>PVKB01001529.1:0-192583 GCA_004027205.1 Ctenodactylus gundi
GATACAAAATTAACACTATAAAAATCAATAGCGTTTCTTTACACTAATAATGAACTTATTGAGCAAGAACTCAGAAAAACAATTCCATTCTCAATAGCTCAGCAAAAAGTTAAATACCTAGGAGTATACCTAACCAAGGATGTGAAGGACCTAGATAAAGAAAACTACACTACATTGAAGAAAGAAGTTATAGGAGACATTAGAATATGGAAAGGCATTCCCTGCTCTTGGATAGGCAAAATAAATATAGTCAAAATGGGTATACTACCGAAACTGATATATAGATTCAATGCAATTCCTATCAAAATACCTACAAGTTTCATCAAGGAACTTGAAACAACAATTCTTAAATTCATATGGAACCAAAAGAGACCGTGAAGAGCCAAAGCAATCCTAAGCAACAAGACCAAAGCAGGAGGCAATACAATCCCAGACTTCAGGCTATACTATGATGCCATAGTGGTAAAAACAATTTGGTACTGGCATAAAAATAGACAGATAGACCAGTGGAACAGAATCAAGGATGCAGAAACAAACCCAAATACCCTCAACTACCTAATTTTTGACAAAGGGGCCAAATCCATACAATGGAAAATGGACAGCCTGTTCAACAAATGGTGCTAGGAAAACTGGACATCCACATGCAGAAGAATGAATCTAGTCACACACCTATCACCATGCACCCAAATCAAATAAACATAGATTAAAGACCTAAACATTAAAAATGAAACACTAAACCTTTTGGAAGACAAAGTAGGCAAATTTCTAAAAGAAAAAGGGGTAGGAAAAGATTTTCTTGACAAGACACCAAGAGCAAAAGAAATTATCCCCAATAGCAACAAATGGGATCTTGTCAAATTGAAAAGTTCCTGCACAGCAAAGGAAACTGTCAACATTGTAAATAAAGAACCAACAGACTGGGAAAAAATATTCACCACCAACACCTCAGATAAGAAACTCATAACTAGAATACATAGGGAGCTAAAGAAAATTAAGCCCACCAAAATAAAGGATCCTATTGAAAAGTGGGCAAATGAAATGAAGAAGCAGTTCACTCATGAAGAAGTACAAAGGGCCAATAGGTACATGAAAAGATGCTCAACATCTCTAGCCATAAGAGAAATACAAATCAAAACAATGCTAAGATACCATCTCACTCCAGAGAGAATGGCTTATATCAACAAATCAAATAGCAATCGTTGCTGGCAAGGCTGTGGGGAGATAGGAACCCTCTTGCAGTGCTGGTTGGAGTGTACATTCGTTCGACCACTCTGGAAAGCAGTATGGAGAGCTCTCAAAAGACTAGAAATAAATATCCTCTTTGATCCAGCGACACCCCTCCTGGGAATATATCCAAAAGAGGCCAAAACAACGTACAACAGAGATATATGTATACCCATGTTCATAGCAGCACAACTAACAACAGCTAGAACATGGAAGTCACCAAAATACCCATCAACAGACCAGTGGATACACAAACTGTGGTACTTATACACATGGAATACTACGCATCTGTAAGGTCCAACAGCGTGGAGGTTTTCACAGGCAAATGGAAGAAACTTGAGAACATCATGCTTAGTGAAGTGAGTCAGAAGCAGAAGGTGAAACATTGGATGGTCTCTCTGATATGAGAGTCCCAGACCACAACTATCTCATGGAACTTTAAATGAAAGACAAAGCGAAAGAGGGGGACAGGATGGGTGTGAAGGGAGGGAAGAGAGGGTTAGGGGGGACAAAAGGAGAGCGGGAAAGCCCTTGTCACTTTGACAAGAAATGTATGTGCACAAAATGCTCAACTCCATTGTAAACCTTAAATTCTGCACTTGTACATATCAATAAAATGGGGAGTGGGGGAGAGGGTTTCTCTGGATAGCCAAAGCAATTTCAAGCAAAAATAACAGTGCTGGAGTTATCACAATACCTCACTTCAAAACAGACTGCAAAGGCTTGGGTTGTTGCTTGGTGGTAGAGAACTTGTTTAATGCACTCAAGGCCCTCAGGTAGATACCCAGCATGATAAATACATAAATAAATAAATACAATCAAGACTCGAAAAGTATAGCAACCAAAACATCATGATGCTGGCATTAAAAATAGACACATAGGCCAAGGGAACAGGGTGGAGGTCTCAGGGTCCCAGCCACACAGTTACAGCTAACTGATTTTCAAGAAAGGTATCAAGAACATATGTTGGGAAATGACAGTCTCTTCAATAAGCAGTGCTGGAAATAGTGGATATCTATATGCACAAAAATATAATCAGACTCCTATCAATAATTATAAAAACAATCTATAATCGATCAAAGTCTTAAATATAAGACTCAAAAGTACGAAACTGCTAGAAAAAAAAATTGTTTTCTGGTAGTAGGGATAGAACCCAGGACCTTCACGTTGAGTTATGCCCCCAGCTTACTTTTTATTTTTAATTTTGAGACAGACTCTTCCTGAATCACTAGGTTACACTGGTTAGACTTGAACTTGAGACCCTCCTTCCTCAGCCTCCCAGAGTACACAGATTACAAAGACAATATTTTGATGGTACTTCAAAAACACAGGAAACAAAGGCAGAAGTGACAAATGGAATTACAAAAAACTAAAAACTTCCGCACAGCAAAGGCGACAATAGCGTGAAGAGATGACCTGCAGAGAGAAAGGAAATATGTGCAAATTGACAAGGGTTCGATGTAAGGCACTCGAAACCTAAATAATACGATTGAAAACAAGCCGATGACCTGAACAGAAACGTCCCAAAAGATAAACACAAGGCCAATGAGTATATGAAAAAATGATCAAAGTAATCAAGGAGATGCAAACCAAACCCAGTTAGCTATCATCATACCATACTTAGAATTGCCATTAAGAAAAGAAGACGGAGATAATCCTGGCAAAGAGACAGAGAAGGGGAACCTCTACACTGTTCGTGGGACAGTAAATCCATATGGCAAATACAGAAAAAGGTGGGTAGGCTCCTCAAAAAGCTAGAAATAAGTATACCATGTTGCCTAGCAATTCCACTACTGTACATATACCCAGAAAAAAGATAATCTGTATGTTGAAGGGGGATCTGCTATCCTATGTTCATTTCAGCACTATTCATAACAGCCAAGACATGGCTGATTGAGTTAATAATTTTTAAAAAATACACACACACACACACACACACACCCTCCCTCCCTACACATCCGCCAAAAAGAAAAAGAAAAAAGAATGAAAAAGAGTGAAATTTGTCACATGTAGCATTGACAAGCCTGGAGGACATAAGTAAAATAAGTCAGGCAAATATTGTGTGTTCCTCTTCTGAGGGAAGCCAGAATACTGTATCCCATTGCAGTAGAGTGGATAGTGGTAACCAGAGGCTGGGAAGGGTGGGGAGATGGGGAGTAGAGAAAGAACGTCTAATGGATGCAAGAGCACAATTGGAAGAGTAACTTCTATTGTTCCACAGCACAGCGAGCTAGCTGTGGTTGACAACAGTTATTGTACATTGTAAAATAAGTACCAGAGAGGACTCTCAGTCTTCCCAACACACTGATGAATGTTTAAGATGACAGACAAGACAATTATCCTGATATTATCATTCTATATTTTATATACATGTGTTGAGATACCAGGCTTTGCATTATAATACGTATTCTTATTATGTTTCCGTTATTTTTTCAAATTTGACAATAATGAAACAGACGGGATTCCCTACTTTTTCTATGATGATGAGGGATAGTGGTGAGGGAATTTGGTTTGGACAACATATGTCGTGCTACACCCCTTCCTCTTGCTTTCTTAGGGGCATTCTCCAGACCACTGTGACAGGTGTGACTGTCAGCTGCAGTGCCACCGCCTGCCCTTGCTGTTCTCAATGCTACCTCTTAGAAGAAGCAGGGGAAAACCATCCTAACACTGCCAAGCGACCAGGGAAGGATCTGGGCACCCTGTGAACAACCTTTCCAAATCCCAATACATTATGATTAACACCACTAGGTCCTGTCAAGTTTCCCTGGTTTGGCTCCACCATTTTTCATGGAGATACAGCAGCTGTTAGCCAAGTAGGTTGTGTGTTCTGATATTCCCCTGCGTTATTTCCATGACATCTGCTAGCTGTCGTGGACACTGGGCACCCATTCTGGGAGTTGTCAGGTCTGCTTGATGGGAACTAAGTAGAAGAGGTGAGTTTGGACCAGTCAGTAGTCTCTAATCAGAAGACTTAAATTTAGGCCAATTTGAACCTATCAAGTTGAACCAAATATAGACCTGAATATGCACTGGTTTTCAGGCCCAAATTTGGACTACTTACAGGCCTGGCCTGCAGCTGCTACCCAAGTGACACATCCCTCCTACTCTCTTAGGTTGGCCTAGGAGAGTTCCCTCTGCTATGCTGTCATCCCTGCTCCCCAGCACTGCAGCATGCAGGTTCAATAAAGGTTTGCTCTGGTGGTCCTGTAAGTCTGCTCATGATCTTTTTTCTTTGACTAGTATGGGAATGGAAGGTCCTATAAACCTACTTGGGGCTCCTATCCTGCATAGGGATAAAATGTTTACTTAAAAAAGAGAAAGGAAATCAAAAGAAAAGACAGTCAAGTGCAGGAGGAATAACATAGCAATTAGAGTGCTTGCCTAGCAAGTGCAAGGCCCCGAGTTTGATTTCCCAGCAATACATAGGCTGAGCTTGGTGGCACACACCTATAATCCGAGCACTTAGGAGGCTGAGGCAGGTGGATTGCCTTGTGTTTGAGGACAACCTGGGCTACCTAGTAAGTTCAAGACCAGCATGGGCTACCAAGTGAGATCTTGTCTCAAAAGACCAAATGAACAAACTAGCAAGACAAGACAGAGGGTATGGCTGTTAGGCCTGCGGAGTTCTAAAGACCGGAAGTCAACACAGGACAGAGACAGGGACCAACAGCAAGCAGCAGATCAAACCATGGTGTCAAGCAGAAGCAGAGACAAGTGTTAAACAAGAGTGGTAGAGACAAATGTCCAACAGAGTCAACTGGTGGCCTCCGACATTAACTGGTGTTAACAGTAGAACTCCACTTTGCCTATTCATAATTTCTATCTAAATCAAGCAAAAGTCTCTCAACTGATTCATCCAACTTTAAACCAATAGTTCAACAGGTTTCTTAATTTTCAGAGGATCATATCAAAAGGACATGGAGATCCTGTATCTTCTCACTTAAATATAAAATCTAAAGCGATGGAACTCACAGAAGCAGAGAATAGAATGGAAGTTCCAGAGGTTGAAGGAGGCTGCAAGGGGGAGACAATGGTCAAAGGGGACTAAGCCCCCAATGAAACAGGAGGGACAGATTTACTTTTTGAAGATCAGTTGTACCACGCGGTGAATACGGCTAATGAATGACAACTACACATTTTGATGTCACTATGAGAAAACTTCAAATGTTCTCATTGAACAATATATTGATTATCTGAAGCAATGAATATGTTAATTATCTTAAATCAGTCCTTATATACTGTATTAAAAATATTAACATCACTTTGCATTTCTTAAGTACATTCAGCTATGATTTATCAATACATAATATAAAATCGGGTGGCGGCTGTTGAAGCGCAGTATATCCACATCATGAGATGACTTATTAGAATGATCCCAGCCCATGTACACTTGATAATTTGATAATAAAACTGATCATTCTTTAGCAATTATACATAAGAGGGAGAGGGCTAAACAGTCGCATGCTGAATTATTATTCCTTCCTTACAGAACAGGAAACGGTGGCTTAGATCACTGTTGTAGATTGCATCCGGAGTGATGGATTTGGGGTTAAACCCTGGTCTGTCTGACTCCTAGCCTGCATTCTTAACAACCATTATATACTTCCTTCCTAGTCACTGGAACGCTCAGACTCGCAGATTTACGGCCTCTCCCCTGACAGCATTTGGAACACACTGCCAAATCCTGGCATTCTGGCTCCCTTTTGTTGCGGCCGTCACATTGCCCATTCCTTGCTGTTAGCACACTTCTTATCCTGTCTTCTCTCTTTTAACTCATTCTCTGCACTTTGCTACCAGTGTTCTTTCCAGAACACAAATCTGATTCTGATTCTGATTCTGTCACTCCCCTGCTGAAAATCTTTAATTGGGTTCCACAGATAGAGCATAAACTCCCTTCCTGGGGTTTCAAATTCCTCCATGATCTGCTTGCTTTTCTTCATCCCATCCTCAGCTCCCCCACCCCCATCTTACTTTACACTTCTTCCTGACAAAATGTTTTTCTGGCTTTGGTATCTCAATTTCAAAGTCAGTTGATTTTTTCCTCTGGCTCATTGTCCTCATCTCTCCATATCTCTCTATCTGTCAGGGTCCCTTTTTCTCCTTACCTTCTCTCTATCACCTCAGTACCCCTTTATGTTTATTAATTTTATCCTTCCATTTCTCCCACAATTCCATATGGAACATAAAGTACAGATTCTCTTTTAGGCGTAGGGAATACAGAGGCAGAAGGAAGCTTTGGGAGCAATGGTGGTAGACGAGCAAGATTCTAAAAACCCAGTGAAGAGGAAAACCCTCAGACTGCAGTCCAGTGGTACATTGACCATTACAGTGGTGATGGTGGGGTGTTGAGGTAGAGAATGTGACTGTGAACTGCGACCTGAATGCTGCAGAAGCCAGCCACATAGTGGTCAGAAGGTGCATCTAGATAATGGCCCAAAGCTGAAAAGGAATTTGGTGAATTTGATGCATAAATGGCTAGTGTGCTGTAAAGGGCATTAATATGGGCACTGACCTTGAAAGGCAAGACCAGAAAGCAGGTATATATTTATATCTAGGAAAAGGAATTGGATTTTATTTCATATAAGAATAGCTATTTTATAATAGAAAGTAGCATTATTAGCTTAATTTTTTTAAGTTCATTATAGGTTCTGAGTTGGGAATGAATGATATTTGTGCCTGGGGTGGGAGACAGCCACAGAAGCAAGGTGGCCATGGGACCACATTGCTGGGCCAGGAGACACATGAAGACGCTAGCCCAGAATAGTGGCTGTGGACAGGGTAGGAAAGGCACATGCTCATGGTGGGAAAAATTTGTTTTTGGATTGTGAGTTGGGGTGGAGAACCAGGGGGAGGGAAGGGAGTTTAGGTGGCAGGAAAGGCAGAGTCCAGGATGATTCTGACACTTTGTGAAAGGAATTGGCTGGATATGTTGCTTTGCAAGCACAAGGCCCTGAGTTTGATTCCCCAGCACCACATAAAGATGTGTGTGTTGGTGAGTTTCTGTAAACCTAGCACTCGGGAGACTGAGGCAGGAGGATTGCCACGAGTCTCAGTCCAGCCTGGGCTACATAGTAAATTCAGGACCCAGTTTGGGCTTGTCTCAAAAAAAAAAAAAAAAAGGAATCAACTGGATTTGATATTCTGATATTTTTTTCACACCAGAAAAAAGCTCGTACATAAGTGCTAGAGACCTGTGAGGGTCAAGGAAGCTGTACAGACAGTACATGCCTGATACCTGAGTGCATGAATTCAGTTAATTATTTCAACTTCCTCCTTCCATTGGATCTGCATTTGATAACAGCTCTGATTTAATACCAGCACGATTGCTTATCAACTACACGTTTCAACATCTTCTCAGCCACCTCTGTACCAATTATTTCTTGAGGTCAGTCATTTCTATATATAACTAACCTCATCACTTTGATTTTTATTCTAATTCATGTTTAGCAGATGCTGAGGGTGCCTGAGAGCTAAGCAGGGCAGGGACCATGCTTTATTTGTTTTATTATCAGTGACTAGCGCAGTATCTAGCAGGTGGCAGATGTTCAGTAATAATTTATTACACAAATAAATTGACCAGTGTCTAAAAAATAGATGGAGGCAGACTTCAGCTTTATCGTATATTTTATAGCCATGGGGCATTAAGGAGTGCCAATATGTCCTCTCCCAAATCTGAGTTTTCACGGTGGAGGTGGAGGGGAGAGGTGGCATATGCGCTGTAAAGGGATATTATTTAAAGGAATGTATTATTTACAGCAAAACAAAATAAAGTTTCAAACATTCCTATGGCTCTATTTATCACCATCTCTTTTCTTACGAGAAAAATCATCTGGAAACTGCTCATACTAAGGAGGCCCCTGAGATCAAAGTGATGTTCTGACTGTTGGGAGCTTAGATTTCCGAACCAAGTTCAAGTAGCTCCATTCCTCTGCTAGAAAGCCAAGAATTGCGTTATTTCTCTCCTTCCAATCCACAGCTTCATGGAAACCTTGCTTTGAGGATTAACTAAGAAATGAGTTCAAAGCACTCTGCTGCTGAGTGTTTATTATACCACCAGTTTAAGCGACATCCGCGTCTATCCAGTGGAGGTTTCTTATAATAATCAGCGTTTAATTATTCTGTAATACCAGTGCTAGGTTCTTTTGGTTTCCCATTCTATGGCTAATGGAATTCACAAAGCAGCCTGTGCCTTCGGAACAGCTTTTGTCTCCATTTCAATTATCAAGACTTGACGATTGCACTGTCACTTGCTGGGGTTACCTTGTGATTATAAAACATTCAACGAAAACCCAATCAACATTTTAGAATGCAGAATGTGAAATTTAAGCTCATTCCAAGATGAATTACTGGGTTTTAGCAGAAAAAAAAATAATGAGTAAAACGTTCACCCTCGATCACATTTCCTAGGAGCAGGGGCACTGGTGTGATCTCGTAGCCCAAAGGTCACTAGCGAGAGCAATGTGGTTCTACTTGGAACCTTAGACCCGCCTATTACTTCTACAGGTTTTGCTTCCTGCAGAGAAAACGCAAGTCTCTCTTAATGTAGAGAATGCATACTAAGACAGAGTTACTGGGTGAGTGCAGAATTATTTTTTGCAGAGAAGAAAGAAAAAGCAAACCCAAAAACAAGGCAGGAATTAACTTGTTTTCCGACACAGGAAAATGAAACAAAGTTCTTCAATGCAGCTAAGCCTCGATGATTGTGTCTTCCAACAAACCCCCAAACATAGATAAAGTGCTTAAAGTGCCAATTTGAATTTGGCAGGCAAGTTGGGCTGCAAATGATCTAATTTATCTCAATTCAAATCAGCTTAGCAAATTTGGAAGATGCTGCATGAAATAGGTGACATGGGAGTCGCAAACACATGAATTTTAAGGTCTTTAAGCAAATGTGACTTTTTAGGACAAACTACTTCCTATTGTGCCTCCAGTAAAAGTGCACGCGGAAACCAAGGAGACAGGACAGGCTACCGGGTAAAAAGCTTTCCTATTTAAATGTTTGGCTCAAAAATAAGAATTACACACCACCTGCCTTCTTTTCAGAAGGAAAGAAACTTTCAAAAGGCAACAATCTCCCTGAAACCCTAGGAAGAAGTGGGAGTACAAAGAGAGGCCTCAGTGGGAGAACATAGTAATTATTCAATAATTATTGGCAGTGAATAAAATGCATGAAATGCAGGTGTAAATTATAATGCAAAAATGCCATCATATTCTAGGGGCCCTGCCTCCTCAGCCCAGGAAAGAGAACCCCTACCGATTCTTTTCCAAACCCCTCACTTTGCCAGAGGAGTTTTAGAAAGGGCAGCAGGTTTTGGATTTATAAAGTCACAGCAAATTTTATTAAGGGATTGAAGCTCATACCATCTAAGAATTTTGGAATTTCACCTTTTCCTATTTTGAGTTGGGCCATTTTACTACAAAAGGTAAAGTATAAACTAGTGGTCTGGATCTCCAAAGTAAAATAACAACAATAACAACAGCAACAACCCAGTGGCACAAAAAGAAAAGTGGGCCGGAAGACAAGGAGGCCTTTGGGCCTGGGCAAGCTGCGCCCACTATTTTTATGTCAACAAGGACCACAGAACGCCCATAGTAAGTGTTACACAATGACCCCTACTGATCTATTGATTGCCTTTCTGGTTTACACAACTTAGATCCACTGTCTCATGTGGCTCTCCCGGAAGCCCCACGTTAGGCAGGAATCATGAAATGAAATGAATCTATAAGCTACAAGCTGTCTAGCATATGCTTGGCACAGAGTTGGTATTTTACAAGTGAGAACACTTGGCATTGAGCAGTTAAGTGAGTTGCCCAAGGTCATGATTCCTGTTCATGCCAAAATTACATCTCAAATCCAGGTCTTCTGATTCTAAGAGCAAATCACTTCTTACATTGAATTTCTGAGTTTTCAGGACACACACACACACACACACACAAAAATACTACCTAAATGTACCCACTTGTGCCGCAGCTTCCATGCCTTCCCTCAATGGAAGCTCTTATTGTGTCAATAATTAACATATTACCTCATTTTATTCTTTGTTCCCAGATAGAGGTAACGACAGGCAGAAGAATGAGAAGGACATATGGGGGGGGGGGGAATGGACTGAGGGCCTGTAAATCTGTTCCATTATACTAAAAATTTTCTGAAGATTTAAGGTGTACTTTCAGGGTACTCATCCTAGTCAAATCATCTTAAGCAAATAGTGTATTTATCCCATCTATGTGTGGTGGCAACTTTCTGCCTCATACTTTTCAGAATCTCAGGGTCTACCCAGCACAAAAGGAGACTGATATTTGGAAAGCATAAAATTGACATTTATATATATAAAAACTGAAATTCTCAGGAAGGAGATTTCTGTGTGTGAACATGCCTGCCCATCATTTAAATGTCATTTTCAGGGAGATTGCCTCCAATTGGAAACCAAGTAAAGCTTCAATTCCTTTATTTACACACAACACCTTTATCTGCATGTTTTACCTACACATCTCTTGAGCTCGGATCTCAGCCTAAATGACTTCTGGTCATCCTTATTACATACCTCACAGACACTGCAAAATCCGTATCATAGATGCTATGTTTCATCTACCCCCACACCCTGGGCAATGACTCTCCACCATCGGGCATCACTTGTGTCTTGGAGACTAGCTTAGTTATTGACCAGTAACTCTAGCTGAAACCCAAGAAGTCAGAGTAGAATCTAAGTGGACCGCTGAGACTCTAATCCTACCAATGGGAAGATGGAGGGGTACTTGGATCACACGAACTCCCAGTGAGAATACTGTTTCCTCTTCCAGTCCCACCTTCAGTCTCTATCTCTGCATTTGCCGAAGTTAACTGACCAGAACTGATTTTGCCAGAGGCAGTAATCAGAAAACTGCCTGATTTTCCAAATAAGGTTTTATTGAGACCAGCTGCATCTACTCATCTATGTATTGTCTGTGACAACTTTTACTCTTCAACAGCAGATCTAAGTGGTTGTGTTGAAGACCATATGATCACAAAGCCTTATTTGTTTCCAATCAGAACTGTTTCAGAAAATGTTTTCTGAACCTTCCCTAAGAGAACATCAGAATTAATTTCATGATGCTTTATTTCTCTGGTCATTTTTGTCTCCACAAAGGCTCATGCCTCCCAGGGCATTATCTCAGTAGTGGTTCTGCCCAACCAGCTCTCTTAAACCCAAGCTCCACCTCTTCCCTGAGCCTCTAAACCTTGCAAATAGGTTCTCTAAAATTTCTTGTGTGGAATTCACAGTATATCAACAAGATTCCCTGAATTGTAAGCCTTAATCTTCCTTTCATCTTGCCATTACCAAAAGTCCATTTTTTCCCAGGGCATTTCCTGTGAATTTCTCAAGTAATGGTTGGCTTTATTCTTCTACCACCTGGTGTACCACTGTGGCTGGAGTGATAATGTTCTTTATTTAGATCATTATTCTCTGTGGTTCCTCTTACCCACATAAGGTCTTTGAGTAAACTAATTGATATCCCTCTTTTTAATAAACATAATTCTTTCATATTTTCACCTTCATTTCTGGAAGAACTTAGGCTCAACTTACTGGAAATGGACTACAATTATTTCACTATTAGTTTTTTGTCTTTAATATTTATGTAGATAATTTTTCCAGCATTTTGTCCTCATCACCAAAGGTTTTTATCTTCCTTTGCCCATCCATGGGTTGCATGGTACAGATACATACAAGATATAACCAAAATATATGGTAGACATTACATTAAAATACACTGCCATCAGAGTCTATAGACGATATTTATAATTGCTCTCTTGCAGATACCCTGAAGTCCCTCGTCCCTTCTCTTTCCACTGTAAGCCTGATTAAATCCAACTTTTCACATGCGTTATGTTGCTCCCAAGAAGTTGATCACGGCTGAGAAAAAACATGCGCAAAATCATGCTGGTCTGAAATTAATGGCTACAACCCTCATGAGGTTTGCAACATTGCCCAAAGAAACCTACAACACTTTTTCTAATCAATACATTCTCCTACTTTCTTAAATAAATATTTCACACTTGCTCCTTTCTCTGGTAATCGTCAACAACCCCCACTCTGGAGTTTCTCTCTTCCCTTCAATTCCTGTCTCTCTCTCAGTGCAAACCTAGAAATGTTCTTGGTTTCCAATTTCACCAAAACAAAACAAAATGAACCAAACCAACGAAACCAAAAACCCAGGTACAATGTATTGGCCTTCTGCATCTGCCCCTTCCCTCTTATTTTACTCCCTTTCCTCTCGTTAACAAAGGAGGACTGATTTCTGTTTCCACCAGGACCAGTCTTTCCATTTGTTCAGCGGATCTCACTGGCTTCTTGCCTGGTGAGGGATCCCACTTCTCTTTTTAAGTCCTATTTCC
Source organism: Ctenodactylus gundi (assembly GCA_004027205.1). Taxonomy (NCBI): domain Eukaryota; kingdom Metazoa; phylum Chordata; class Mammalia; order Rodentia; family Ctenodactylidae; genus Ctenodactylus; species Ctenodactylus gundi. Next base: position 12,599 of record PVKB01001529.1, read on the forward strand.
ATATCATCCATTGTCATCTTTACTGGAATACTCCCATCAGCATACCATCTTGCTATAAAATATCTCCAGTGTAAAAGAAAAAAAATCAAAATAGCAACAAAAACACACCTTTGGACCATACTGTGCCTTCCAGCCCCTCTTTTCTGTTCCTCTGTGGATTGAAATTTCTTGAAAACGTTCTTCCTATCACACTGAAAACTAGACATCAATACTATAAGTAAATCATGCCATACTGGAACAGTTAGTTCACCTAAGTTTTCAATACACTGAGAATGAAATCCAAAGGCCTCGCATGGTTTGCAGAACTTGCGTGAACAAAGTCCCTCTTTGGCTTCATTTTTATGCTCTTTTCCATCCCATTTCCTCTACTCCCCTTTCTTCAGTTGCCAATATTTGACTGAGGTTGGCTAAATAATGGCTTCCCAAACATATTCACCTCTCAGTCCCCAGTGATGTCACTGTGCATAGCACAAGGGACTTTGTAGATGTGATTAAATGAAGGATATTGAGATGCAAACATCATCCTGGATTACCCAAGAGGGACAAATGGCCTAATAAAAGGTAGGCAGGGAGATCAGAGTCAGAGATGTGCCAGCCGAGATCCCAGGAATGGCACTGTGGGAAGGGGACAAGACCAGGGGAAGCGAATGGCCTTGGAAGGGTAGAAACATCAAGGAAATGGAGTAGCAGAAGGACCACTGTCCTATTGATATCTTTATTTCAACCTATATGATTAAGACTTCTGGTTTTCAGAAGTATAATAAAATCATTATATGGCATTTTAAGCCACAAAGTCTGTGGTAAAGTCTGACAACAACAGCAGGAAGCTAATATACGGCTAATACTTTGTTTCTTTACCCATTTATTAACTCTCTTAATACACCCGAAGCCCCATAAAGTGAGAGATTTTCTTTCTCCTTTTCACCGTAGCATCTAGAAGTCAGAGCGATGGGTATTTGTTGAATTAACAAGTCTGTAGGCAAAAATAAGAGTCCCTTCTTTTCTCGCTAAAACAGATCCCTCTGCTTTCTCTAATTTAAAAAAATAGAATTTATTATTTGTTTTTTATTTATTTATTTATCTCTTTGCTTTGTGCCACTAGTCTCTGGTACTGCAGATGCAATGGGTGGCTGAGGGCACTTCTATGACCCTCAGGTGTTTGGATTTTCACACTCAGTCTAAAAGCATGAACAAGCAAGCCCTTCAAAACTGAGCCCTATCCAGCTCTCAGATCCCCCCAGGTCACCCTGAGAATCATCTTCGGAACATAAAACCAAAGAGTTTGTTTTACATTCTGCAAAGTTATTCATTTCTCCTCTATCCTGTATGATGAATAAGTCAGATTAATAGGCAGGTACTAACAGAGAATTAAATGAGCCTTAAACTCACTAAAACCTACTTATTTTGTGAATTTCTCACGAAAGTAATGTAAGTTCCCGAGGGCCCCAAATGCCTTATTCATCCTAAGACACCACTTCTGATACTTAATCGGCTTTCAACCCAGAGTTGAATGAATCAGTTTTCTTTGATTCCTCCCTTTCAAGTCTGGCTCTAGAATCTCTAAATCTAGTAGATTTTTTTTGCTGCTAGCGTGTTTGAGTCTAGCACTTCCCCTGTGTCTCCATTGCTGTCCCTTAGTCCAGGGTCCTCATTCTCCCCTCCTGGGCTGGATGTAGTATCAGTACTCTTCAAGCCTTCCAGACACTTCTGCTAGGTCTGGCCATGCTAAGCTCTCATTCTCCTCTAAGGCCTAATGCCCACCGAGGGGTTTCTCACCCCTGTGTAATGGCATCTGCCCCTGTGTCTGACTGTAACCTTATACCATGCTTTCCTCCCCTCCCCCTTCCTCAGTGGCTATGGCCTGCAATGCCAAAGCCAGGACGTTCTCTGGTGTCTCCATTTTATTACTTAGTCTTTTTCCATTGTCTATGTTGTACTTAACCATTGCTGTTTTTAAAAATTACCCTGAAATGTGGCTTGCAACAACCTCCGCTGTTTATTATGACAGACTTTCACAATCATAGAAATTGGCTGAACGTGGCTAGGTGACTTTTGCTTGTGTTCTCACAAGAGGTGACAACCAGTTGGTGGCTGGGACTGGAGTCATCTCAAGCGTTCTTTATATGTGTGGCAATGGCTGGCTTTGGGCTAGCAGCTCAGTAGGGCTGGGAGCTCAGTTGGCACTAAAAGTTGGGAGCCATCAAGTTTCTCTTTTGTGTGGTGGCCTGGGCTTTTTCAAATCATATAGCATGGTTTATAAGAGGAAGCGTTGCAAACAGACTAGCTAGAAGTAGCCAAATTCTTTCCTAATTTAGCCTGGGACATCACGCGACACACTTCTGCCACATTCTTCTAGTTAAAATGAGTCACCAGCATTAGCCTATATTTAAATGTAGGGCAATCAGATCACAGCTCTTGAGGTGACTAGCATCATGCATGCAAAAGAGGAAAAGAATGGAAGAAAGAATGAAGGAAATGCTTTCCTCCATTCTGCTCTTCTACTCTCCCTCACTTGCAAACCTGTTATTTCAAGATCAAGCTCATCCTCGACTCCCAATACATCAAGGTAGAAGGAGCCCCCTTCCCTGTGGGATTCAGTAAAGGACAAATGTCTAGCGAATCTAGTTTGGCAGATCTTAACTGGCTTTTATGTGTGAGTTCAGAGAGAGGCAGCAGTCCAGACCAGAAGTGGCACAGGCTGCTCTGCTCTGTAACATGTACCAGAGAAAGGACCTGACACGCACAAAATATAAGGGAGATACAGATACCAATTAATTGGCCATAGATAGCATTTGTCTTTATTTGACATGGTTTAAGTAGTTGCTAATAGTGATTGGCTGAGGCTCTGTGACTTGTTACAAGAGCAGTTTACAGTCTGTGTTCTCAAGAATGTAGGTTGAAGACACACTACCCTGAAATGTGGCACCTTGGCATTTTATAAAACAGAAGAAACAAGAAAATCTCTCTGGGGCTGGAGGAATGGCTTAGTGGTTAGAGCGCTTGGCTAGCAAGCTTAAGGCCCTGAACTTGATTCCCTAGTATCCTGGGTTTGGTATTGCATGCTTGTAATCTCAGCATGTGAGAGGCTGAGGCAGGAAGATTGTTGTGTTTTTTTGAAGCCAACCTGGGCTACATAGTGAGTTCAGGACCAGCCTGGACCTTTTCCTGTCTTCGTCTCCTGAAACAAACCTTATATAATTCTTTGACTTTTCTCTGATGTGGCAATCTCCCTATACTCCCTTAAAGAAAACATCCTTAATCTCACTGATACGGAGGCCAAGAAGAATCTGAACAAACACAACACAAAGAATTTACCCCAGTTTACGACCACAGATCAGGTCTCCCTTATCTAATCAGACTTCTTTATGACATCTATTCTATAAACTTTTGCATTAAAGTGCCTGTTTGGGGTGGGGGACATAGCTCAGCAGACAAATCACAAGGCCCCAAGTTCCATTCTCCAGCATCACACAAACAGGGCATGCTGGTACATTCCCGTAATCCCAGCACTAAAGAAGTTGGGGCAGGAGGACCAGCCTGGGCTACAAAGTGAGGCCCTGTCTTGACAAAATAAAGGTATCTGTTTACTGTGTTTATTTCTGGTGGTATCCATGAGACAGAATTTAAATTACATGTTCTTCATTTATCTGTCTTTTGCTATAGATGGCTCGCCTAGCGATGCTGGGAAAAGAAATTTATTCTCCAGCATCTAGAACACTATGTAAATTCTTTGTTTACACTTGTGCCTCTTCTGCTAAACTGTACTTCAGGATCTGTGTCTGTGTTTTGCTTTGTTTATCATCTGTGCCTGAGGAAGTGCCAGATGCATGCGCCTAATGAAGGAAGTCTATTTCTTTGTTTTTGAGGATTAAATGAATCAGAAATATTCTCCTCAATAGCCCATGTCAAAATGCTAAGTAAGGAGTCTTAGGACTCTTGGAAGTACACAGACTCAGGACTCAAACGAAAGTACTAGTGAGATTTCATAGAATCCAGGTGCACTCAAGGAAAAGAGAAGAATTATTTGGGTCGGAAGGTATTTTCAGCTCCTTGGAAGAGGCCAAGGGCCACAGCAGTAAATATAACCTTCTGTTTGAGAAAAGGGAAATTTTCTAGCTGAGCGTTCTGACTGCTGGTAGTTTGGAAATACCTTTGTAGGTAGAAAAAGCTTTCATGCCTTTTTTTTATTTCCTCAGTGGACTACAGCTGTTGGTGGTGTGAACCCCCAGGGGCCCAGGGCACCCACAGAGATAACGGTCAGGTTCTGGAGCTCCAGCTGACACCACAGGTAGGAATTAGCCCAGTAGTTTACCGACTGATCAAGCGCATAATAAATTAAGAAAACGTTTAGCCAGGAGTGATGAGACAATCTAAAATAGTTCTCTGTTCAGATTTAATTTTCCAAGCAATAAAGTTTCTAATATTAACAAGAGTGGTGGAGCTCCTATATTATTTCTTTAATCTTTTAAAATTTCTTTAAATATCTCATCCCAGTGACTAATCAGATGACACCAAAATAGCAGGTGAGTGGAATTGTTCCCATCAGCGTTACAAAGCCAGCATTTTAAGGATCTGGTCCTTATGGATTTAATTTGCTAATTAGCTTTCCAGAAGAGAAGGACAAAGGTTAAAAGCTGCTGCTTTTCTAAAATTCAAGTATTTAAAACTTCCCTGCCAACCTGGAAACTTAATTTCAAAATTAAACAAAGCAATCTGTACAGGGCATCTAAATAAATATCTAATAAATCTGTTTATAGATTAACCAAACAGAGACTTAGGGCAAATCTTGCTGTGATCTGTTCCTTTCTAAATTCAATACATTATGGGCATAAAAAGTGTCTTTATGAGTCCTGCACTAAGGTGGATTTCATGCCACTGGGAAGGGGTGGAACAGCAATTTTATGAATATGGCTGATGTTAAGCTAGTGCCTTAGATCAGACTAACAAGAAGTGGTGATTTTTCCTAGGGTTGGCTAGACAAGCCGCCGAGAGTTACGAGGAAGGAAGGTCAGGCTGGGGAACAGAACGACTCAGGGATTTCTTGAGAATCATACCTTTGCCATACAGTTTTATTGCTTAATTTAACTCAGCAAATTTTAAATATGTTCAGCCACTGAACATAAGCATCTCTTCCTTGATTTCTTTTGTGCTTTTGGACCTAGACAGCTCCTCCACATCTAGATTTTAGAGAAGTATGTACTTCCCCTTCGTAGTCTTATTCGTATTTTCATTGACGAGAAGTTCATATGACATAAATGAGCTGTTTTAAAGTGACATTTAGTATGTTCACAATGTTTTGGAAATATCATCTCTCATTCCAAGCTATTAAAGAGACCCCAGGTCCCTTAGGCAGTCAGTCATTCCCTGACACCCACAGGCCCCAGCAAACACTAATCAGCTTTCTCATTTCATGGGTTTTCCTATTCTAGGTAGTTCGTATACATGTTCTGTCCAGCTTTTTAAACCCAGTATAACATTTTTGAGGGCCAGCCATACAAGTACTTCAATTCTCTGTGTGAATATTTCATTATATCTTATATATCTGCTACTGTTTCTCCATTCACTAGACAATGGATGCTTGAGGTGTTTCTGTTGGCCTTTGGTGTCTACTACTGCTATAACTAACTGTGTGTAGATATCTGTTTTGATAGCTGTTTCTAATTGTTTTGAGTATATACCTAAGAGCAGAATTTTTGAGTCTTAGAGTAATTTTTGTTTAGTTTTCTTAGGAATATATTTATATTTTTGGCTTAATATATTAATTCAGCTGAAAAGCTAGGCTCTAAGTGAATTATTTCCAAATGGTTGATTCTATCTAAATCATTTATTGAAGAATTCTTCCTTGTTTATTATTATGCATGAAACTTATTCTCGCATCTAACATTTTAATTATTTTTACTCTGCTTGCAAAGATTTTAAATATCTGGTAAAAGAAAAATCATTTGTTTTTCATCTTTCTCCTGATGTTCTTGGCAACTCTTGCTTTTTACTTCTTCATGATAAATTCGTCATTTCTGCCAGGTTAAAAGAATTCACTGTATTACAATTGAAATTGCACTCAAGTTATATATGTAATTTTGAAAGAAATTGATACTTTTTACTTAGTATGTCTCTCCATTTCATTAGAATTTTGGGGAGATCTTTATATAAACTTTAGCTTTATTTATATTGGTCACATACCCTTTGATAAGGTACTGAACTATTTTCCTTATTATGTATAACATTTCCACCCAGTATTAATTTGGAAATGTCTATAGACTATGTCACACCAAAATTCATATGTTGAAACATAAACATGAAGGTGCTGTGAGCAGGAGTTGGGGACTCATCAGATGGTGGGGCTAGGAGAATAGAGCCTTTGTAAGTAGAATTATCGTATTTATAGAGGACCAGACAGCTTCAGGACACAGTGAGAAGATTGCTACCTGTTTAGAAAAAGAACAATCATAGGAACACATCGGTGGTGACATAGTCTCACAAATTTGGGCTTCCAGCCTCCAGAATTGGAACAAACTTCTGTTACTGACGAGCTACCTAGTCTATGGTTGTTTTAGAAGTGTAAAGAGACTAAGACAGGAGTACTTATGTTTTTAATCTCACTTATTAATTCGAATGCACTTCCATTTTATTACCTGATATTTTTACCTACATAACATTATTCGTAAACAATGAATATTTTGTATTTTCAAGTAGCTATGTTTTCACATCTTTTGCTTAGTCAACACTTTCACAATACACAATTTTATTCATTATTATATTTTCAGTGCCTATAAAAGTGTATGCAAGTGTACTATATTTTTGAAAAAAGATGTGGAGTTTATATAATGATTATAGGAAGCCGCCTTCATTTTTATTTGAATAGGCATATGTATAGTATTTTACCAGAGTATAATTTCATCTTTAGATTTGGAATAGGTATTCATTGTTATAGGAAAGTATGCTTCTATTCCTAAGTTTTAGAGAATTTAAAATTAAGAGTGAGAAAAATAAAATAAAATTCCTCTTCACAAATACTGAGCTTGACCTATAGTATTTCCTACAGGGCTTTTTTAAAACAATGTTTCTGTAGCAAGTTTTGCTTGGTGGTGGGGATATTACTTTAATTATTGTTGAATATGATTCACTAGCACTGTATTTGAGTCTTTGCAAAAGGTTTTTGAATTAGAGAGTATAAAGTTCAAATACTTCCTTATGAGATATGGCAGATATATTCCTGGAAAAATGGAATTAATGCCAGATGGGATAGATTTTAGCACAACCTCTGAGGAAATGGTTCCGTATATGTTGGAAATTGATTCTCTTTCCTTCGTGTCTTCAGAAGCCATAGACTAGCATCACCTTGTGATGTCTGACCTTAAAGCAAAGTCTTCCCATTGAGGTCTAAGTGCCTGCAGATTTTTACTCCTGTCCCCTGTATGGATATTTTCTTGAAATAGATATGAACTATGGTAAAACTTGTTTTTTTTTTTTTTGCATTTTGAAAGGTAGATTTCTTGTTGTTTGATATTGATTAGGAACTATTATTTGCAGACTTTTTGGACATTAGGGTTGAAAACGCATTTCTCACAAGCCAGAATAATTTCCAGAAAGAAGATTGAAGTGTACACCCACAGAGCACACTGCAGGTGCATCTAAGGAGTGTGCTGGCTGGATCTTTGTGAAGGGTCAAATATCACAGCATCGTATATGAAGTGACAAATACGAAAAGAACCAAGAATGTGTGCACGCTCTTGCTCCCTCAACGTACAAAATAGTGTTTATAGCATGGGGACTATCACTGAGTGACGTTAGGGAAAGGTGTACTTCAGACACGACCAGCTTTCTGCCTAATCAGTACCACCTATGACAGCAATAAGCAGAATATGTATGTTTCAGAGCAAGCAGAGATGATCATTTTTAAAAGTATGCCAACCTCAGTTGCAGAAAAATTCTTGAGACCCTGAAAAGTTAACTAAAATCTAGATTCATTTATACGTGGACAAGTGGATTTGGAAGAGGCCAAAATCATGATTGGGTTGCTAAATTGTCTCTTCAGCCACACTATGGGTTTTGTTGTGGAAACATTTGATATTCTAATGACTTATGTCAGTTGGCTTGACCAAAGTAAATGACATATCCACTAGATGTGTTCACAGCATACAGCACATTCTAGATGTTTCTTATACCAAAAGATACAGCTGATTATGTTTGAATTAAGCATGAAGAAAGTGGCCATCGTTTTCCACTTATTTGTGTAGCACTGTGATCTTTAAAACAGAGGTGAGTAGAAAAAAACATCAACTTCTATGTAACTACTTAAAACATTAAAGCCAGAGAACCTGGTAGAGAGAGTCCAGAAAGTTATACATTTTTGGTTCTCTGGAACAGCCTTTTTCTCTCATATTTGGTCTTGTTAACAGAGATAGGAACAGGGGTGGGGTGTGGTGGAAACTCAAAATGGGCTTCAGGGAAGAGCAATAAAAATGATGAGCAGGCAGGATATATGATTATCAGGAAAGGCTAAGAGAATCAGGACGTTAGGTAGGTGAAGGGAATGAGAAAACTTAATATTTGTCTTCAAAGATATGAAAGGTTATAATGAGGAAGGTGCTGACAGCCGTTCTTCACTGTCACAGCGGGTAGAACTAATAAAAGAAAGACTTTCTAGAAAAGTCATAGAACTTCCTGGGGAGGCCTGGTAAATCCTTGTCTCTATTACCAAAACAAGCGGAGGGCAGGACAGAGAAGTGGATCTCAGATGTTGCTAATAGACGCCCAATGTTCGCATTACCCAGAACTTGTTAGAAATGCAAATCCTCCAACCCAGGCAAACACAAAGAATCAGAAACTCTGCAGGTGAGAGTTAGCAGTAGATCCTTGTGTTAGCTTTTCCTAACTAGGACCAAATACCCAAGTTAGACAAATTAAAGGAAAAAAGACATATTTTGGCTCACCTTTCAATCCAGGTCACTTCATTCTGTTGCTTTCTAGGGCAACAAAGTTAGTACTCACGGCAGGTACGTGCCAGGAAAGGGCCTTCATCTTACCGCAGCTCACAAACAGAAAGGAAGTGAGGAAGAGAGAGACAGGCCTCCTTATAAGCCCTTCAAAGGCGTGTCCCTGATGACTCACCGCCTTCCAGTAGGCCGGCCCCTTAAAGGCACCCAGGCTAGTGCTAGTAAGCAGTGGTCTTGGGGATATGTGAGATGCAAGTAGACTAGAAGAGAGGGAAGTGTGAGATACAGGGGGCAGGAGTGCTGTGAAGCATGCCTGTCCGTTCTCCGCTAGATGGATAAAAGGCCATAGCCACAATCAGTCTGGGACTGATTTTGGTACTGTCACCAAGGATATTATGAATGTTTCACCTCATTGATTTATTGGTTGAGCTTGTAGAAATTTGATATAAAGGAACAACTGGGATTGTTGTCTGGAATGTTTGTTGTAGTTTTATTCAGGGTAGTGAACATTATTAACGAAGAAGAAAGAGGTTAGAGAGCTTGCCTAGCAAGTGCAAGTCCAGGAGTTCAGTTTCTCAGTGCCACACAAAGCAGGCCTGGTAGTGCATGCCTCTAGTCCTGGTAGTAGGCAGGTAGAGGGAGGAAGATTACTGTGTGTCTAAGGCCAGCGTGAGCTGCATAGTGGGTTCAGGATCAGCCTGGACTACAGAGCAAGGCCCAGAAACAACAAAGAAAATGTAACTGTATTTAACTTTATATAAATTAAGTGTTTATTTCAGTAAAAGGTAAAAATAAAATATAAATGACTTATGAGAAAAGAAGTAGAACACCAATTATATATAAAATTAAATTTATAATATACAATAAAATGATTAAAGTAGAAAGAAAATTAATTCTATAAAATGTATACAGACATACTAACAGACATTTTACAAATGAAAAAAAAGCTTACACCAATTTTAAGTTTTAAAGGTCATCCTAAGAAAGACTCATTAAAATAACCGAGAAAGAGATTATTTCTATCCGTAGACTGACAGAACTTCAGAACTTTCTACCTGCCACTGGTGAAAGTTTGAAGAAAAGAATTCAGTTCCTCGTGGTTGGCAGAAATATGAATCATGAAAGTTTTAATGGCATATAATTTAGCAAAATCATTAGAATAAAACATATACACAATCTGTAACACTGCAATCCTGAAAATAGAGCCAAAAGGAAAAAGAGTACCTAACACATAACAAATTTATGTAAAAAAGATAAATATTCATATCTTGTCACCTAGAAATCATGTGACTGCTCAACATCAAGGAAATGACTTAATAAATTTTAGTTATCTATACCATGGAACATTATGCTAACATGAAAAAGAATGGACAAAGCTCAAAAAACGTGGCTTGAAGAGATTCCTACTCGAGTAGTTAAGTCACAAAAGAGAGAGGAAGGGAGGAATAATACACAGCATGCTTTCACTAAAAGCAACGACTACAGTCTCATATGTGTACGGATTGTCACTCATTTGTATCAGAGTGAGTGAATGGAGAAGGCAGCAAAGGATACACTAGAGCTTTCTGTAACTAGTGTGTTCAATAATATGGACACATTTATGGAAATCTATAAAAGTTTGGACTGTATATTATTTGTAATGAGATATTTAAATATTGGCTTGCTATTGATTTTTTGTTTTGTTTTGGGTTATAGGAATTAGGTTTTTGCTTTGTTACATACTCTTCTACATGATAGTTGAATATTTTTATAGTGAGCATGAGGAATCAGAAATACTTTTGAAAATTAAATGAAAAAAACCCCAACAAAAGTGTAAAAACAATCAAAATCATCAGTGTTTTTTACATCACTTAAGAAATAAGGAAGCAGAGGCAAGGCTGTGGTGGAAAGTCTGAATGACCTAGGATTTCTTTCCTGGAGAAATATTTTCTGTTGTGTTTTCTAGAGAAAACCCAGCCACCTGGACATCTAACAGTACATAGAGAAATCGGGCTGACCAGAAAGGAAGGCGTTATGACAGTTGGAGAGATTATGTCAACTTGAGGGAATCAGGAACACATCTTGATTAGGGTTTGGAAACCACGCCTAGAATGGGAATTGAGAACCACCCTGGATTACAGTGTGATTTGTGGGCCAGCCAATGAGAGGTGAGCACCCAACCAGATGCAGGAGGTCCAAATGGAACGCAAACAGCATCAAAGAAGGAAAGAAAAAAGATTGTTACAGCTTCTTCCTCTGGGAAGGCTCAGTTGTCTGTGAATTCTGACTTGCTACATACCACAGACTTTCGTAACAGATTTGCTCCAGTCTCGACTTGCACCTGTCTGCCCGTTGCTGATCTTCAGTTTCTGATCTTCAGTCTCTGGTCTTCACCATTGTTCTTCGAACAACTGAGATCCGCGGCAAACTCTCATCAGCTGTCCTGCAGTCCCAAATGAGTATTCTACTTCGCAGCTGAGCAGCCATCAGACACTCCAGCTCTCACACGTGTGGGCCGCCATCTTGAACTATCTCTATCCTTGGATTTGTACGCCTACCAAATCAATTCTTTTGTTATAATGTCTGTAAATTCTGCCTTTTGAAAGCACCCAAATTAATAGATGAATTGTTAGGGAGAAATGGTAGAGGCAGCGGTAAGAACACGGCATAGAGGTGGCTCTTAGGGAGTAGTAGAAGTGTGGATTCGTGCTTGCTACTTGGAGAGCAAATCTGCCAGACCACTGCTGCTGCTGCTGTGGTATCTCCACTCATGATTGGGAAATATGAGATGGTGTGTGGGTGGGACACTTTCCTGTCAGTCCCTGGCACGAATATCACTAACATGAGCCAAATAAACTTCTCTTGTTAATAAATCACCTGGTCTATGGTATTCTATCACAGTAACAGAGAATAGACAAGAAAAAGAGGAAAGGTGATCCTTAATTCCTCAGTCTCTTTCCATCACCCCACGCAGAGGCCTTGGGAAGAGAAAACACATCTCTTCTCCCTCAAAACACCCTATAATGGCTTTGTTGATGGCACTTGCAGTGGTTTTTGGGTCCTGATTTGTTATCAAGACAATGTCTGTAATGACCTTTTAAGTTTCCTCACCTTACAGTAAGATAAGTGTAGTTGTACAATTTAGGTCCAGCTGCCAGCAGGGATTAATCTAGAAAGCAGAGCCAAAATGTGGTGAGCTAGCACATGAATTAGAAAAGTGCCCCCCACAGGTCAGATAACCTTCCATAGAAGGAACCCCCCTCTCAGGAGTTACCCCAGGGTCCACTGTCACCCACAGTTCTATCAGGAACAGATGCTTTCTAATTAGCATACTAGATGTCCGAAACATGTTTCTGTTGGGCAAAGTGTAGCCTGTTGCCTAATGCAAGCAGCAGTCTTAACCTGCTGTCTAATCTGGGAGGCTAAGATAGGAAGATGACAAGTTTGAGCCCAGCCTGGGAACTTAGGGATTTAGCAAGGCTCTGTCTCAGAATAGAAATAAAAAACAGGCTGAAGAAATAGCTCAGTATGAAGGTCTTAAGTTCAATTTTCAGTACCACGAATGAGATAAAATTAAAAAAAACCTAAAAAGCAAGCTTGTCAGTTATAAAATTAAGGTAGTTAGTACACATTGTTTAATATTAGCATGAGTAGTATATAAGACTCTAGCAAGGCCATGGCAGTGTCTTTGGGGGATTACATAAAAAGACTTAATATCTCTCTATGGACTCTAGATTTTTTTCAGGCCATTAGGGTGACAGAATCCTGCCTGTGAAACCTTGGCATTGTCCTAGACTGAGCCTTGGAAAGGTGGTAGTGAGAATATCTGAAGAGCAAGATGGGAGGCCTTCTCCAGGCTAGAGATGTCACATGAATTGTGTCTTTAATACTTGCTTTTCTAATAAGAGTTTAATTAATAAACTTCTTAATTAACTAATACACAAGCCTGAGAGTTGCTCATTGTATAATCTGTATTAAGGAAATAGCCAACCCTTCCCCCTTTCAACATTTTTTTTTGTAGATACCATAGTCTATTAAGAAGCTCATAAGAATATGAGAATATGAGAATATAGCCAGTAGAATAATTTGCAATAGGTGGCATTATTATTAATTGTCTTCCTCCCTCAGTAAACTGTTCATTATGTTTATATATTGGGGCCGAGCACTGGGACCACTGTGGTAAATAAACACAGGGAAATAATTGGAGCATGTTGTGAATCTGTAGGAGGTGCTTTCCAGAGCTCCTTTCTATGTTTTCCAACCTTCCTGCTAAAGTAAGGTAGCAGAACCCATTGTAGCTGCCCAAAGCACACCCCAGAACTTGAAAGAACTCTGGTATTTCCAAGATGAAGTCCGTTTTTTCTTCTTGGGCCTTTGGGAAAGAGTGCATAGTGGTCCAAGTTTATACAAAATTCTCTTCAGGAGTATTTATGGCCTACTGGACAAGTAGGGATGCAAGAGTGTAGGAACAAATATTAATAAGACAATGGTCATAGAATTAAGTGGCCTGTGGGGCCTTGGTCCTTATCGGTAGGATTATGGGCAGCCTGTGCCTCAGTTTTCCATAAAACGGTAACTACTTATGTGTACATGCATGTGTGTTGAAATAAAGAAAATCATGCTTGTAAAATAATTAGAAAAGTGCCTGGCTAGAGGTAAGCTGTAGGCGATAATTAGCATTTCTTATTACCATCATTATTTATCCCAGGAATCATACAGTTGTGAACAAGGTATTGAAGTACCAGGTGACTTTATTTTTTAAAGTAAGTATTTTCTAACTGGGAAAATATTAGAATTATCTGAAGTACTGGTAAAGACAGTACTCAGATTTCCAGCCGCTGCCCCTCAGAGACTTCTTTGGAAAGCCTGTGATCTGTAGCCAGAGATTCCCCTCAGGTGATTTGTATGATAAGACAAGTTGGGCAAGCACCGCTTTTGGTGAATAAGGAAATGAATTTCTGAGCCTGCAATCAACTATTTTCAAGTTGGCTTCTGATTAAGAAGCCCGCCTAGGGCACTCTTGGTGCCTCAGGGCCCTTTTTGGTAGTGAGAGCTAATTTTGTATCTTAAAGGAGTAGGTTAAAAGGGAGGACTTTGAGAAGAGGGACTGCTAGGGAACGGGAAAGGACTCCGGGAGGGAGAGAAAGAGTAGGAGGGAGGGTATCTTCAATGCACAATACAAGCATGAATAAAAGTCACAGTTACGTCCATTATTTTGTACAATTAATACATGTTAGTAGTTGTAATAATAAAAAAGAGGTCAGAGTTTGTTTTATTTGGGTTTTATTTATTTACTTATTTTTCAAAGGGCATCACACTATAATCCAGGCTGGTTCTGTTTTCACAGATGCAGCTCAGACTGGCCTTAAACTCACAGCAATCATCCTGCCTCAGCCTTCTGAGTGTTAGGATTACAAATGTATGCCACCACATCTTACTTATGTAGCGCTGGGAAATCAAACCCAGGGTCTTCTACTTGCTAGGAAGCACTTTAACTGTTGAACTATATGCCCCAGCTCCAAGAGGTTGGAATTTGGAATCTGAAAGGCTCAGGTTTGAGTCTATTATTTGGAGAGTGGCCTGGGACTTTCTCAATTTCTGTTTCCATACCTATGCATTATAAATAACGACAATCCCTGCCCACTGGGATTCATAAAAATTAAGGAAGATAATCTTTGAAAAAATAGTTCCTGGGTGGAGTGAAGCCTCAGCTAGAAATTGTAAATCATGATTAGGAATAGTGGATTTTCTCTATCTGTATGACCGAGTGGCTTCCACTGAATTTCACTTATTTCTTTGTTGAAAAAACCAAAACAAAACAAAACAAAACTTTAATCCTGGACTGAAAAAAAAAAACAAGAAAAATTAACCTAGTTCTTTGGAGGGCTGAGGTCAGAAGAGTTAGTGCTCTTCCTAAGCTGGCAGGCCTCTATTCAGCATTTCCACTAACCTCTTCACAATTTGAATTATGCGTCTGCTAACCCCTTGCTTCAATCAAGATGATCATTAAGAACATACCCTGCCTTGCAAGTACATTTATTTTCCTCACCTGTATGCTGTTATTCTGTTCAGCCATTCTTTATGTTCCATGGCTGCTTTCAGAAATTCTTTGTAAATGATTCTCTGCTGTAAGTGGGTTTTTTCCCTTTATTGTACCTTTTCTTTTCCACCAATAAATATGGGAAGAGACTTCTGCTCATGGCTGCAAGGCTAAATTCACCTGCTCCCTCAGGGAGTGGATCCATGAAGTCATCTGAAGATTTCTTTTAGTCCCTGAGACCTTGAGCAATTTGTATCTTCATCCTTTGTCACTCCACCAACGTGAGTGTGGTGCGGATGAATCTGGGCTGACTTGTGACAGTGGGTGGTGTCTCAAGAACCTCATCTGGCACTGGACAACCCAATTGTCAAGCGATTTCTACCTCATCTAGAGTCAGAGGTTATACGACTCTGCCTCAGCTAAGAGGCCTGCACGAGCTCCACCCAATGCATGGCTTGTGACCCTAGTTTTCAAGCACTGAAGATACTTTCCAAACCTGGCAAAGAAATTTTGGGTACCCACTTTACCTCAATAAGAGCACCACAGCTGGTTATTGACTAAAACTTCACATCCTCAGCAAGATCTAACTAGAAGGTTTCATTTGATCTGTAGTTTTCTTTTTCTCTTTCTGTTATCATGGGATGATCAAAAAGAATTCTTCCGGGTTGTGTGAAATGTTGAGGATTGGAAACATGGGATGCTAGTATAGGAAAGCCACTGGTCCTGTTAAAGTGTCACACTTAACTGTTTGGAGCTTATTTTGTGCCTCTTTATGACCCATTTGAGAGCAAAAAATCTCTACGAGATAGTTCATCTAGGAAAAAGCCCACAGCAAAACTATTTTATTCACTGATAGCACAAGCACACTGCTGCAATCTCTACTATATGCAAATATCTCTAAAATAAAAGAAGCCTGAGAGGCCCATTTATAAAAAAAAAAAAAGAGTAAAAATACCTTAACAAGTGTGAACCTTTTTATGTAGGTAATTTAAGCAAATTGAAATATTTATTTTTGTTTTAATTTTAATACAATGTCAATTGCTTTCTAAAAATACAGACTAAAATGTTAAGTATATTAGCCCTATATTTTGCCTCTCATGGGTAACTTGACATCATTGTTGAGTAAATACAAAGTAGAATTAATGCTTATCAGTATTAAGCCACTTAGTTACTAAGTTTTAAGTCTAAACGTTTCTCAGATTCTCAAGCGGCCTCAATGAACTTACCACTCAGGGTTCATAGTAGCCATAGGGCACTAAGCGGCTTTACACCTACCACCTGAGCCTATAGCAACACCAAAAACAATAACTTAAGGCTTTTCTAGATTTAACTGGCTACTCTCACCTACGAATTTCTGTGTAGAGCTTAAAAAATATAAAAGTCCAAATTTTCTTCTTCTGAGAGTAAAGATGAAAAACAGCAGGAATGTGATAAATTAAAATCCTTTCTCATCACAATCTCTGCGGCAAAACTGCTGCAACCTTACCCACACCTGAGGCCTATTCTAAGGCCTGAAGCTCTTTCTCAAGATATCTAGTCTAGGAAAAGCTAAGAGATATCAAAGCAAGAATTGCTTTTGTTCTTTCAATAAAAGAATTCCTTAAGATTATTTTCATATTTTTTGCTGTCTACACTCTTTATCAGGTGACTTTTTGTTAAAAAATTTTTAAATGCTATTCTAATTCCTCTATTTTGCATCTTTCTCCTAAAACACGTGTTCATAATTACCTTCATCTGGTTAAACTGATTTGTATCAACCTTCTATGCTTGCAGAAACTTAAACAAGACCAAAAAAGCTGGTTATAATATCAACCCTCTTATAGCTTCACTGAGACCTGACGTTTGCCTGTAATAAGACAGTCAATAGGTTAACTTTACTGAATTCATTCATGTGCCAAAACTGAATAAATAACAACTTTTAACCTAGTCTCTGTATTTCAGGAACTGTATCTGAGGACAAAATATACTATAAACCTGAGTTTGTCTAAAGTTAAGCTTATTAAACTAAAGTTACACAAGTATAAATAAGTCTTTGTGGTCAATGACAATGTTTTCTAATTAAAAAAATTTAAACTCTTTCTTCAAGTCCTTAGACATATATCAGTACTATAAAAACTATAATTTGTTAAGTATAAGGATCTATAATTATAATCATACTACTGAATTATAAATTCTAAAACTTTGTTTCAAGGGTAAAAAGCAAATTTAGTAAGGGGCTGGGGCACAACTCAGCAGTTAACGTGCTAGCCCAGCAAGTCCAAGGCCTTTGGTTTAATACCCCAGTAACACCTAAAGATTAGCTGGAGGTAGGACTTCGCACTTGTAATCTGAACACTAAGGAGTTAGAATGGACGATGGCTGTGAGTTTAAAGCCAATTGAGGCAAACAAGACACTATCTCAAAATTATAATAATAATTTAAAAACTAAATGCATAAATGCTTTGTGGTTTTATAGAGGATACAAAGGCATTCAAGTTAAATAAAACATTTGTGTTATTTATAATTGTATTAAATTGCTCAAGACCTTTTCATAAATATAAATCTACATATTGTTCTTTAAACTTAATGTATCAGAGTTCAATTTGTCATAAGGCTAAAGTTATTGATTCGTTCTCAATAACACTCTAGGTAAAACTAATTTTTAAAAAATAACCTTACTCTTTAACAAATACTTCCTTTTGTGTTCTTCACTGTACTTTATTGGGTTTTATGTATTTAAAATAATGTATATTGATTGTTTAACTGACAAATGTCATAAATCTATTTTTGTCTAAATATGAATGAGAGTGGTGCAGAATTCTCTTTGTCCTGAGACTGGACAATGTGTGTCTTCATCCGAAAATGTGACAGAGGGTGAACTTAAAAGCAGACAGATTCTTTCATTTAAAAAAAAGTTTTTTGAGGCAGGGTTTAGTTCTGTAGTCCAGGCTGGTCCTGAACTCATTATATAGCCTTGGCTGACTTTGAACTGAAGGTAATCCTCCTGCCTCAGCCTCCCCGGTGCTGAGATTACAAGCATGTGCCACCACTCCCAGCGTTTGTGATATTGGGGAATTGAACTCAGGTATTTAGGGCCTGTTAGGCAAGCACTGTAACTGCTGAGCTATTCTGCCAGCCCCAAAATCAGACAGATTCTGGAGAAGAGTTGACATGTAGAAGAAGAGTGAGCTAGCAGCTTTTTCATAATGTTTTATCTGAGGAAAAGTTGAAATTGGCACCAAAATGTCATTGAAACTCTGAAAGATGGTGTGCATGGTGTCACACACCTGTAATCCTGGACACTTGGGAGGCTGAGGGAGAAGAACTGCAAGTTTGAAGCCAGGCTGGGCAACTTTGTAAGAACCTATCTCAAATAAAAACTTTTAAAAAGAGCTGAAATGTAACTCTGTGCTACAGCACTTGTCTATCATGTTAGAGACTTTGGGTTCAGTCCCTAGTACTGAAGTGTGAGGTAGATGAAGAGCCCAAAGAATCAAAAGGCATGGAACCAAAAGAGACCGCAAAGAGCCAAAGCAATCCTAAGCAACAAGACCAAAGCAGGAGGCATTTCAATCCCAGACTTCAGGCTATACTATGAAGCCATAGTGGTAAAAACAATTTGGTACTGTCATAAGAAGACAGATAGACCAGTGGAACAGAATCGAGGATGCAGAAACAAACCCAAATACCCTCAACTACCTAATTTTTGACAAAGGGGCCAAATCCATACAATGGAAAAAGGACAGCCTGTTCAACAAATGGTGCTAGGAAAACTGGACATCCACATGCAGAAGAATGAATCTAGTCACATACCTATCACCATGCACCAAAATCAAATAAAAATGGATTAAAGACCTTAACATTAAAAATGAAACACTAAACCTTTTGGAAGACAAAGTAGGCAAATTTCTAAAAGACATATGCATAGGCAAAGATTTTCTTGACAAGACACCAAGAGCAAAAGAAATTATCCCCACTATCAACAAATGGGATCTTGTCAAATTAAAAAGTTTCTGCACAGCAAAGGAAACTGTCAACATTGTAAATAAAGAAACAACAGACTGGGAAAAAATATTCACCACCAACATCTCAGATAAGAAACTTATAACTAGAATACACAGGGAGCTAAAGAAAATTAAGCCCATCAAAATAAAGGATCCTATTGAAAAATGGGCAAATGAAATGAAGAGGCAGTTCACTCACAAGAAGTACAAAGGGCCAATAGGTACATGAAAAGATGCTCAACATCTCTAGCCATAAGAGAAATGCAAATCAAAACAACGCTAAGATACCATCTCACTCCAGAGAGAATGGCTTATATCAACAAATCAAATAGCAATCAGTGCTGGAGAGGCTGAGGGGAGATAGGAACCCTCCTGCAGTGCTGGTGGGAATGTAAATTCCTTTGACCACTCTGGAAAGCAGTATGGAGAGCTCTCAAAAGACTAGAAATAAATATCCTCTTTGATCCAGGGACACTCCTCCTGGGAATATATCCAAAAGAGGCCAAAACAACGTACAACAGAGATATATGTATACCCATCTTCATAGCAGCACAACTAACAATAGCTAGAACATGGAAGTCACCAAAATACCCATCAATAGACCAGTGGATACACAAACTGTGGTACTTATACACAATGGAATACTACTCATCTTAAGGTCCAACAGCGTGGAGATTTTCACAGGCAAATGGAGGAAACTAGAGATTTTCACAGGCAAATGGAGGAAACTAGAGAACATCATGCTTAGTGAAGTGAGTCAGAAGCAGAAGGTGAAACATTGGATGGTCTCTCTGATATGAGAGTCCCAGACCACAACCATCTCATGGAACTTTAAACGAAAGACAAAGGGAAAGAAGGGGAAGGGGTAGGGTAGGGGGGAAGGACAAAGGGAGAGCAGGAAAGCCCTTGTCACTTTGATAAGGAAAGTATGTGCACAAAGTGCTCAACTCCATTGTAAACCTTAAATTCTGCACGTGTACATATCAATAAAATGGGGGGGGGGGAAAGATGATCTAAAAATAATAAAAGTTTAAATTAAGCAAAAAAAAAAAAGAATCAAAGGGCAAGATTGAGGGGGTGGAGGAATGGCTCAGGGATTAAATTGCTTGTGCTAAGTACTTGAGTTCGATTCTCCGCACCACAGAAGCTGGGTGTGGTGGCAGTGCACGCCTATAGTTCCAGCACCTGGGAGGCTGAGACAGGAAGATTGCTTGAGTCCAAGGCCAGCCTGGGCTAAAGAGGAAGACTCCGTCTCAAAAAAAAAAAAAAGGACAAGACTGAGACAACCACAGCTATTGTACAAGCTGTTAGAGTTAAATAAGAACTCTGCTTTAAATAGTTAATTCTGAACCAAAAAAATGAATAACTATCATCTGGAAACATGGATTCAAGTTACGTTGAATGACATATTCTACTATGGGAAAGGTTAAATAAACTTTCATTGTCAGAGAACCAAGGAAACTCATGAATCAGTACATTTACCAGTTACAATGGCCGAAGCACCAGGTCGTTGCTTCTTCTTTGGGCATTAGATGCTATCTTTTATAGCATATTTATTTAGTAGGGGTTACAGATCTGCTAAGTTTTAGCTATATGTTCTGGGAAGCTTATGTCTTAGGTTTGAGAATGTGAAGAAAAATGACAATTTAAGGGAGCTAAGATAGCCTAAGACGATAATCTTGTCTCTTGACTTACAATATTCCACATCTCCACCATCAATAATATTCTAGTCAGGTAAAGTGAAGTAATCTTTTATATAGATGCAGCTTCTCTAGAGAACTTCAGTTCACAGTGTTCAAGTCATGTGATGAACTCTGCTTTGATCTTTGGCTAAACACCAAGTCTTGGATGTATAGGACAGACTCAAGCTAAAGACTGAAAAACTGAACTGAGCTTCAAGGTTCCCCCAAGAGTTTGTGCTTGCAAACTGAACTGTCACTTGCTAAAACACAGAACCTATACTTTTCATAGGAGTACAAAAGAATCTGTTCTATAACACATAATATTCATAATGTCTAGGTTACAATTTAGAATATTCATAATATCTCAAAAATACAATCCATACTCATGAGAAAAAAAAATCACAAAACGAATGAGATGGTAGAAGGACAACAGCTCTAAAGCAACTATGTTTAAGAACATGGAGCAAAACATGTTTTCAGTGAATGGAAATAAAGAAAAAACTCAGCAAAGAAATTGAATGAGGAGGAATATGTGTTCTAGAGCTGAAGAGTACACCACCTCACATGAAACGAATGCTGAAGGATCTTAACAGAAAAATATAGACTGTGTGGAAAGCCAGTAAACTTGAAGACAGATGAACCCAAGTAATTTAATTTGAATAATAGAAAATAAGTTAAAAAATGAATGGAGCCCAGTTATCTCTTTCCCACTCTTTAAGCTGATCTTGAAAGTATAATATATGTAAAGCTGAAACATCTGAATAGAGAAGTTAAAAAAAAAATAATTCTAGTTCTAGTTCTCATATAAGTGACTAAAAATGGGGCCAAGCAGTAAAAAGACACATGTAGAAATTCACTAGAACTGCAGGAAGAAGTTATTCTTTTATATGTTCTCTTTTTTAAAAGTATTAAGATCTTTCCAACTTTTCAAAGTGAAAATAAAATCTTCTGTTTGAAGTGACAGTCCTTTCTATCTTTCCTTCTTTCAACAAGTGCTTATTATTTACTTTTTAAAAATTTATCGACTAAAAGCTAGTTCCTCTTGTTAGCTTTTTACTGGACAATACCTGTAAATTCCTTTGCTCTGTTGTAAATTCTCAGTGAAGGCTTGGGATGAAGTGAGAGTGTCCGATTCAGCAGTATTTTCCCCCCTTTTACCTAAAAGACTTAGTTGAGTTTTCAGAGGTTGAAGGCAGAGTATTCCTGGAAACTTTCTGCAACAACAATTCTCTATACCATTTCTTTCTACTCAGAACTGCGCTAAGACCTTGGTCTTCACGGCTTTGTAAATATACACTAGCGTAGAAGCTGCTTTGGTAGTTTGGGACTTTCTAGTGTGCCCCCTTAAGTCATCTTTGGCCTGTTGGTGCCAGTAGCTTTCGTATCGGTTTACTCTCTGGCAATGCATCCCTTGAACGTCTCCTTTGTTGGGCAATGAGAATTATTTTCTTAAATCAAATATTAACACAATTTTAACATTTCAGTAGCTAAATTGTAGCCTGCCTGACAATCTAATGTTCTCATTTGGAAATATAGATTTCTTGTGACTTTCATTTATCTAGGTATACAGACTGATTTTAAGTTCTCACCAGTTAATATCTTCCACAGCTTGCTCATTGCTTCCTGTTTCCACATTCTCTCTTTCCCTTTATTTCTCACCTTTTTAGAGGGCAGTTCAGCAATTTAACAAACAAATGTGATCAAGTATCACCACTGAGAAATCAATCATCCCAAACCATCTTAGAGAAAATTAACTCTATACTGCCATATTAAACCAAAATTAAGACACTATTTCTTCCTCTATATTTTATCATCTCTGAAGTAAGGAGTCTTTGGGGATTATTTGTATACAGGCAGCAGTATGAGTGGTTGTTGTTTAATGCATGTAATCATAGCTGATTTTATTCATGAAAGCACACCTGAATAATGTAAACTCTCATTGTCAACAGATGAAGGAAGCCATTTCAAGGAGGGTTGTGAGTCTTACTTGTCTGGAAATATTTTTTGATAACTTTCCCACAGCGTCAGGAAACACATTTTCAGATATTTGTGGAAGAGCACCATCAACTTGAAAGAAAATTCTAGAAACCTGAGTGAATACTCTATTTGAGAATGTTTTTGAGGGCACAGAAGACTATACTGTTTGAAAAGATACAGACATAAAAATCTTTAACCAAAAAGGAATATTAAGAAGATACGCTCCATATATGGTGAAATTTTAGGTACACGTTAACCAATTGTCTTAGTTACTTTTTCGTTGCTGTGACTCAATACCCGACACCCACAAATTTAGGAAAGGAAAGGTTTCTTTTAGCTCACGGTCTCGAAGGTCACAGTCCATTCAGGGGTGGCCAGCAACAATCGAAGTACATGGCAGAGATAGAGGTGGAGGCAGCTTCCCCGGACAAACAGGAAGACAAGCTGAGGCTAGTTGAGACTAGTCCCAGTCCTCCAGGAAGGCAGGTGCAGCTTATGTATCCTTTCAGGTCTCCGCCCAGTAACCAGTCCCTCCTGCCTCCAGGTGTGGCCACTACACACCATTAATCCTAACTTAACTGCAATCCACCCCTCCAGATCAGACCCCAATCCACCAACATTACATAGTTCCATTAAAATACATGAGACTTTTGGGGGGACACTCCAGATCCTAACCACAACACCAATTTATTTCACCTTTCTTTTCATTTTAATGTGTATGCAAGATGATGAAGAACTCTATAAGCAAATTTAACAAATCCTTTCAATAAGTTTACAAACTAAAAATTCTAAGTAATAAAGAATCATTGTACATTGTAGTTCATAGTAATAGCTTTTCTTTCTTTATGGTACCTGAAATAATGGCATGCTAATTTTTAATCCATGGTTCCTTAGGTTTGATGAAATACAGTATTTTTGTTTATCTATATATTCTACTAGCACAATTTTTCTTCAGTGTTTCTTTTGGTTTGAAATCTACTATTTGTAAGATTCTTAAAAGCCAAGTGAGGTCATGCATATGTAATAATGGTTTAGATCTGAAAAGTCCTCCGAAAGTTGTGTGCTCAAAGGTGAGGACTTTGGAAGGTGATTGGCTGAGCCCTGTACGTATCTAGGGATGAATGGGTCAATGCTGAATGTGCTATTAGGAAGCGGGGGCCAGTTGGAAGGTCCATCTCTCGCTGTTGGTTTTTCCTTTCTTTCTGCTTCCCTGGTCACCACGGGTTAGGAAACTTCGTTCCACCAGGCCTTTTCACTATTCCAGTGCTGACTTGGAGCCAGCCCACTATGGACAGAAACCTCTAAAACCATGTGTCAAAATCAACCTGATCTCTTTAAGTTCTGGGTGTTGGGTATTTTGTCCTAGTGATGGAGAAGTAACACACACACACACACACACACACACACACACACACACACACACACACACACACACGTGCGTTTATGACACACTCATACCTATGTACACATATACAGATAACAATCTGCCTGCACAAAAATTAAGGTCTGGGATACGGAGAATTTTATGACTGTTTCTTAAAATGAACTAAACACAATTTGTAAAGGAAATGAGGAGATGACAAAGTCAGCTTTTAAAAGATGAAATGCATCAAAAAAAAAAAGGTCTCAGGTTAAGGTTACTCTAGACAAAAGACCAACTTGGCTTCACCTCAGACGCCCTCTTTGTTCAGATTGGTGTGGGGCATGTACTGTCTCATATTCAGAACACCTGATTCTAAATATTTTACATTTTATGCATCAAACCAGAAATCTGATACTAATACAATGTGTGTGTATAGTTCTACCCACACTTGTCACATGCAGGTATTTATGTAACCACCACCACCATCAAGATACAAAATTATTTGGTCTCCATGAAGGTCTTCCTCGTGCCACAGATTTTTGTCATATTCTTTATTCTCTCTGTAGCCACCTCTGGCTTAAGTCTCTCATTTCATTTTATGTTTTGTTTCCTCTGTTTTCATTGTGCTTTTTAAAAATTTTGCCCATTTTTGCCTTCTTGCAGGTTACTTAGACATATATAAAAATTCCATTTTGTTATATCTCTGTAGCGATTTTGAAAATATATCTTTGTATAAGCATTTCAAAGTGCCTACTCCAAGTATTGTGTTATATGAACATAGCCTCACAGAGTACAGGTACTGATATTTTATCAATATGAGTAAATCATAGAAATCTTATTTCCTTTTAAGCATTTTCCCTTCTATATTTTTTTAATTACTTAAAATATCTCTTTTATATAAGTTGACAACTATTTTAAAGAATAGTGTAATTTTGGCGTCATTGCTAAGACCCAATACTCACACCACAATTTAAAGAAGGAAAAGCTTATCCTGGGTCACAGTTTCAGAAGGTCTCCATCCATTCTTGGTAGCTGCAAAGGAGAAAGGGCAATCGCCTAGACAGGATAAATCTTCTCCTCCCATGTGGCCAGGAAATGCAGGACAAAGAGCAGAGACAGCAAGAAAGCTGTACCCTTCCTGGTCATGTCCTAGTGACCCACCCCTTCCGGCTCATGAATCAGTGGCCCACCCCTTCCAAGCAAGCCCCACCTCTTAACCACACGTGAAATCATCAATGAATTAATCTACTTATACGATTAAACTCTGTGATTCAATCAAGTTTCACATACTTGAGGCTTTTGGGAGACGTTCCACCCTCAAACCATGGCAAGTATCAAATATAGTTTATAAAGCTCAGAGGATCAAGAAGGGTTTTTTCAGCCATTCCCAACTTTTGGCCTCAGAAACTGAGTTTGAGGAAGACGCTGTAATTGGGTGTGTTTGTGGATGAAGGGATGATGGTAATAGCATCATTGCTTCAGCTCTATCTCAGAACATCGGGTGTTGTATTCTCACAAGTGGGGACCTAGATACCTTATATGCATAGTTCACAGTAGGATTATAGTCTTATGAGTCCCAGTGCTACAGCTGACCAATAGGAAGTAGAGCTCATGCAGTAATATGAGTAATGGGGGGTGGTATAAATATAGATAAATTTTCCCTGCCTCATCCGCCACTCACTTTCTGCAGTGCAATCGAATTTCTCCTGGGCTGGTACAAATCCATGGCCTGGGGAATGGGCACTCCTGGTTTATTATGTTTATTCACGCTTCCATTCTTTCTATTGCTCTTTTGTTCTTTTTTATTCTTTCTTTTATCATTTTCTTTCTGTTTCCAGAAATTACTTTAGCTGTCTTTTAGAGTTTCCCGTTTTTTTTTTTTCTGAGAATGTGTTAATTTTCTTTTCAATCCTGAATGATATTTTTGGTAGAATGATATTTTTGGGGTTGACAGATCTTTTCTTTCAGAACTTCAGAATGTTTTACTACTTTCTGGTCTTTGAAAAGATATCTATCAGATTATATTTTTATTTGTAGGTGAGATGTTTCTTAACACTTTCCTTTTTTTCTGTTTAGTTTTCAGGAGTTTGATTAGCACAAATGTTTCTAAGTTTATTCTATTAAGATTTCTTCACATTCTGTCTCTGGAAGCTTATACATTTTTTTCCAGGCCTGAAGAATTTCCAACCATTATTTCTTTGCATATTTTCACAGACTACTTTCCTTCTCTCATCTTGGGATTCTGAAAATATGAATGTTGGATCTTTTGACATACTTTCACAGATCCCTAAGGCTGTGTTCATTTTTTTCCAATTTATTTTTCTCTTTATTATTCAAATTGGGTAACTATTATTGCTCTGTATTCTAGTTCACTGTTCTTCCCATCTGCTATGTCTTCTCTATTTTGCTACTGAGCCTCACCCATTGAGATTTTTGTTCTTGTTTTTGCAGTATGTTGAATTAGGATTGAATTCAGGGTCTTATACTGGGAAAACGCTCTGATGCTGAGCTACAGCCACAGCCAGGTTTTTCTCTGTTCTTTGTTTTAG
This sequence comes from Ctenodactylus gundi, assembly GCA_004027205.1. Lineage (NCBI taxonomy): Eukaryota > Metazoa > Chordata > Mammalia > Rodentia > Ctenodactylidae > Ctenodactylus > Ctenodactylus gundi. The sequence goes on from PVKB01001529.1 coordinate 39,108, forward strand.
TTGTTTTTGAGAAAGGATTTCTAAATTGCCCAGGCTGACCTTAAACCTGTCTCAACCTCTTGAGTAGCTGAATTACAGACCAGTGGCTTTTTATTTTTAATTTTATTTTGGCTGCTATGTTTTTCTTTTTTTCCCCCACTATTTTTATTAATATACCAATGTAATACATAGTATTTACAATGAACTTGGGTGTTTCGTACATCTATGTATCACATCGACTTTACAATCCCTTCCCATCTTCTACCTTCCCACCCCCTCCCTGTCCCTTCCTCCGGCTCCGGCTATCACTTAATATGGTTTCAAAGAACGTCTGTGTTCTGGGTTCTCCAAGTCCGAGAAACCATACAGTGTTTAACATATTAATCTTCCACACCTAAGTCATTTTACTCAAGTCACCACTCTAACCCAGCTTCCTATTCCTCTAATGGGTTCGCAGTAGTCAAATCTTGATATCTCCTCTCTGTATCCAACCAATCCCTTCATTGGGATATTCACCAAAAATTTTTTTCCATATTTTTCTACATCTTTGTTGCTAATGTTAAACCTAGCCTTACCCACCAGTTCACACTAGAAAATAATTATAAGCATGTAGTTCAAAAGGATAGTTAATTTGGGAAAGAAGAAAAATAATAAATAAATAAAATTCAATTGCCTTAGCTGAATACTGGAGGGTGCATATTTGTACATTCACAAGGTTATGTTTACATCAATCAGTTTCCTTAGGATAAACTTTCATTAGTGACCTAATAAGTGAATTGCTACAACAAAACAAAGTTAAAACTATATCACATTGCTACCTTCAATGAACTTAAATCTATACCACACAAATATACTTAAAGCAACAGACATGTAGGCAAATCTAGTTATTTCTTAATTTCCTAACTTTCATGTCTTATTTACTCATATTCACTGATTACTAACCTACTTTTTCTCAGCTCCTTCTCCTCTAGCTATCGTCATTTTTTTTCTCTGTGTTCATTGGTGTCACTGGTCTCCCTTTCACTGTCCAAGTTTCCTTTAAGTATTTTCTGCAATACTGGCTCAGTGGCTACAAATTCCTTTAAGTTGTCTCTGTCATGGAAAGTTTTAAGTTCTCCCTTTAAGTTAAAAGAAATTTTGCTGGATATAGCAGTCTTGGCTGGCATCTATTTTTTTTAGTGCTTGGATGATATTGCTCCATGATTTTCTTGCTTCTAGAGTTTGGATTGAAAAAATCTGCCATTATCCTGATGGGTTTATCTTTGTAGGTCACCTTCTGTTTTTCTCTTACCGCTTTTAGTATTTTCTCTTTGTGTTGAGTTTCTAGAATTTTAATTATGATGTGTCGTGATGAGGGTCTCTTCTGATCGAAGTTGTTTGGTGTTCTATATGCCTGCAAAAGTTCCATGTTCATTTCTCTTCTTAGATTTGGGAAATTTTCTTCCATTATTTCATTAAACAGGTCCTTTAAGCCTTTTGTTTTGTCCTCAGTCTTCTCCTCGATTCCCACAATTCTGAGGTTATGTCTCCTTGAATCATCAATCAGCCATCATAATGATTCACTTTCTTTCTTTACTTTGTATGCTTCATGGCCTGTATGTTGCAGCTCAGTCACTTTATTTTCTAGGTCTGACATACTATTCTGAAGTTGTTTAAAGTGGTTGCTTATTATTACCTGCGTGTTTTTCATTTCCTGAATATCTGCATTCAATTTTTCTATATCTCTGTTGCGTACGTCTCTAATTTCTTCTTTTGTCTTCATTATCTTCTAGTATATTTCTTCTCTGGTCTCCTCTAGTTGCTTTTCAGGGCTTGCTTTTTGCTTATCTATGTATTGGTGTAGATCTTCTGCTGTCTGTTTAGTTTCCTGCTTTAATTCCCGTTTTAATTCACTGAATTTCTGGGCCCAGAAGTTGCCATCATTTTTGCCATATTCATCTTTATTTACCCTGACTTCATCTCCTGGGGTTTCAGGTCTTTTTGTAAGAGATGTGTGCCTGCGCTTCCCCAATTCTTCTTTGGTCTCCTCTAATTCCTTTTCAAGGCTTGCTTTATGCTTAGCTAAGTGTTCTTGTAGTTCTTGCACGGTCTGATTTATTTCCTTCTTTGCTTTCCGGTTTAACGCCACCTTTAATTCCTGTTTTAATTCACTGACTATCTGGGCCCAGAGGTTACCATCATTTTTGTCCTTTTCTTTGGGTTCTGCAATTCCAGCACCCCTTGCACCTTCCCCTGGGGAATCAGATCTTTTTGTATGAGATTTGTTACCACGTTTCCCCATGGTACTGCTACCTCTGACTGTCTCTGGTGTGCAGGAAAAGTGAATGGCTCCTGCTGACGTCACTGCCTGCGACGGCTGTTAAGTCCCATTTCTGATCTGGGATTCTGGGATCTTTTCTAGGGTGAGCGCATACTGTGTTTATAGTACACACACCCACGGGTTGGTGCTTCTGAGGCTGCCCGCAGCAATGATTCTGACTAGTCCGGTCCGCTCTTACCTGGGGCTGAGGTCTGGCCTCCGGACCTTGTTTGTGATCTGTGGGTTCTGGCAGCCTGGCGCTGCTGCGCCGAGTCGGCTGCTTCTGACCCGCCCACAGCCTCTTCTCCCGTTGTTGTGTGCTCTGTCCTCTCCAGCTCCGTTCAGTCAGATGTTCAGGTCCCTGCGAGCGTTCCTCCGTCCACCACTGCCTGCCATTTGCCCCCGGCTGCGGTGGCTTACTGGACTGCGGGGATATTTTCCCCCCCTCCGGTTTTGATGATCCTTCGGAGTTTCTGGCCTCCCGCTGGTCGCCTTTCAGTTTCTGGGGATGCGCCTCTCTTTCCTAGCTACACCAAACACACTTTTTCTAACTATCTTCTTGACTTTTTAAGTGAGTTGATGAGGAGACTTTGTGCAGTGCTGTCACTCAGCCGCCATCTTGACCGGAAGCCCTGGCTGCTATGTTTTTCATGGTGAAATTTCTATTTGGTTTTTAAAATGTCTTGCTTCTTTTCTGAAATGACCTATTCACTTAACTTGTTTAAATTTTGTTTATAATTATTCTCTACAATATTTGCTCGTGTGTACTTTCAAATTTTTCTTAGACAATTGCCTAATTTGTCTTACTTTTATAGAGTATCTTGATTGTTGATTATGTAACACATTTGATTAATGGTTTTCTTGTGGTGGGTGCTTTTTCTTCCCTCTATATCCTGGAGATTTTGAGTATTATGTCTTGAGACCCTGAATTTCACTTACATCTGTATGTGTTAGCAGGTGTCTTCTGTCACCATGTTGGTAGGGAAAGGTGAGTGCCAAGCAGATGATGTCAGGAAAAATTATTACCTAATAGTCCTTTGTAACTTGGGAAACTTGCCTCATGGTTGCTAAGCAGGGCCTAGATTGAGGTTCCCCAGGTTGTCTCACTTGATGAAATGAAGTTGCAGAGAGTTTTTATCATGATTGGGTGGTGGTGAAAGTACTGGTCTCTTGCTCGTTCTCTCTAGCACTGTCCTTGCTGGAAGGAGGCACAGCTATTACAATTTAATGAGATGAAGTCTAAGCTTCTGGCTTGGCCTTTGCTAGAGGGAATGTGGCTTCAGTTTTTTCCATGCTGTAAAATTGAAGTAGGGCACTTGCTGTCTGAAAGCTTTCTGTCCTTCTGGGTAGTCTCCTCCTGGCTGTGGAGAGCAGGCTGTCTGGGGCATTTTTCCAGCAAGTCCGTGCTTATGGAGTGCTAGTTTCTCTAGCAACCAGTGGAGGCAAGGGCTGCCGGTGACAAGCTGCGGTAGGGTGTGCAAAAGAGAAGGGCGCTCACTGCTGTGCTGTCTGGGAGGTTCCACGGTCCCTCGCTGGTCGGCCTCCTTCTCCCCATTCTTCAGTCTTCTGGCTTGTTTTTATAAAGTGTCCAGGACTCATACATAAGCTTGGAAAGAAGAAAATAGAGATGTATATTCTTACTGTGAAAGAAAAAAATGCATTAGTAGGTGTGTTTTCAGGTACACAAAAGAAACTCTGAAGAAAGAGATGATAAAATGCCTCTAATGGTTACTAAAAGTATTGAGTTAAAACTAAGTCCTTTTATATTTAATGTAATTAATTTCTTTATACTAAGATTTAAAAACAAGTATTTCAATATTAATTTCTCATCTAGTATGTAACAATGTAATGTAATGTATAGGCTTAATTATAAGTTACTAGAATACTGAGGATTATAATAAAATTATGTCATTTATTAGGTAAGTATGTATATGTGTGAGTGTGCATATATATATTACACATGGATGTTACACTTGACATTTGGCTTTTTAGGTATAATTCTATAATATTCATGTATTAATATAAGAAATAGTCATTATTTTTGCTCAATAGTATAATCAAAATTTCTACCTACAAATCAAATAAGAAAGGTGTGTGAATTATAAAAATGAATTAGTTTAGAGGCTACCATAATTTTACATTTTATTAATAAGGGGTGGAATTATTAAGTATTTCATAAGATAAAGATTAGAATAAATATTTTAGGATATAACTAGATGAAATAATTTAACTATCTTATTTAGTATTACACACCAAATTCTAAAAGAAATTATGCAGAAGTTTATGTGTGAGTTTTATCTGATCTATCTTCAAAAATTTGGAATACCAGAAGACGTTCCAGTTATATTTAAAAGATCTGCACCACTAACCATTCAGCTTTTGCTGATAGGAAGTGCTTTTCTTTGGATAATGGAAGCTGCTTTTACCAGCTAATAACACGTCTTAGGGATGAGCATTGAGAACGCTTGAAAAGAAGTGCTTGCACTTAAATATACAAAATACACATTTTTAGTGTTCACTATTTCCCATGGATGTTCTTTTTACCTTGCTTTCAACAAATTCTCCCTCGTGAATAAAGAATTATTTGCACAATAGGGAAAAGAAGAGGTGAAGTCATTACACGAAATTATCATCACGCTCGTTTTATTTCATTTTTATTGCCATTTATGCCGCTTTATTCTACACTTGAATTTAGAACATCCAAAAAGAGACCCGAATTTCTTGTTTAGTACCCGATTTCACCCTTACTGGGGACAGAGCGTAGATGAGGAAGGACTCGAGGACCCAGGCATGTGGCGCTGTCCTGAGTAGTCCTGGAAGGGAACACCTCTACCTTTTGTATTTGTTGGTGTTCTCACAATTTTTATACTGAGGTGAAGTGAAGCAGTGGCTCGTTTTCACTGATGTGAAAGAAGGGCTGTTGACAAACGTAGGCCTGTGCTCATGCAGGCCTTTCCTGGTAAGGGATGGATAAAGTTGGGAAATCTGGAAGCTGAGTATCTTAGAGCTACAGGGATTCCCTTACTTCTTGGAAGCTTTTCATGTGTTTCTGAGGCTGAATTGCCGCAGATCAATCATCATCACTGCATAGATCACTGCTTTACTATGGATTTTGAGAGTACAAAGAACACTTAGGATTATTAAGCTGATATATGCTCAGGTTTACCAGATACTTGCCCAGTTGAAGTTGACTTTTTTGACGTTAGTTAGTTAGAATAATCATGAATTTCCTTTTTCGTGCTCTCTTGCTAAAACTGTGCATCTTTTCTTGAAGGTTCTGTAGGAGTCCCTTGGATACTAAGTTATAGTTAGGTAGGAGAAAGTGCTGGTGTGCCATTGAAGCACAGTAGAGACAACAGTAAGAACTGCACCTTGTACAAAGCTTCAAGAAAGGTTTTTGAACAAATATTTGAGGAGACAGATCTACTGATTTAAACATCACACAATATTTCTGTATGTTCAATCAATTTGTCTCATTAATATATACATTTTTATATTTTTATGTATCAGTTAAAATAAATTTAATTCAAATGAAAAAAGTCACACTGAGATAATCACCCATGGACAGAGGTTATAAAATTAGCTGAAAGGCTACTAAGTTCACTAACTGGATTAATTAAGTCAAATAATGAAGCTCTCTCTGGGCTAAAAATAACACATTGTTTCCTTTGTCATACAGTCATACAACTTCTTCCACTTGTGTGGATTACATGGGCATTTGTGGAGAGAGGTTGCTTGCCCAGCAGTTAGGGAAACCCTGTGAGAATTTAGCTGATAGAATTATGGCCTACTGGTTAGGGAATCATTAACATAAAAAAAATCTGAGACCTGAGACTGGTGATGCATTGTTGATCCTTGAATAGGAAGACTGAATTGATATCCTCATGGTTTCTTGAAACCCAAAGCAGAAATGATTTCATATGTGAAAAGCTGTGCTTATTTTAATGGCCCCGCAGTCTTCTATATCTCCTCTTGTTAGCTTGAGCTGGGCCTACTTGTGGTTACTTGGCAAACTATCATTTTTCTCCTTTGCAAAGTCTTATGGGAAGTTTAATGTAACACTACAAGTAAGTGTAAGGAGGACATTATATGGAGTATCAACTAGGTGGCCAAGGGATCTGGTGGTCATCAAAAAAGATGGAGGCTTTTACAGAAAGAATTCCTGGGTTCCTGAGGGGAAATTACACACTAGGTGTGTGTGATTGTGTTTGTGGATGCTCCCTATTTCCCTGCTGGGTTCTGTATCCCATCAGAGAGGATCCTTTGGGAAGCAGCACTTCTGACCACATTAGGTGAACATCTGTGAAGGAGGAGGAAGGGCACAGGACTTGACGCTTTTGTTTACAAGGCTTCAAGGTTTACTTTTATAATTTTGTTAGTCTTTCATTTAAAAAAAATCTTCAAATAAACTGTCTTAACTTGTGCTAGAAGAGCAAGGCAACAGACATTGTGCTTTTTCTCAAATATTATGGCCAAATAAATGGGTTCTGATCAGTCAAGCTGTACATTTGAATTTTATGCTCTTTCTTTCTCCAGCAAGTCCATCACAGAGGTGAGCGTGGGATGGGGAGTTTGGAGAGATGTCTTTTAATGGACTTAACGTAAAATACCAAGAAAGAGTATAATAATTGTAATTGATAATGAGGAAGCAAAGGAGCAGAACAGAAGAGAATTTCTTAGTGTTTAGAGACCTTGAATTTATTGTTTCTTTTGCAAAGTCTATTAGTCACCCCTGACAAGAAGCCTGCAGTATTAGGTGTTTGCAGTTACCTGACCCTTCAGAACTGCTCTCTGTGGACTCTTTTTGCAGCCTGGCTGCTGGAGGCTCTGGTTGTTTTATATTCATTATTTGATTAAAGACTCAATATCTTTATTGAGGAGATATTTTCCTCATTTTGCACTGGGAGACTCAGAGAGCGAAGCACTTTGCCCAGGGGACACATTTGTAGTCACTGTCAGAGCTGGGACTGAGCCCAGGCCCGCTCACTCTGCAGGCCACTCCTGCTCCACTGTATCACCGTAGCAGCCACCTGGAAGCAAGGGCAGAGTGGCCACAGAAGGCAGCTGGGAGGATTTGTCAGAAAAGGGACAGTGCTACCCCTGCTGTCCCACTCCCCCACCCCCAACCCCCACCCCCGTGTCCAGGGACATGCCTACCCCCTCCCGCTGAGCAGCATGTCTCAGGTGCTTCCTATAGTCCTGGCTTGTACAGGATGATTGAACTCTAAAGTTAGCATTCCTAATCTTAATTCTATGCTTCCTAGTCATCCTTTGGAGCTTAGCCTAGACTTGATTCTCTCAAAAAACTTCTCTAATATCCCTCCAAAAAGCATTTTCATATCACAACTCTTAACAAATCGTGCTTTCTCCCCAGTTGACTAAGATTTGTGAATGTCTTGTTTACTGTTTTCTTAGGGCCAAGAGAAAAATCTGGAGCTCAAACATTTCTTGAATACATGAGGACTGTCGCTAACCTCCCAGCCGACTTGAGGAAGCTCTATGACTCTAACCTTAGTTTCCTTTTAAAGAAAAATGAGAACTTCCCAAATGATATCTGATACACTATTCTGTAATACTAGCTGCCAGCTATGCATCTTACTAGAAGATGTTTGACCTTCTTGACCTAAATACCAGTAACCTTTTGATATTCATTGCCACAGAGGAAGAATCGGGCTTTCGTGTTTTCTTACTGTTTCCCAAAGCACATGCTCAATATATGTTTGTCTTAGCTGCTTCTGCGTCGTTGGGACACAGTACTCAACATCCACTACTTATGGAAAGAAAGGTTTACTTTAGCTCATGGTTTTAGAAAGTTTCAGTCCCTTCATGAGTGGCCAACAACGAGGGAAGTACATTGCCTTGGCCTATCTGGAGAAAAGCTAATTATGGTGTAACCAACAGGAAGTAGACTAAATAAGAAGGTGTAGCTAGTGTATGACCCCCAGGTCATGTTCTAGTGATCCACCCCTTCCAGGGCAGGCATCAGTAATCTGATGTGGCTTTTGGACAAGTAAAAATTCTTCACAGCTGCCATCCTTTAAAGTTAATTAGAGGTGGTGGGAAGTTTCAGGCCACGCTGAGATCCTTTAAAGGAAGGAGCTTGATTTTTCTTGGGGTCCTGTAGGCACTGAGCAGCAGAGCTGAGAGTAGGTCCTAGCCTCTTCCAATCCCACTGTTACTTCCCAAACTTCAGTTATCATTGATTATTACTAAGATCGGCATCTTGAAATCCCATGTCACTTATCATACATAAAAATTATTTACTGGAAACTCAGTACCAATTCATGAAAAAACATGGGCAGCTTGTACCCTGGCCCTTATCAGGACATTGTCGCAATGATAATGTAGAGAGGGGAAGTGCTCAATGGGACTCTTAGTCCATATAATACTTTTCTTTAGTACTACTTAAGTTCTTCAGAGGAACCACTCATTCTGGCCTCTCCTTCTCTGTCTAAGGGGTAATTAAGTTATTTTGTTACATCATTCAATGTATCTGTCTTTATTTTCTCCCCTATTGCCTGGTTTTTCAAGGCAGTGACCATGAATATACTCTTTGAAAGTTTGTATCCATAGCAGGAACTTTTCACACTGAAATCATACAACGCACAGATGCTGAATGAATGAAAGAGCCTAAAAAATTGAAGTGATTTGTCTGCATTGAATTAGCAGTGATGGCAGTTAAGGAAACATTTTATTACTGAAATGAAATAAAACTTGATTTTGTTAGTGACAGGCCACCCAGAAATGCCAGTTTTCTTCGTGGTTAGGGGCCTCCTTACGGCTTGCTGAATTTGACTCCTGGAGACAGCAGTTTCCTTTCTGTAGTTCTGAGGATCTTATCTCTCCGGCTCCATCACTTGCCAAGCTGCTCCCCGTTTAATGCAGCATAACAAACTAGTTTAATAATGCATTTGTTTTACAATCAGGTCCTCTTAAAGCTAGTTTGAATCATCATTCAGAAGCACAAAGTGCTTATGGTCTTCAAATGTTATTGTTGAAGAAAACCTAAATCTGAATATTTCCCTATCATCCTGATAAATTTCCATCATGAACCCTTATGTGAATAGTACAATTTAGCCAATGGCCTCTTACAGATAATAGACCAATGTATCTGAATTAAACAGAGCTGAGCCCATGCATCTTTTAAATTCATCAAATACAAAGTCCTTCTGGTCACATAAATATAAATGAGAGCCTGATTGTATCACAGTGTGCAGGCGTAAAGTGCTTGTGATGATAGCCGGCTCGCCAGCATAAGCTATTGATTGTTAAAGACAGATATGAGCCTTTCTGGTAGTGTCTCCAGAGTTTAGACTTTTTAGCTTTCTCTTGTTGGTTACAAGAGAAATATGGATAAAATCCATATTCTCTCCCCAGCCTCTATGCAAGGGGGAGGGTTTCTTCTTTGGAGAGCAGGACAATACCTCAATCTACCAAAGGTCAAGTTGAGGGGCTAGAGAAGTGTGTTCCCTCTCACGACCATTTGGTGGTGCTATGTCTTCAGCACAAACAGACCACTGTGGTCATTGATTGGGTTCTCCTGGGAAGTTAGGGGAATCGGCGCCGCTGCGTGTATTCTGACAGGAGCTGGATTACAAAATTTTTTCTTGTGTCTTTCCCAAGAAAGCCACTATGTTTTCAGAATACATTGGAGGGACAATCTTTGCATAAAGAAGGAGGAACTGGGGATTCTCGTAGGTGGCATTTTCTAAAAACATGGCTTAAAATGTTTTTATTCTGGATAATCTCAAGAAGGAACACATTATGAGCAATAGTAGCTACAGAATTTATACCTTTTTCTTTTTTGACACTGAGGATTGAACCCAGAGCCTTCATACTGCGCTACAGCCACAGCTTTATTTTTAATTTTTATTTTGAGACAGACTTTCACTATGTCATATGGTTGTCTGGGCTGGGCTGGATCTTGCAATCCTCCTGCCTTAGCCTCCCAAGATGCTGAGATTAAGGTGGATGCCACTACACCTGGCTCTGCATATTAAGTTGAACTATGCGAAATCGATGAAGGTTGATTGTGCTTGACAAGTGAAAAGAGTCATTTAATATGATTCAACCATCCAGATTAGAAGGGGCTAAGGAGCAACAAGCTCATCAGAGGTTATAATTGGGCTTGGAAATATATTCCTCAATTTTTAATTTGTATTTTTATATAGACTGTTTGAAGGAAGGTCCAGAAGGAATGATGGAGGTGCCTGTGTAGAGAGATGAAACTCTGTGACCAGCCCTCCTCATCCTTGGCCCCTGGTCAGGGCTGGGTGGCAAGGAGGCAAGTGAGGGACCCTGTGAAACCATCTGACACTACCTCAGATTACGTTCGGGTACAGTCTTTCCTATTTCTCTTGCTTTTTGATCCTTCATACATTTCATTTGCCAGTAACCTAAATAAGACAAGAAGAGGACTCATCAGGAATTAGACAATACCCCCAAAATACATCAGCTATAAATAAAGTAAAAATTCAGTAGAGCAGAATCAGACATCTGAATCATAAGCTGTGATTTTACTCATAGAAGCCCTGAGTATATGAAAGGATATGTGTTGAAAATCACAGAAAACACTTTAAGCAAAGGATGCTAACGTGCATATATTCTACATAGCACAGGAATCCCAGACGAATAGACCATATGTCGGTAACGCTGATAGGATTTTCTATCACAAGACCTCTTTCTACCTTCACTATGACCTTCCTCAGCCACTCTTTCCACTTCTGGGCTCCGACCTGTCTGTGTATGTGTGTGCATATATATTTGTGCGTGCCCATGCGTGTGTGCATGTCTATTACTTAGAACAAGGAAATCTAAAGGCTTATGCGTCTCTTCGTGCGACCTCTTTGTGCCACTATCCAATATCTCTGCATTCAAGCTTCATCCTTGAATGCCGACTCCAGGCCTAGTTTCACAGTAGAAGAAAAGGATGTTTTCAAATCTCTTGCCATATCTGCATTGCAGTAAGACTGCCCAAGGCTCTGCACTGGGTGGTCCTGAAGGGTTAGAGCTATTCATGCTGCATAAATCTTTCAGAAAGTATTGAGTGCTGCAAGCAAGGGCCACATAGTGGCTGTTCTCATGTCTAGTACCTCCATGTCCCATTCTCTCGTGAAGCCCTACTGGTTTTCAGGGATTTTTGTCCTCGCTGTGCCTACATTCACTGCCTATTTTATACAGTCTCTTACCACTTTTGTCCCGGACATCAGGAACCACCCAATGGTGTTTCAGACTTTAAAATGGCCAGTGACCTCTGTCATTAGATCAGTTACACTACCCATCAAAATCCTTTTCTTACGGAGTCCAATAATTACATACACGAGCTTTTTCCCACAAACCTCAACACCATCCATGTCTTGAACTGATACTTGACACTTGTAAATTGGCACAGACAGCAAGGTACTACCTGCCACCTCTCTGGGCTCAGACTCTTCCCTTAGATCAGAATGCCTGTCTTCAGACAGGCCCCATAAGTATTCTTACATAGTCATGCCAATGGGATATTGTGCAGATACTCATTGATTCATTTTTTTAAAAATCCCTGTGTGTTGTAATAAGGAAAATTTCAGCCCATAGGTGGCACCTGACCTTAGTATTACTTCAGGATGAAGACTAAGTATCAACAAGTGAGGCTTTGAACTGTGGGCATAGAAGAACAAGAAGATAAGGCAACCTGCATAACTCATCTAATAACATTTCTTAGGTAGGGGTGCTTATTTTGGAGTCTAGAAACCTAGCTATTAATGTATTTCAGCCTGAGGTCTTTATCTAGGCTGTAATCGAACAACCCCCTCCTTTGAGTCTAAGAACCAAAACTCTAGAAAAAAAGTGTGTGTGTGTTTGTGTGTGTGTGTGTGTGTGTGTGTGTGTGTGTGTGTGTGTTCCAATAAATCCTTCTTTTAATTCTCAGGACATTTTTTTGATCACAGACACTTTCTATCACATGCTGTTTTCAAGAAGTTGCTTTTCTTTCTATATTCCATTTTCTGACTCAAGTCTTAACTAAAATATTAAGACATACTTGGTCTTTTCAATGGCAATATATTATTAGCAAAAACAGATGTTCAGCAGTCCACTGAGAACATTCAAACCCAAGCTTCAAAGTTTTTGAAAGATGTCAGACTACAGAAATAATTGCTTTTATCATAGTTACATTACAAAGATCAAAGTCATAAAATTTGTCAACACACATTCAAAAAGAATAAAAGAACAATAATAACAACTAGTACAGGTATAAGAGAATACCTAAAGGGTATTTTATGTGGTTTTGAAAATATATATTTAAATAAAGCACTATGGAGCAAATATAGATGTATGTAAACCAATTGAAATCCTATCAAAGGCTTAGTTAAAATGTAACTGTTCATTTAGTGCATGGATGTAAAAAGAGATCTTTAAAAGAAAAATAATCTTAGAGGTTAAAACTGAGACAATTTGTTAAGATTGTATGAGGAAATTTGTAAACATTTTCCCTAATACCTAAAATATAAATCTTTGCAGTGAAAAAAAATCAAAGCCCTTAAAGACAAATGAGAAAGATTGATTTTATATGGTAGGAAGATAATGTAATATTTTGCAGTTTTGCTTTTTTATTAAAATAGTCTTTCTGCATGGGCTACGTTTTGTATGATCTAGTGTGCCTAAGGATTGAAGGGAGAAACATTGTTCTGGGAAATTAGAGGGGGCGTTATCTTCTCATCTCTTGTGAAAAAAATAGTTGAAACTACAAAAGTGATAAAAAGAAAAGAAGTGAAGAAGGAAAAGAAAGAATTGGAAGAAGAGGGAGGAAGGAGAAAAGAGGAAAAGAAAAATAAAAAAGAGGGGGAGAGAGGGAATAGGAAATTTCAGTGAGAAATTGCTGTAATTTTGGTCTTTCAGAACCTTGTCTGTGGTTTATGATCACTGAATGAATCCGAGGAATCTTTAAGATCATGTCCTCTCACTAAACTGTCTACAAAAGAGTAAAATGAGAGCTGTAATAAAGCAAAATTCCAAAGGCTGTCCAGGTGAGGGAACGGATGCTAGTCTTTTTTCTAAGGCCTGTGCTAGAGCCTAAATCCATAAACTAAAGAACGTATTTGAAAACAAACGCCCCAAACCAATGAGCCCAGGCCATAGAAATCACTGATCTCCCTGTGCACTTCACAACCTAGAAGTAGCTGGCCTAACAACAGAGCAGAACGGTTCATTAAAGATTAAGTCTACAACTCTGGTCGAGTTACAGCTTCTTCTGTAGCCTCTTTGCTTTTACAAGATGTAGACTGTTCCACCCACAGCCAGGTCACAGGAGATATAAAGCCAACTGCCAGAAGCTAGAACAGCACATATTACTATTAAAGTTCTCAGCATGGGTTGCAATAACAAATTATAAACTAGGTGGCTTTTCAACTGCACTACTACATTTTTTACAGTTCTGGAGGCTGGAAGTAGGCGCTCATGATGCCAACGTGGTTGAGGGCAGGTGAGATCATAGATAGCTGAATTCTCGTATTGTCACATGGTTTGAGTTAGTTCTGTACTCAATCCTGCAGCCTTTGCTTGCTCTCCTGGTGTCTTTGAAACTTCTTGTTTGTGGGTGCTAGTAACCACTAGAGAAATGATTCCTTTATGAAATCCAACAGCTTTGGCTGCTAAGATCTGTCATCCTACCACTTAACACTTCTCTTGGCTTGGGAAACCAGGCAGAGGAAAGGGTTCCATGTTAATTAAGTGATTGGTTCTTATTACCAATGGGAAGTGAGTTTGCTGCTGCACAGTGGGGACAAGGAAAATTCTACATGAAACATAGGGAATTCTTTCTGCTGTTTTTTAAGTTTTTCATTACCTAGTGATAAAGGAAACTACAGCAACCATGTACAGGAAAAATTTCCAAGGGTTTATGTATCTTAGGAATACAATTTGTGTTATCTCACCAGGCAGAGAATTCTAACCTGCAGAAAGGCTAGTGACGACCATGGGAGCATGGAATAGGTATAGGAGAAAAAAAAATTCAAAAAACACTATAAATTTATATGTAGTTCAGAGATAAGGACTGTTATACCCATATTTCTCTCACTCTTCATGAACATATTCATACATTCTAATTTTTCTCCTCGGTTGTTGTTCACATTTAATTTAGACTGAGTGATGTTTATAATGTAGTCCATAGCTCTATGAAGGAGGAGTAGGAGAAGTATTCCTTTTCAGGGATCTTAGATTTGAAACTAGGAGCAGTAGCAGTTGACAGTTTCTCTCTTTTTTGACAAGTGGTTTTTAAGAGGGATACATGCAGTTACAGTATTTTGTGTTCCACGATTGCTAAACCTATTGCCATTTAATTTTCAGATGAAAAAATGTACGTGTTTGCCAGTTTCTTGGCAGTCAAATTCTTCAGTGGACATGGGTCATGGTTATGACTGATAAGCATTTCTTGCAACTCTTCCAATACTTGGGGAAATTGCATATGAGCCATTTTTACTGTAGACTGCCTTGCAGGGAGGACATAAGCAGTAATCCACGTCCTGCCAACAATCACAGAAGAATTTGATTTTCAGTATAATAGCACAAGAAAGGAGACTCAAAGGAGAGCCATTTGATAGACAACAATTGCCTAGGTGTTTGGCTGTTGCTACTGATAATGGTGCAAAGTCAAATTTGGAGTAGAAAAGTATGGTGAGTGATAACAGCAGCTATGGGAATAGTGAAGTTAGGTCTGGTAGATGTGTGAACCTGCCATCTCAAGGTGGCAGGAAACTTTGTAGTTGATGGTAGCTGTGCCCTTATCTGGTGGACCAGTGGTTTATGTGGTAGGTCTGAGTAATGCTAGGCTGGATGCCCAGCCCAAGCCCAGCTCTTTTCTGTTTCATCACCATAGTTGTCTTTCTTACTTATCTCCCAAACTCTGCCTGATACGATACTGTTTTTCCTCCTATTACCCTGCTTATGCAACTCCAATTTATTTAGGTGAGCAGTAAGATTTTTGAATGTTAGAAATTACAGGCAAGTGGCAGTTTTAAGATATTATTATCATGCCCATTTTTCATAGTTGCAAAAGCAGACACAGACAGTTTAATTTACTCAATGTGTTATCCTGCGACATGGTAGAATTGATGCTTACCACCGATTCTGTGATCCTGTGTTGTTGTGATGTAATAAGAAATAGCTATGTAGTTTTTATCTCTGGTTCTTGATAGAGTTCTAAAATGCCCAGATTTTCCTAAGTGAAGAGGTTGAGGAACATCTTGATAAATTCGTAGTAAGCCCCTATGAAAAATCAATTATTAAAAATTTAAAAATAAAAATTTCTCATTGTGAAGATCTAAGCACTTAGACTCTTTCACTTATGCTGGGCTCAAGCTGATAAGGTGACTCCTGATGCATCCCTGAATAGATTCTGCATGGAGGCTGGTTGCCAGAGGGATCAACCCTGTGATTAAACAGTTTGCATTTTCAGCCCCCCATACTCTGTCTAGTAGGAAACTGAATTAATTACTATTGACCAATGAGTTAATTAATCATGCTTATGTCATGAAGTTTCCATAAACAAGCTTCATCAGTAGAGTTTTGAGAGCTTCTGCATTGGCAAACACATCCATATATTCACCCCAAGTTCCAAAGACAGAGAGGCTCATGCACTCAAGATGATTCCAAACTTTATCCAGTGTACCTCTCTATGTGAATAATCATTTATTTCTATGCTTTATAATTTTCTTTAATAAAATAAACTGGTAAGGAAAGTGTTTTCTTGGGTTCTATAAGCCATTATAGAAAGTTCTCAAACTGAGGACAGGAGAACATTTGGGAGCCCCTAATTTACAGCCGAGTCTGACAAAGTATGAATAGCCTGGGGAACAAGTACTCATGAGTGACATATCAAAGTAGTGAGAGTCTGGTGGGGTTGAGTGTTTAACCTGGGGAATCTGCCCTACCTGTGCATCATTTAAGTTAGAATTGAACTAATTTGGACGGTCAGAAGAGTGGCGAATAGACAGAGTCTTTTTATTTAACAGTTCTATCTTGTCATTCTTGTAACTACCCAAAACAGATGGGAGGACAGCTTGTTAGATAGAAGAGTATGTTACAACGCACTATGAGCTCACCATTGTCAGAATGTACCAATGTACACTGAAAGGATGAGTTTAAACCCAGTACCCTGGCTCCTCTGATAGTAAAGCTGCACACCATCACAGGAAAATCACTCCTAGGAAGATAACATATCTGTTCTAACACGCTAGAGCCTTTTCTGCTCATTCTTGCTAAGACTGGAAGGAGAAGTTCTGGAAATTGCGAGTTTTCCTTGTTGCTTGTAACTTGCTCCTGTGGCTTCCAGGCCCGCAGGGGACTCTGTTGGTTGTAATGAGCTCCAGGTCTCTGCTTTTTCTTCCCCATAGGTCATGGTGGGGTAATGTTTATTCTGAAACCATCGTAGCATCCTTCTTACTCCTTCCCACAGAAAGGAAGGTTCTCTGGGAGCATGGCCTTTACATCTGCTGCTTAGAGCTGATAACTTTTGTGGCTGGGCCAAAAAGGTTTCCTAAAATAAAGTTGTATTTGACTTAATTATTTCTAGTTACAAGCTTTTTCTTAGGCTAAACAATTGCTCCTTTTGGTAATGTTTACACCTTTCAAATAATTGCAGATTTTAGTTAGTCTTGAAATTATAAATATCTATCCCCATTGAGCTTTGTGTTTGCATCACCTTTAGTGAGTCTCAGTGGAGCTTGGTTCTCCGTTCTCATGCTTTACCAAGTACTCATCTAGTGCTCCAAACGGAACATGCTGCTGCGGGCCCAATCCTTTTGGAGTTAGAAGAAAGGAACTCCAGCTTCTTTCTGTGAAGGAGGGCCATTGTATTTACCCTAAAAATAGGTCTCTTTGGGGGGATGATTGTTTCCTTCTATCATAAGATGTGCATGTTACGTGATACTTCAAAATGATTTTAACTTTCTTTAATTTCCCGCCTTCCATATATGTTTAACTGTCACCGGTGTATTTATTACGATGCTCTCTTTGCTGGCATTAGCAACAGCGCTTAATTTACTTTCATCTGCCAACTTCAGTTAAACATCTTTTGCTGTCTCAGCAAGGTCATGAATAAAGATGTCAACCCTAGCCTCTTGGAAAGTTGCTGCATTTCTTCATGTTTAGTTAAAAAAGGAAGATGAGAAGAAGTTTTTCCTGTTACTAAATATTGAGGTCTTTTTCCTGTTCGCTTCGCTTCCAAAACTTCCCCAAGTGTCTGAGAAGAGGCAACCCCCCTTTTTAGCAGAGACTCGGCGGCATGCTATTTCTTGTCATGTTTTCACTGTGTCAAAAAGAGTTTTCTTAAACAAAAAAACTATATATATATATATATTATATACACATACATATTACTGACTTATGTTAAATCAACAGGAAAAATGTCAAGTATTTGTAAACATTTGAAATGTTGATGTTTGGGAAACCAGATAGACAGGAGCTGTGGAATAAGAGTTTCTTCTCAAAAAATCTTATTTGAAGGGAGAGTTATATATTCTCTGGAAATGTGCATAGAAACTTGCAAAAATAAAGGGAAAAAGAAAAAAAAGAAAGAGGGAAGGAAGGAGCCACTGAGCCATCCTAGCTGTGATTTGGGTGAAATTTGTTTTTTCCCTTTTTTGCTCTTTTCTCTCCGGCCACCTATATCATTGCACACCCACCTCATGTCCTATGTTTAGTTAATAAGCAAATATCCTCCAAGCTTTAGGACAGCATCTAGATTCTCTATGTTAAGCCATGGGCAAACTTTGTAGGTAGAGCAGTTAAATAAATATAATCTTTTCCTCTTTCATGCTTCCCTCTATCTGAGGGAAACTGATGTAGGGGAAAATCACGTAGGTGGAGTTTATGTGACCTTTTTAACTTTTCAAAACCTGACCAATAACCAAGAGTTCATAAGAATAAAAATCTGAGACTCCAGAATAGGTACTTCAAGTGCCAAATGACAGTGGTTCTGATTTTCCATCTAATTCTAGCACAAGGGTGATGGGGTAAGTTTTAGGGGTGATTATGTGTGGTTGGTTTACTCTATGGCGCCATTTTCTCCCATTGTACATGGGGAGACTTTTGCAGAGTATGGAAGGCAGAACTTGTTTGAGGGTAAAGCATTTTCTGTCTTTTGCAATGTGACTCTGGGCTTTTGCTTTGCACAAGGTTCCTCTGAACATTACTGAGGGAGAGAGGAAAAGTTTACACATAACCATGAAGATCAAGATTCATCTGGAGGTCCTATGGCAGGGAACCTGGGACTTGGGTCAGTGTTAAAATGAGAGTGAGGTCTGTTTCAGGCACCTGCAGAAGCACCGGCAATGTTTCTTGGCTCTCTGCACATCCTGAGAAGCACACACTGGATATTTGCAAGCATCTAATGCCAAGGACAATTGATGGCTGCAGAAGCTTGTTAGAGGCCTTGATGAATCTTGAGAGAAAAGAGTCCAGTGATGCCCAAGATGGAATTTCTTATCAGCCAGATGGTCCGAGACTCAGAGTCAGATTTAAGACATATAAATATCATGAAGTGATACAATAACTTTTTTCTAAGTTTGTCACCTGAGATTTTGCTATATTTGATTACCCCATTCCCCAGTTAATAGTAAACTATAATCTATCACTGTGAGTTTCCACTACTGACATAAGGACAAAATAAAACAAACAAACAAACAAAAAAACCAACCTCCCCTAAGACCATTAGAATACTTTAGAACAGTTAATAAACGAACCTCTAGGAACTCATTATGTTCTAGCAGATGTGGGTGAGGTTATTGTCCCCAAGCGTCCTTTCTCTCCTTCCTTGAAGTCATAGAGTACAACGTCTCCAGTCTCCACCGCGTTTTTCTAGCTTCTCTGTGAGCTAATATGACAATGTGACCGAATTTTTGCTAATGTGTGTGAGCAGAATAATATTACATATCCTTAAAAATAGAGATATTTGAATTTATTGCTCTTTTTTCCTATTTTTCTGCCAACGTAATTTTGATCATGCAGGAAACAAAAGGCACCTAGAGAAAAGTACCTACAGTCTAAGAGGAAATTGGTTCCTTTGAATGATCTGGTGAAACAGAACTGCTTAGTAAGTCTAAACTGGTTAGATGATTACTCGGGAAGGAAACAACCCTCCACTACATTTGAATCATTGTATTTGCAGTAGTTTAGCTTTTACCTTAGCATATATCACAGATACAAATCTTTGTAAAAATGTAAACAATATTTTTAGTATCCTGTGCTTAAAAAGCATAGCTTGATTTTTAAAATTTCAAAAAAAGTGGTTGGATGTTTACATTTGAGGCAACGTGATAATCATAAACATAGCTTTGTGCTCAAATTTTACATCTAATATGTAACGAACAACGTCGTCTCTCCTGCTCATGTCACTGAATGTTCTTTGGAAACATCCTGTTGGATGCTCTGACATCTGGATACGCATAATTTACTAATCAATCACGTGTTGTTAGGAATTTAAATCACCTCCAGGTTTTTGTTTTGTTTGTAGGACTGACATGAATGTTTTGGTACCTAAATCTTGGTCTTTATTTTTTATACGTTCCTAAGAATGGCCCCCTGGAGGTAGAATATGCTGTCATTTTCTACTTATTCCAGCCCTGGGCTACTAAAGACCGCTCTTTGAATGACTCCCAAACCAGAAAGTTCCCTCATGTACTTCAATAAGAAAATATTTTAGAGTAATTTAATCTAGTTTGGTCTTCAGAATCACATTTATTCTTTTTTAATACAGACTTTAAGGATCTCTTCATTTAGATCTCAACTTGCCTTATTATATTTGCATGTGAACACTGGAATATTTCAAATACAGCAATCTGCTCCCTAACACACCTCTGTCTCCTGCCCTCATGACTTTCTATTTCTGCCTGCATAGACTATGTCTCTTAATCGTGTAGCTATTAAATATCCATATTATTCATTCAGACTTCTCAGAACTTGTAGATACTGATATCTACTCCCATGAAACAGTTATAATTTTTGTTACATATTTGGCGACATATTATATACCTCATGTGACACATCCAGAGTTGCTCTGGATGACTACCCTTGCATCTTCTTGGAATTCTAAACATGTATTTTCCTGGTTGGTTTGAGTTCTTCTTCACAGTACCATAAACTGGGTAACATATCAACAACAGTCCGGGGGTTGGAGACAAGGGTGCCAGAATTGTCACGTTCTGGTGGGGACCCTCTTCTGAGTTGCAGACTATTGACTTGTGTATTTGTATGGTAGACAGAGGGCAAGAGAGCTCTTTGGGATTCTTCAGATCAGGATATTGATTATGCTCAAGAGAGCGCACTATCTAACAAAGGCTGTATTTCATAATACTTCTCATTGGTGGGTAGAGTTTCAACATACGCATTTGAGGCAGACGGATACTCAGTCCATTGTGCATATTTTGTCATGCTTCATTTTGGTTGTCAGTAATACTGGATTGATGATCGTCTGGCATATTGGTGAGGCAAGCTTCTGAGTGTGTCTGTGAGTGTTTCCACGGAAGATTGGCATGCGGGTTGTCAGACTGAGTGCAAAAGGCCTCCTCTGAATGAGTGGGCATTGTCCAAGAGACTGGGGGCCCAGATGGAAGAAAAACATGGAAGAAAAGAGAAGCTTGAACAAACATGTCTGTTCTTACTGAGTGAGTGATGTTTTTGCTGCCACTGTCATATAGGCACTTCAACCTCCAGATTCTTCAGCCATTGAGCATTGGCTTGAATCAACATTTTTCTGGTATTTCAGATCTTTGTCTTTAGACCGGGGCTGCATTCTTGGTTCCTCTCTTCTGAGACTTCCAGCCTCTGGGACTGAGGAGTGACCAATTTTCCTCCTCTCCGGCCTGTGGGAAGCCATTGTGAGACTATCCAGGATCTTATTGTATAAGCAAATCTAGTATGTCCCTTTTTATACTTATACATATTTGTTTGGATCTGTTTTTCTGTAGAATCTTGACTAATACACACATATGAAGGATGTGTTTGCTCCACTTCCCCTTCCACAGGCCCAGAAGGGTCAGGCCTAGATTCTACATGCCTGCCAAACTGACTAACAGCAGAAAAGCTTGAGCTGATGGCAAACAATGATGGTGATGACATAAGAACAGTGCTTCACAAAAATCACAGAACATACTGGTAGCATAATATGATGGACCCTGGAGTTAAGAGCCTGGCTATGTTGGGCCATGCACTCAGAGGAGACCAGGGGAGCCAAACAGGAGACCAGAGCGAAGAGTCTATGAGAAGAGGAGAAGGGAGAGCTTGTTGCATTGAGAATGAAAGATAAAGCTCCTGCCGCAATTTCTAGTATCATACCACTTTCCAATTTTAGTTTACATGAGGCTTGGCTAAGCTACTTTTTCTTTGAGGCAGTTCTATAATAAATTACCATTTCACTTCTTTTACCTTGAGTAAGTTCCTTCTTTTCATGACTTAATCCTGAATGGGACAGTGTCTACGGAGGGTTCCATATTCTTTAATAGTAGGATGAATATCCTACAATTTTTTTTTGCCCTTCTGGAAGCATTCTTTTATAAGTCAATTTGAATAATCTTAGACTTTTTCTCTCTTTACAGTCTGATATTCTATTATAAATAAGATGTGCTCCAAAAATACATTATAATTCTATACATTCTTACAACTTTAATATTTATATGAGCTTTATTAGTTTTTTGTCCCCAGTTTCTATCACTTACTGGATCTCCCTATGAAGAAAGAGGATTGTGTCAGAAAATTGCTGGAGAACCATTCGTACCTTGGGATTGCAAAGCATAATTAACCACTGGGGGAAAAATTTGAGTTAGTGTCCTAACAGGTACATTCATAATTTTGCTACTGAGTAAGTGCTATGCTTAGAATAAAAATACAAAAATTTTAATAAGCTAAGTTCATCAATGAAACTTATGAAAATAGTTACTGTATTTGGAGTTGGGAGATGTATTTAGGGTTATTCAGATATAGTGTGTATTTGTGGAAAATATTGTTTATGGGAAAACAAAATAAATGCAAAATTGAAAAGTAATTGAGAAAGTGTTATTAAATAATATAAAAATCTAAGATAGATAATGTATTTATGGTAATGTATTACCCAGCTTTGTTATAAATATTCATATTTAACAAATATCTGTTTGAAAGAGTAATAACAAGACTTCGCATTTATGGAGTTCTTACTAGACTCTCAGCATCGTGCTTGCTCACTGCATGTATTATGTATGTTAACCCCCATACAGTCCTTTGATGTGAGTTCTATAATATTTTCCACTTCCAGAAGACAAAAATTGAAGTGTAGTAAATAAAAATATCTTCAGAAATATGGCTCTGATATAAAGTCATGCCAAAGTAATCACTTCATTTGTAAAACTCTCCTTTGACCTGCAATAGTGAAAAAGAACAACAAATCTTATATCGTGGGGTATCTACCTCACCACTGCTGATGCAGGACCTCCGGAGCTTTGCCAGGTTCAACCCAGTCATTTCTAGCAGGGTCCAGGGTGTGCCTCATGTGGGTTAATGACCAAATCTGATCGACCCTAGAGGGTACAGCAATTACTCGGGGTCAGATAATTGAAAGGCTCGCAGGATGGTAATAAGATGTGCTCATGAAAGATTTATGACAGGCAGAGGACACAGCACCAGGAGCAAACATAACACATTGTGAAGGCCTGGAACACCAGAGTGCAGCTTCCTGGGGCTTTTCTTAGCTGCACGGACTGTGTTTCTTCTCATGATCTCAGGATCATGAATGCAGAGGAGAGATCTCTGACTGAAGGAAGATGAGGCCCAAGTTAACTGAGAACTCTTTTGTAACTAATGGTTCAAACAGCCCATCTCTACACATTTTCACTAAATCGTGTAGACAAGCTGGCACCGAGTACCTCCCGGGGGATTTTCAAGCTCTACGTGGTACATCATAAATTGTTAGTGAGCATATAACATCCCTACCTTGGCCAAAGTCCTGCATGCTGGTTTCCAGTATCCCCAGGGATGCCTACAGACTATCTTTAATTTATTCCTATTCCTATGTACATAGACTTATCATATAAGAAATTCTTCCTTGGTATAACCCTGCCCAATACTTCCTGTAAAGATGAAAATATTCTTATCTACAGTGTCCAAAAATGGACCTACTAGCCACAACTGACTACTGCACATTTGAAATGTGCCTGATGTGACCAAGGATCTCATATTTAAATTTTATTTAATTTTAATTTAAATAGCCACATGTGGCTATCAACTGGGACAGCACAGCTAGGTATACATCCTTTCTGTGTTAACCCTGCTCTGTTAAGTACTATTGTATCTACAGGGAACCACTGAAGCTTTCATTGGTAATGCCTTTGCCTCTGGGCAGTGCTGCTCCTAGGAAGCCTTACTGCCACTTTCAGTGGATATAGCTCTGAGCCAAACCCACTGGACATTGCTGTGCCTTTTGCCCCTTTGTAGTGGATATTCTGAGGTACTCAAGGTGAATAGTAGACACTCAGCTGCCAATTCAACAGCCATTCTACATGTTCACCTTCGGAATCTGCCACAGCTACCAAAGACTGAAAATCCCTCTAATTTCTTCATTTTCCAATTGCATTTCCATCATGAGCATATGACCTAACCCTGGTGAAAGCATCCTAAAGGAGCATCTGATTTAGTTACACATATGCAGACATGCAGGCTGGCACCTGCATGTAATCTCAGCACTCCAGGAGGGTGAGGCAGGAGCATTGCAAGTTCACAGCACAGGCTGAGCAATTTTGCAGCTTAGGGAGACTGCATCTCAACATAAAAATTAGAAAAGGGCTAGAGGTATAGCTCAGTGTGAAGTCCGTGGGTTCAATCCCTAGTATTGCAAAAAATAAAAATGAAAAAGAAACAAACAAAAAAGTTGTATGCCATGCAATGACCCATCTCATTCATATGTTAAAATCCTAGTCCTCAATGTGATGGTCCTAGAAAGCAGAGCCTTGGGGAGGCCCCAGTGTGCCTCTCATCCTCTTTGCACCACAAGGATACGACCAGAAGTCAGCAGTGTGCAACCTGAGAGAGGACTGCTCTGTAATAAAGCCGAGCTGCGTTGAAAGAAATTGCTGTTTTCTTCGGGCAGACTTGGGAGCTGAGCAACTCCTACCGGACTGCACGGAGCAAACCCGAGAACTGAGTCAGCCCAAGGAGGACGTAGCGTGAAAGGAGGTCAGCTCCTGACGGCCTCCTGTGCAAATGAGCCAAACCTGGAGCTGCCCCATGATTGATTGTTGTGCCCAACGGTAAAATTGTGCTTCCGGTCCTACCGTGCTTTTAATTATCACTCCCCCTCTTCAAAGACATGAATGCACCGTGGGCTGAGATTGAAACAATTATAACTAATAACGCCATATTTCACTCTGAATTTTTCCTACCGAGGCATTATTACTTAAAAGCAAAGCAAAACAAAAGAAAGAGAAAATAAATGAAACACAGTTTAGCCAGACTACACGGTACAGGCCCATCATCCCAGCACTTCGGAAGGCTGAAGCAGGGGCACCTGTTTGAGTCCCGCCTACACAATTTCTCATGTTAGCAGCACTCTGACTAAATTAACAATTAAAGGGGGCCAGGGGATGAAGGTCAGAGTAAAGGCCCTGTGTTCAATCTCAGTACCAAGCCTAATGAAATCAAACCAAACCTTACTCCTAGAATCATTTGCTGGTCAGGTTCTGAATTAATTCTCTCAAACGGGGCACACCTGTAGGATTTAGGAGGCAGAAGACACGCAGGGCCATATTGTTATCTTCCGGCCGCAGTAGGTGATCTTGTGGACTTCTGCAAATACGACGTTTTGTAGCAGCTTCAGAATGTTTCCTTGAAAATGACCTGCTGTGGTGCTTCAGATGACTGTGGTCACCTCTGACAATGTCCTGAGGTCTGGCCACGTGTTGACTCTGAGGGTGACACGTGATCTCCAGAGTAGCCATGGCTCTCTCTGCTCTTCAGTGCTCCCATTCTCCCAGCAGTTGAATTAGCCTTTCCATAGTGATTGCCTGCCCGGCTGCTAAGGTCTAAGTGCTCCTTGAATGGACTTTCAACCAGTGCTTTTGTTTTTGGCTCCATCTTTTCTTCTCTTCCCCAGATAATGTGATAAACTGAGCAACTTCTAAGTTTTACCGCAGCCTTGTTCCAATTTGATGAATCAGCTACTACTTCCACCTGCATTGCAGGCTCTAATGCTTTTCAGCCATTTTTCCTCTGTCTGTCTGTTAGATGTTGCGGGCTTATACCTTTAGTAAGTGAATGATTTTTTGGTCGTTATTTTATAACGGACAGGAAGCAGAGTATCCTATTTTATACTCGGTTCACCACGATTCCACACTTACTTTCTCATTCCTTCAACCCTTTCCTGTACAGAAGCTGGGATGTCGGTTGATAGTCCTTGACCTCACCAAGGTCTTCCCTGCTTCAGGAACTTTTGCGCAAGCCATTATTTCAGCGTCTTCCCTATCCTCTCTCACTCTAGCTGGCTAACGTGTCCCTACCCTTGACATCTCCCAGACCGTGGCCTTCTCTGACCACACTCATATCCCAGTGAAGTTCTGCCTTTTTCTCTTGCAGAACACAGCTCTTTCTCTTTATCAAAGATATCTTATAGTCATATTTGTTTATTTAATGTCTCTCTCTTTCTCTGAGGAGTATAAACTTAATAATGTACATAATTGGATTTCCATTAATAATTTAATAAGCAGAGGAAATTATTTAAAAGAGAACTCACAGAGATGAAATTGTGTATGGCCTATTATGAATGCTAGGATAGCAGGAATTTCATTCAGAAAGAACAGACATTACAAAGCACCAGTTTCTTAAGAGTCACCCTCAAAACATACATTTTTTTCTCATTCTAATTTAACAAACTATCATGAAAGAAAACAGTAAACAGGACCGTTTTGTAGGCTATGTAGCTTAGTATCCCTGCCAGTTTTTTTCTTTCTTTTATTTTAAAATTCATTTTCTTTTTCACACCTTCGCTTCTGAACCTACTGAAAAAGTATCCTTAATAGTGTCAAAATAAAAAATAAAGAGAAAAAGGAAAAGTGATGAGAAACTTAATACAATGAAATAATTAATGCAAATAACATTTCATTGTCCAGAAAAAATTTCAGTCAACTCTGTTAGAATTACTAAATCCAGTGAGTAATTGTGGCCTAACCTCTAATTGTAAGCTCAAGGCATGCTATAGAAGTAAGTACCAGTAACATTAAATAAATATTGTTTGCATTCATTTTAAAGTAGAACTTTAAAGAAAGCAAAACCCATTGACCAAAGCCATAAATTACTCACACCAAATATTAACTGAAATTTCCAAAATTTGATAAAATGGAAATTTATATCATCATCAAGTAACAGTCACCAATGTTTTATTTTTCTAGCCGACAAGAACAAAAAATGTTTAGAGAATTTTTTATGATAATTTCAATCCATCCTCTTAACATACATATCATTGAGTTTGAAGTACATCCATGAAACTCAAGGATCTCAGTGAGTTTTTTTAATGTAATTATTCTATGAAAATATCTAACAATGTATATTCACTGTTTAAATTCTGTATGTTTTCAGGAAAACAACTTAATAGTATCTTATAAATGGATATGCACTGTAGCAGTTCATAGTTTATAGAAATGTTTCCCTTATATTGTTCATTTTACAATAAATTTCATGATTTTTGATCTTCTAGTCTCATTAGACCTTACGAACAACATGATTGGGTTAAGTAATCATTACGGTTCTGTTCGGCTTTGTTGTTACTATTTTCTCAAACTGTGACTCTGCCTAATCATAAGCACAGCTCAGTAAACTCCTTTCCTCTATGTGTTCCTGTGTTTGTCTCTGCCACTTGGCGTTCTCCCGGTAGACACATCTGAGGACATGCTGATTAAATTAGTCAAATTAACTCTTTGCCTGACTCCATCCTCATTAGGCTAATGAGCAGACTAGGAGTAAGCCTGCATGTCTCAGTTGTCTTAGGTCAGAAGTACTGTCACTAGGAGCACCAGTGAAAAGTTGTAATTGTGACATTCTTTAGGAGTTTTTAGCTGGCAGCTCATTTTCCATCCGTTCTCAAGAGGAGGCCTGTGGCTCCGTGGAACAGAAGCTGAAATGTGTTGGGCAATCTCATTTTCTCTGCTGGATCATTGCAAAAGAAGGTGTAATTTTGTTTCCTCCCCCAGGAAAGAGTTTCTCAAGAGGGCAAGTGGGAGAGATGTTGAAGAGCATTAATCAAAGTGGAGGGATCTTATTATAACCATAGGTGCTGCAAGGGGATAGAGCTGAACGACGGAGTAGCTGTGTGACTCGCTGCTCTACAGACTTGTTTTTGATTAAGTGTGTGTTTGTGTGCATGGGATGAAAGGTGATTCGGAGATAGATTTGGGGGAAGGACAGAGGAGGACAGGAAAGGTAATAGCCAGTTTCAAAGGTTGAGTACTCTCTGATTTGAAAAGGCACGCTTCCTGTGTCCAAATTACACATTAGAGTATTCATTTTACTAAATGACATTTCATGTACACAGTAAGCACGGGTCTAACATTTTTACACTGCTTTCCAAAATTGATATTTAAATGATTATTAGTGCTTGAGCATAATTATAAAGCTTGAAGCACTAGGGTTGATAGGAAAGTGGCCAGTGCCAAATACATGTTTTTGAGTGGACGGACGCACACAGTGAGCAGTAGATGTGTTTAGATTTTGCAGCCGGCTGGATCCCAGTGGGAGCTGGCAGTGGCCTCCACAGCAGCTTCCTCTGGCTGAGCAAACACTGTGAATGAAGATACTACAGTACCTCTAGGGATTATGGGCCATTTATGGTGGCAGCCCTTTATTTGTTTTTTAGGAGGGGAAAAAAATTGCTGTGTCTAACCTCTTTAAGAATTGGGTGAAGCAGAAGTCTCTCTCTTCGGGCCTCTGGGACTAGTTGCATTGGTTCATGGGCCCAGGAGAAGAAAATGTGAATATACACAGTGGCAAATGTCTAATATTCTGGAAATTATGGGAAAACAATGAGTCTTTGAAAAAAACATTATACAGTCCTTTTTAAAAATTTATGACTTTGTGGGCAACACCGTTGTATTTATTTTATTTTATGTTTTAGTTCAAGTTCTTCATACTTCCCAATTGTGTGGCATTCGCCTCCCACAGCTCAGAGCACTGATCAGTAGATCCCAGGACTGTGTTTATGGCCGGTGGCAGCTGAGAAAGTTGTCTGTTGGGAAACATAGCAAATCCGGAGACTGCCTGGCGTACTTCCTGTGTTAACAAAGAGTAAGTTCCTACTCTCCTCAGTTTTGTTTTTATTTGCCTGGATCTTGCCAAAATGCTCAGCGATTGTGGAACACCCAGATCTATCTTTGCCGTAGAAACCTCACCTACTGTAGAGACAAGTACCACGAGAAAAACAAACTGTGGGTAACAGAGCACTCCTTTGCTACCACACCTCCACAGATCCCCCACCTCCACTTAAGTCCTGCGGTATCTCCTACCATCTGTCTGTTCTGATCACAAGATTGCTCAACTATACAGTGGAGCTGAATAAAACCACCTAACCATAGCACCATTGTGAAAAATAAATGACAATATTCATGCAAAATGCTTCATACACTGCCCAGCACATAGTTAGCGCTCAATAAGTGTCAGCTGAAACTACAATTGTAGCCCACTGGGGCTGGGAAGGCAGCTGGAGCAATTCTCGGAATCTCAAAATAGAGCAGCGATTAGTGACACAATATTTTTATTTGACAGTGTAACTGCTATTTTTATTTGATGAAATAAAATCCTCCTACCTACGAAAAGGCCTGACAACAACTAGAGGTTTGTGGAACCTAGAAGAGTGATACCTGTGGTGTCGCTCTTGCTTGACTCTATTTTTCTCTTTTGGAAACAAGGGCTGTCCTTGCAAAGTGAATAAACCCTGCAAGATATATGAGTTTGGTGAAATACACAGCTCTTTTCATGAATGCCAGTCCATGCCTATCCAGCAAGGATAGAGAATTAAACACTTGAACTGGCACTGAAGTATTATGGATTTATTGGGTTAATGAGCGTTCCAGCCTAAACCATATTCAAAAACTGGAAGTTTAAGAGTGAACAGCAATTTTGCAGAGATGCAAAGAGGAGTTGTTGGTGCAATATTACTTTGGGCACCAGCGAGGGGTAGCTCAAGTACCTGAAATAAAAATAAGATTACCCTCCAAGTATTTTTATGAAGGAAACATTTAATATATCAGAGCAGTGCTATATGATTGTCTTAACATGGAAGAATGTTTTTCAGGACCAAACTGGGAGGGAAAGCATTCACAGGACAAATGAAGAA
Organism: Ctenodactylus gundi; assembly: GCA_004027205.1. Lineage (NCBI taxonomy): Eukaryota > Metazoa > Chordata > Mammalia > Rodentia > Ctenodactylidae > Ctenodactylus > Ctenodactylus gundi. Next base: position 68,702 of record PVKB01001529.1, read on the forward strand.
TGAAAAATGTCTGAATTTGCAAACTAATATAGCAGACCGCAGGACCAAAGATGAACTTTACATCTCTGGCCTTGTTCGGAAGGCTGGCTTCCCCAGCCCAGCGGTTCCCAGTCTTTTTGGCAGCAGGAACCGGTTTCATGGAAGATGTTTCTTCCACAAACCTGGCGTTACAGAGGTACAGCACTAGTATCACCCTCTTAGCTCCCCCAGACCATCAGGCATTAGGTCTTCATGAAGAATGCACAACTCTGACCCCTCAAATGCTCAGTCCACCGTGGGCCACCACTGGTGGACAGGAGGTGTGGCTCTGGTGACAATGCAAGAGTTAGGGACCAGCTACAAATGCAGGTGACACTTTGCACACTGGCCTGCTGTTGACTTCCTTCTGTGCAGCCCATTCCTAATGGGCCGCGGATCAGTGTTGGTCTGTGGCTTGGAGGCTGGGGACTCCTTCCCTAACCTATGCAGTTCAGGTATCCCACCATACTCTGGTGACTTGACCACAGCACCCATTCAAGTTAAGCCTTTAATTCCATAGCCACCAAGCAACTTTCTGGTGAGCCTTGGTTTGCCTGGAATAATCAATGGAACTTTATAGTTTTGATCTTTAAGTGAATAAAGTGACATTTTGGATTCTTAACATCATCAAATTTTTGAATTGAGTTGGTTTGAATTATTTCCCTGAGTCAGCTTACCTACCAATGTACTGACAGGTAAGTTTCCAACCCTCAGGCCCAGGACCAGATCCTCGGTGTCTACACCTAGGTTCTCCCTCTTTGTTGGAACCTGTCTGAGGCCAGTGGTGTTTCTCAGGGAGCACTACTCTGTCTACCTCAAATGACACAATATGAGTGTTGCACAACTGTAAGTGGATTTCAAGGTCTTTATCAATGCAGATGGTATAATATATGTGACTATCACTGTTGAAATGAGTGTCAAATGGGTTTAAAACTTGCTTCAGAGTTTGAACTTCTTTCCAAAGCCTTTGGAAGTCTACAATAAGGCTTTCCCACTTTCAGCAAAACCAAAACAAAAGAGAAGTTTCTTTTGTGTAAACTATCTCAATTTGCTATCTTTCAAGAACATCTTAAGAAGTTTGGACATTGATACATTTTACTTCTCTCATATTATTTGATCTTCGTAACTACATAGCAAGGTGGTAAAGAATAGATTAATATTCCTACTCGAAAACTGATAAAACTGAAGAGACAAGGAGTTGATGGGGCTTCTCCAACACCATGGCTGGCGAGCTGACGTGTGGACAAGGAGTCAAAGCTCACCTCTGTTCTCTCTTTAGGATTCCCCTCCAAAGCACCACATTGTCCACTCATGTTTATTACGTCTACTGACAATCATCATGGCTGCAGAACTGATGGCAGAGACTTCTCTACAGACAGAAACAGTGAGTGGACCGTGTTGTCATCTGTTCATGTCTGCCTGTATTCATATGGCTGGTCTTCTGCATATTTTTCATGAAGTGTGACGGAATCATCTCTGTGTGATCGATTCCATGTTTCCACATCTTTTCAAGTTGTTTAGCCAAGACAGAAGTCCAGTTTGTTGTCAAGGAAGAAGTTTGATCCCCACAGGGGCATCATTCCGGTCTTTTCATTATAGCCTCAGATAAAAAATATCACTTTATCCTTTCCAACACAACTCTCAAAATGGCTATGTATCCTTTGTAAACCCTTTTTACTTTGTTGCAGTTTCCTTCTGAGACTTTCTGGTTTTCACTGCTTCTACTCTGTTCTCTTGAAAATGCTAAAACATTTTTCTTTTTCATCAGATCTGCTCTCTTCAAATCCCCCGGCTGCCTTTCCAAACCACATTTATTTATTTTTTTCTTTAAGACTCCTATCAAACTGAACTTTTAAACCAATCAAAAGAAATAATAACTATAATACAACTCCTCAATTTTCTGCAATAAATAATTCTGGCAATGAGAAAGAAAAGAAAATTAAACTACTGAATGCATTTCCATACCATGCTGGGAAGAACTGCTATAGGAAATTATTAGATTTTCTTCTGTAAATGTCTTAGTACAGAACCTGGCATTTTGCTAAGTTTTTTTCCCTTCCCAAAGGGTGTGAATTATCTAGCAATTTTTTTTATAAAGGTAAATGTTATAAAGAGAGTAAGAAAAGAAGCCAGGGAGGGCAATAGAAAGGAAAGACAGATAAGAGGGGAAAAACCAGGATGATCAAGAGGCAGGAGAGAGGAGAGAGGAAAGGCAGGAGAGCAGAGTGAGAGGGGAAGAGAGGAGGAAGAGTATGTCAGCCAGGACAAAGAAGGCTCTGGTGCTGGCTAATACTCTGACATTACTCTGCCACACAGAAAGATAAGGCAAGATTTTTCTACATCTATAGAATCAGGAAGCTCTAAAATTTTTCATTTTCTCTAGAATTACGTAGAATGGATCTGGCTCCAGCCGTTCCCTCTATCCCAGGAACTAGGAACTGGACCTGTAAGAAACAATCACAGGATCATTCACTGGAGACTTGTAATGAAAAAAAAAATGATTTTCAGTTTTGCTCCCAGTTTGAAAAGGTACCACTTACTCACTAAAATATCAAAATATACCAGAATATATTATAAATATTTCTATAAATAGTCAAAAAGTTATTATCTTGCAAGACAAATGCCTATAATATTTTCTGTAAATATGGTTCGGTAAAGATCTGTTAGTCTTATTAAGAAAGTCCTTGCCTACACTTGTATCTCTTAGGTTGTTGCCTATTTTGTCTTCCAGAAGGTTCAGTGTTTAAGTTTTAACATCTACGTCTTTGATCCACTTAGATTTGATTGTGGTCCATGGTGACAGGTTTGTGTCTAGATTCATTCTTCTGCATGTGATTAATCAATTTTCCCTGAATCATTTGTTTGAGAGGATAACATTTTTCCAGTGTATGTTTTGGCTCCTTTATCAAAGATCAAATAGCTGAGGGTACTTGAGTTTAAGTCCCAGAATCAACAAATGAGATTATATCAAATTATGAAGTTTCTGCATGGCAAAGGAAATTATCAGCAGAGGGAAGAGAGAACTGACAGAATGAGAAAAATATTTCATCACCTATACCTCAGAGATGTGGCTGATAACTACAATATACAAGGAACTGAAGAAAAACAGACTCTTGACATTCAAAGACCCAATTATTAAAAAGTGGGCAATGGAAATGAATAGGCAGTTCTCAGATGAAGAAGTTCAAATGGTCAGTAAATGCATGAAAAGATGTTCAACATCCTTAGTCATTAGAGAAATGCAAATCAAACATCACTAAGGTATCATCTAACCTTAGAGAGAATGGCGTATATCAAGAACTCTAACAGCAATCAATACTGGCGAGGCTGTGGGGGAAAAGGAAGCCTCTTACACTAGTGGTGGGACTGTAGACTAATACAACCACTAGGGAGGGCAGAGTAGAAATTTCTCAAATGGCTGGAAACAAATATTCTATTTGATCCATTGATACCTCCTCCATTGATACCTCCTCTGGGAATGTTTCAAAAGAGTTAAAAGCAACATATAACATAACATGTAACAGAGATACATGTATATGCATATTCATAGCAACACAACTGACAATAGCTAAAACATTGACGATGCCAAAATACCCATCAACAGACCAAATGGATCCATAAATTGTGGTGTATGTACATACAGGGAAGTACTGCTCTTCTATAAAGTCAGATAGATAGACTGAGACTTTTGTAGTTAAATGGATACAACTTGAGGCCACCATGCTCAGCGAAGTGAGTCAGAAACAGAAGGTGAAATGTTGGGCAGTTTCTCTAATATGAGAAATGCAGAATACAGTCATTTTATAGAACAAGATGGGGTATTGCATGGAGAGTTAGAGGGCATGGAGAGGCTGCAGGAGGGCCAAAAATGGGAGGGAAAGGGATTGTGAATTTGATGCAATATATATATGTGCACAAAATACTCAAGTTCATTGTAAGCATTATGTGTTGTATATGTGTGTGTGTTTATGAAAGAAATCTATTAATCTTGACTCACTGGTATTTGAACTATTACAGAAAATGTGGAATGTGGACTGTATGAGAGAAACTTAGTAAACCTTAGTCCATTCTGAACTAGCAGGAATACTGAAGCTGATATGTGAATACACCGAGTGGAATGATATTTTAATTGCATCAGTCTCCATTAGCAGGAACAAAGAGCAGTAAGCTCTAGTCTGGATTCCTTTGTGGAAAAAGAAATGGCATCAATCACAAATTAAGATCGAGTGCAATTTTGACAGAAGAACATTACAATTAGCACTAACTGTATTGATTTGTCCGTAATAGCATTGTTTACCAATGCAATCTAGACACATGCTTTTCTGTACCTATTTACTTAGGTGAAAGTTTATGAGTTTTCTATGTTAAGTGTCTTACCTTACATTTCGTTTTCTTTCACATTAGTGAGGAGAAATAAGCTTTCTAATTTATAAATTCAATCCAGAAAAAATCAATAGAATGCCACTAATATGCTTTTCAAGATTAATAGATGTTCATAAAATGAGGTGATAAAATTGCTAATTGGATACAGAAAGTGAACTACAACCAAAGCGTTTCTGAAGGATTTTAAAATACCTTTCATTCGAAGAAGGTGATTGGAAGACCCTCTTTGTCTTAGGATAGAGAAAGCTCTAATCTTCTTTGGAAAGTGTCCCCTTGTTTAATTCTGTATTTGCAACTTTCTTAGAGTAGGGTGCTCAGTTTTCTTAGGTTTTTTTTCTCTAGCAAAATGACAGGGTTCAAAATTAGTTGGTTCAAGCCGATACCATGTTCCCTGGAAAGCTGTAAAAGGCAGCAGGCAGCAACTATTTTTGCATTTACTATTTTATTGTTAGTGCCATATACTCACCAGCTGGAACTGCTACGAATAAACATTTCATATTTGCCAACCTTCACAATGATGCATCGATAATACTGGCCGCTAGTACTTTTTCACATTTGTGTACAGTCATCCATATATATTCTTCTAGAAAAGAGTACTCTGAACAGAGTTGGTGGAATTTTAATAAGAAAAAGACAACTTTGATTTTTAAAGTTGAAGGTAAGAAAATACATTTTTAGTTTTAGATCCAGGGTAGAGATAATCTGAGGCCTAAAAGTTATAAGCCTTTCCTTAGCAGGCTTAAAGAAATTCATCTCTGAATATTTATTATATTGAAAATTGCAGACACTAAAGCAGGTTTATATGACTTTGTATTTGCCACAGCATCTTATAAGAGTCCCAGGTACTTGCCTGGTAATCCGAAATCTTTCTTTAAAAAAATCACTTATCAGGGAAGCCATATATGGAGTAAGACAGCCAAGGATAAAAGTAAAGAATGAGAATTTGATCAGGGGGAAAGTGAGCTATATCTAATATTGAATTTTGCTATCTTAACTCTAAATTTCCAAAAAAAGAGACAAGAAATAAGAATGATGGATAAATATTTCTCATTATCAAATATGGGAAAGTAAATCATTTTGACAAGAGCAACATATTTTGCTGATAAAAGAATCGGAAATGTATTTATCCTCCAGATCTGTATATAGGGAGAATAATGAGCTACATAGAGTCTGTCTTGGATAACTGTTTTTTTTTTTAAAGCAGAAGTGTTCTTGGTATGATTATTTTTTATATTGCTACTTAAAAAACACCTACTTGCCTACTATTATAACGTAAATCAACAGTCACCACGAATAAAAATGTTGCATGGAAAAGTTGTCATATCCTAGAAATTAAATGGTTGCCTAGAGACTTATGTAAACAAAGAACAGCTGAAGTGAGTTTAGCATAACAGCAAAGCTACAGAAATAACCCCAGAAAAAGCTGGTGCGGAAGCAACGCTCTACCAGGCAGGCCGTCGAGGGAGGTTCTTTGGCTTGGAGCAGAGAGAGACTCTTGGGAGAAACCTCTGTTTCCTGCTTGGGAAAGTTCCCCTTCGAACTCCAAGGTTTCCGCATCACTTTTCTAGGAATCATGCCACCAGACGAGCGTGTGTTCATCTCGCCGTCGCTTACCTCACTCTGATCTAGACATCAGGAGAAGCAGCTCCTCTCATCTCAGCGTTGACATGTGTGATTCTTTTGTTGCTGGGACAGAATGCCCAACACTCACTACTAAAGGAGGAAGATTGATTTTTAGGTCACAGTTTCAGGAGGTGTCAGGGTTTGCACGGGTGGCTGACAATGGTGGGAAGAGTCTGCCAGAGCGGAGCTGCTTACAGCTTTGCAAGAAGAAGAAGGAAGAGGATTTGGGGCAAAGCTGCAGTGAGAGTGTATCATTCCAGGCCACACCCTCAGTGATCACCCTACCCTGGGGATCCATCGCACCCTGTCTAATCCACCCACCACACCCTCAGCAATCTTCCTTTCCTAAAGAAGCCTCTCCTCACAGCTGTGTGAAGTCCATAACAAATTCCCTCCGTTTAGATCCTCTTCAAACCAGCTCACACTCTGGCAGGACCAACACATCAGTCCAGACAATTTCTCTTTAAATGTAACTTCCTTTAGGAAGTCTTTCCTGACTACCAAAATCTCAGGACAGAGTTTCCAGATGGTTGATTCTTATCCTTGGCTGCACACTTATGTCACTTGGTTTGCATCGGAAACATGAAAAAGCATGGACTCTAATTTTGAAAGTTTGAACACAGGTTTTGTTTTGTTTGTATGAAGTGCAGCCATAGAGAAATTTTAAAGTTCCTCATGTGACTTCAATGAACAGGAAGTGCTAAGAACCTTTTGTTCTGTAAGATCTGTTATTTCTGTGTCCTTGTCTGTCTTGACACTTGACAGCTACATTGAACTCAATTTTAATTTATCGGGCATCTACTTGGCATAAAGTAAAACTTGAACAAGTAGTGATCAAAACAGGGTCTCTACCTTTATGGAGCCTATAGAGAGTAAGGTGACAAACGCTAAGCTAGCACTTTATTAATGCTAAGAGTATTTCAAGGGGAGCATTCCAGAATACATTGGGAACCTGTGGCCAAAACACTAATCTTTTGAAGTAGTAAAGTGAATAATATTTTGCAATTTTTGACACCAAACTTGTATTAGAATTATACACCCATACCCTGTGCCATAGAACTTTTCAGTGCTTCCTCACAATGGGCACTCTCCTGTTTCATTGACCTTGAGCTAGGTCATGTGAATTGTGTCAGCATATAGAAAGCTAATGGATATTTCAAAGTAGGTCCAATGTTTTTGACCTTTTTTGTTTAAGTGATCCATTATGAGAGAGGATGTTCTGAGAGCCCAGAATTTACACCTTAATCCAACTTGCAGGGAGGAGTCATACTCCTTCAAGCTTCTGTGTATGTCGCCTATCAGTTGAGAGTGACTGATCATTCTTTTGCTTGAATCAGACAGAAATCATAAATTGGCAAAGTGCAGCTCTGCTGGGGGCTGTTGCCACCAGCTAACTCCATAGTTGTAGGTCTCTTTTGCTCTCTACAGCTAGTCCATGCCAGCTTGTGCTGGGTGCTGTTGGTTGACTGCTAGTCGACGGTCTCTGCTACTACTGGTTGTCACCTTTGATGCTGGCTTATGTCAGAAGTTGTTGGTTGACTCTGCCAGCTGCTGTTTTCTGTTGTTAATGTTAATCAGCTGCTGGTCTTCAGAGCTCTTTTGGGCTAAGAGTCCATAGTGCTCATGGGTCCTTCTTTTAAAGGGACCACTCTGTCTATATTACTCAGGATAAAAATTCTGATATTTCAAGGAACTTCTATCCTTTACCTGAAAAAGAAGTCACAAGACAAATTCTTTATTTAAATAGGACCTGTGTTCCATCATGAGAAAGTATGCCATAGGAAATTCTTTTAGACTAAACCAAGGAGTTTAAGAGGAATACTTTTTATTAGTTGTCACAGCAGGCCTTCGATTGATCGAAATTTGAGTTTGCTGATAGGTTCAAACTGACCTAAAAGCAAGCCTTTTGATTTGAGCCTACTTATTGGTCCAATTTCAGTTCTGCTCAGTTCAAATTAATCCATCTTTAGAATTGGGTACAGGCCTCCAGGACAGTCACAGCTGTCATAGCAGCATTTTGGGTGATCAGGTGATGAGAGCTGTTCGATTGACAGCTGTCACCCTTCTCCAAAAGCTGGTGAGGACAACTGGAAAGCTTCAGATGAGTTAGGTGTATTAGTTGCAGCTCACTAGGGTTTGGGTGGTCAGGGATATTAATACTCTCCCTGCTCTTGGTCACATGAGGGTCATTTTTCTTCTTCTTCCTCAAAGAGGCACTGACATCTGAAGTAGAAGGAGCCAGGGAGAGACACCATGGTCAACAGCCAGCTGTACTTCCTATCAGGACAGCCTGGAGAGTGGCTATAAGCTAACCTTTGGGCTGTTGGAAGGACACTGAGGCATACTATTCCAATCTCTTTGTAGGGACAGAGAGGGAGTGAAGGGATGTGAGGGTAAGGTGTGTGACAACTGGGCAAATCATACCCCCTCAGGAAGTCAGGAGGCAAAAACGGAGGGGAGAGTCTAGCACTTCTCACCAGCAGTCCACCAATAACTTTTGGCACAAACTAACATTGAGTGGTGACAGCTGGCAGGAGCAGAGACGCATAGCCACTGTGTCAACAGGTGGCATTAGGGCCAATCACAGAACTGCATTTTGCCAGTTTATGATTTCTATCTGAACCAATCATAAGAATCCTCAACTAACTGGTAATAACTGCAAATGAATCTCCTACGAGAGCCCAGACAAGTAAAGATCAAGTAAACTATAAGGAAAGTGCAGACCCAAGGCCACTGAGCTTTGAGATGCTTTGCCATATAAAACGCCTTTAACATAAGCTAATGATCACACCAGATTAGAATTCACTGTATTTTCTTAAATAAACCATATTTGTTTCGGTTATCATCAAATTAACAAATTTCCTGTTCCTTATCACACTGTTATATCACAAGTGTTTGAAAATAGTGTTGAAGGGATGAAAATATGGCTCCTGATCTCATCGCCAAGGATGAGATGGTTCTGGGGACAAGTAGTCACAATGTAAAGTGATAAAACAGAGCATGGTAACAGGAAGGTGGGAACCCTACAGATGTGTCACCTAGACCAAGGAAAACTGTCAGCAAACAAGCGTCCCAGGTTGAACATAATAAGAGCTGCATTCTACCAACAGAGGCTTTTGATTTTTTTTTTTTAAAGCTTGCTGGTATAAGTTAGATGATTCTGAAAGTCAGATAAATGAATTTCTAGCTCCTGTCATGATTCATTAAATTATATGGTCAAAATTTTCAAGGTATACTGTGAATGAAATATATAGAATCTATATTATAGTCAAGAAAAAGGGCAAAGGGCTTAGTAAGTGAAATTTCAGACTTGTATACTGGAATGTGCGTTTAAAATATCCTGAAAAGGCAAGATGTTGCTGTTGCTATGAATAAAAATAAAAACATGCAGGAAGCTACACTAGTGAAAGATGGAGGTGGGGAGAAATTCACATTGTAGATTGCTTCTGTTCCTCATTTTCTATTTGGCATTAGGAACAAAACCCACTCTCTCTTTTGACAGTACTTGACCTGGTCTTTTTTGCAGGAAGCCTTTGAGAACGTGTTGGCTCTAATTTGGTCAAGGTTAGAGTTGAATTGTCACTTCTGACCAGGCGTTGCACAGAAGGATGCTTAAGAAGGTATACTTACGGGAAGAAATAGCAAGCTGGTTCCCACGGCTGAGCCTGTGCTTTTGGAGGGCAGGCGGGCAGCCCCTCCTTGAGCCACTCTGCCCCTTCCTCCACCCTGCCAGCTGCTCTCTTATTTCTTCTTTTTATCATCCACAAAAATGTACTGAAATTTCTTGTAGCACACTCCTTTTCTTTGTGGGTAAATACTTTTTATTTCTGAGATATTAAGGAAGTTTGTGCAATTGGAAGGATAATGTGCATGTGGTCATTCCGACATATTTTAAAGACAGAAATCCATAACTTCATTCATTTTAAATAAAAATAATCTATAAAACATCTGTTAAAAACAAGAAAATAATTTTAAAAAAACAAGTAGAGGTACATGTTGAAAGTAGGATCTAAAAATTCTGGATTTGAAGATTATTTAATGACAGTAAGAGTTACTTTACATAAAAACAAATGACAAAGTCAGAATGTAGAATTATACTTACAATTGACCCCAACTCTCTCACTTATATATAATTTAAATAGTAGGATTATAGAAAATTCGTTTTATTTCATCACTTTTGCAATTCACAATGTCCTTTCTGCGTTTGCTACCATTATAATCAGAAAAATAATGATAAAAAGCATATGCTGACCTTTTCTCTCTCGATAATTTCGTAGAGAACAAATCTGTAAATCTTGATCATAGCTGTTTTTACTTGTGGGTGAGCAGAGCAATCACAATTTGATTATTTTGCAGTTCAATTTCCAGACTGGTTGATTATATTTTTCCAAAGGTCTCAATTTCCCAAAATTTATATAATTAACAGTCTCCAGAATATTTCATCAGGAACATTTTTACTGCCTCTTTCCACTTTCCCAATAAGTAAGAAAAGATGACAGGGTTGTTGAAAGGTTTTTATAATTAAGCATTACTTATACAAATATATTTTTCAGCTATCCTCCCTTACACATTCAGCTTTGCAGAACTGAGTGTGAAAAGCAGTCACTTTTCATCTATATTAACTGCTATAAATTATGTTCTCAAAGGCCCTGAGGTGTACCTAACAGTCACACTAATACTTTCAAACAGCATGACCTGTGTAGGAAGCAGCATCCTCAAATAAGACAGGAGGTTGTGCTGAAAGCCTCACCATAGAGCATTTCATTTATTTGAATCTGCGGGCAATGAGTTGTTCATTTCTAGTTTTTTTTTTTTTCTAGATTGCAAGCAAATCTTCTGCATTACAAAGGTGAAAGCACTAACATTTTCTTCTAGGTTGTTAAGTTTCTTAGTGCAGGTAAGAGGGTACATCTGTAGTTAATTACGTTAAATGTCATGATTTTTTTCAAAGTTTATTGCCCTTGAACAAAACTTCAAGCCTCCTGTCCTGTTTCTCAAGGTTCTTTATTGCAGGCTCTAAAGGTAATGTTAAAGAAATAAGGATGTCGGGGAGATGGTCAGAGATGGTCTCTTTCTTCTGGAAGACAAGAAAGGTAGAAACAGGAACACAAAGACCTGCAGTGGGACAGAGCTTGGCTTTTTCAAGGATTGGAAGGAAAGTTATGGTTATTTATATATGCAGCAACTTGAGGAATTCTAAAATACAGACTGGACAAGGTGTGGCTTTAACAGCCTTGTTTTCTGGTAACCCAGATCTCTGACTGGGCCAATCTCCATTAAAGGATTAGAGCCATGGTTGTGTGGAATTTAGAGGAATGGGAGTGAGTAGATAGGGGAAGAATAGGGCATTTTTAGGTTAGTGAGCCATTTCTTTAGGACACTGTAGTGCTGGACACTCAATATTACATTATTGTTAATGCTCATAGAACTGTATAGTGCAGTGTGGACATTAATACGAACTATGAATTTTAGTTAATAAAGATATATGAATATTGGTATCATTATCTAGGCTCAGAATTGAAATGAACATACCACACTAACACAAGATTCATACGGTAAGGGAAACGCGAAATGAAAGAATGGGATTGGTATTTGGAAGGTCTATAGCATATAGTCAGTTTTCTACAAATCTAAAACTGTTCTAAAATGTTTTCTGTTAAAATAAACTACCAAAACAGCTTTGATCGGATGTCCTGTGTTCCTGACTGCCAACATAATGCATCTCATCTGAAAAGTACTGTGCTTATCGAATGCACCCAAAAGCAGGTTTTCAGGAAGCGCTCAAGAGGGCTCCAATCCCAGAACAGTAGCTCCCTGAGGCAACCTGGCCCAGTGTCTGAGCACAGTCTCGAACTTGAGTTATTTCTTATAGGATTGTAGAATTGATCTGATCCAGACTTACACAACCAACAAAATTGAAGATTACCAGAAGGCGAATGAACAATCTTTCAGTAAGCTTTCAAACAGACATGTGAAAATTCATGTACTTCACTGCACGGCAAAAGACTCTGAGTCCTGGGATAAGAAAAAGATTAATTTCTGTCTCATCTGCTAAGTTCTGTTACAAAAGGACAATGTATTGTTACGCCAACCATCATGTCTTTGGAGGCTCGCAGAATGCTTGCTGCGTGGGAGAAACCAAAATCATGTCTGTGACATGAATGGACAACCGTTGGGTCCAGGGCCAGTGAGGGCGGGTACAAGGTGAGTCTGGACCGCTGTTCTATGCCAGAAAGTAAAGAGGTGGTAACAAAAAATTCATAAGCACATTCAGAGGTTCCAGCAACTTGCTCAAAGAAGCTTTCATTGGAAAATAGAAATCTGGGAGTCTCTGCTGATAATAATTAGATACTAAATAATGATGGATAATTTGAGAGCTCTTTGTCACAGGAAAATTCAGACAGCTAATGTATCTGAATGAATTGAGTTGGAAATTCACTATTTTTCAGTTATCGCAGTGAAGAATGATTCAGGCAAAAGGAGTAGGTGCTCATTCTGGGTGGGGGGAGAATGAAATAAAGAATAGAATATTTCTATGTTCTTAGCACAAACACCCTTAGATTATTAGTTGTAATGATAAATCCAAGTTAATATAAATGGAATATGTGATCTTAGACTGGATTTGGCACAGAAAGAAAAAAAGTATTTTGAAAGACTCAGTAAGAACAATTAACAAAAATCAGAATATAGAGTTCTTTGAAAAAGGCTTTCAAATCAATATTATATCTCCTGAATGTAATAATTGTACTATGGTTATTATATTAGAGAACAGGATTATTTTTAGGCAATACACACTGCTATGTTAAAGAATAGGAGAGTGTAATATTTGCCACCTAATCTAAAGAAATTCAGCAGGGAAATATTATGTGTAACACACACTTCCAGAGGAAGGAAGAGATAAAACAAATATTGCAAATGTTAGCACTGTGTACCTGTGCAAAAGCATTATGCTCTAGATTATTTTTGTAAATTTTTAAAGTTTGAAATTATTTCAAAACAAGAAAATATAGCAAGCACATGAAGCAAAGCAAAATCTTGTCAGAGAGAGCATGAACTGAGTACTACGGCTGGTCAACTCCTGGCAGGAATTTTTGCCGGTGGAAAAGAATCAGGACAAAGAAACAAACTGACGAATGAGAAAGAGCTGCAATAGCAGATATACTGAAGAAGGAAAAAAGAGGCATATGGACGACAGAAACTTGCAAAGAGCGTGAAGTCATTGATGTAAATCAACCATGCTGATTTGGAGAACAGGGTGAAAGGCTCTTTTGAGTGTTCGACTTCACGTCGTTAACAACAAGTGCAAATTCAACCATGTCACGAGCCGCGCGTCCTGTCTGAATGTGTAATAAAATGCCACACGGGCAACTGAAGAAGATTTCTAAGAGGTATGAATATGGAGAAGAAAAGATTTTTAAAAATCTTTCTAAATCTAATTAGGAAACCAATAAAACAAACATTTTTAAAGTATGTTGCTTGTATATTTAACCATAAAATGAAAACTTAAATGGGCTGCCTCAAAAGAAAAAGAGGATTGGGAAGGCAAGTCATTACAGTGAACTTTGGATCCAGTTCAAACGCCTTCAAAATTTCTGCTTTAACCTACTATTTGTTAATTTCTGGAAATAATCACTTGAAGAGGTCCGGCTTTTCTGGTCATTGGTGATACTTTCTTTCCTCTGGATACTTCAGCTTGCCCCCTCCGTCCTTCCTGCAGCTTTCAAATGCAAAGCCCATTCTCATCTCCTGACTCCTCTCTCCAGTGGACAGCCACTTTGCCACGTGTGCAAGTGTGCAACGTTGTGGGCAGCCAGCTGTCCACCTGCTTCTCCGTGCTCTAGGCAAGGACCCCACTTTGACTGGCTTTGGAGGAGTCATCATGGGCCTAAGGAGAGTGTTTCACGAGATCAAAGGCAGCTGTGAGGTTGACTGGGCAGCGGCTGGTGCATAGGCCAGCAGCGGAGGTGATTGTTGGCTTTGTGTTTTAGTGCAGAGAATTGGGTAAAAGCTGGGTTAAAAAAGGGCAAAGAGAGAATTGTCTGAAAGAAATTTAGGAGTACGGGTGTAAACTTTGGGCCAAGAAGAAGTGCTTAACCAAAAAACAAAACAAAACAAACAAACAAACAAAAAAAACCAAAAAATCAAAAAACAAACAAACAAACAAAAAAAAACAGGGTCAGGAAAGGAAGTCATCACACCCCAGGTGAGGCTGCAGTCTCCTGGGACCAAGTTCAGAGTGTGGGCCAGATGAGAGCAGCAGGGACGCAGTCCAGCTAGAAGAGGGCGCCGAAAGGGAAGGCTATAAAAAAGCTACCGATTATGAGACCCGGAGGACTTGGATCCAACAGAGTGTAATAAGAAGGGCATTTAAATCCATATGTCAGAGTGGTTAATGGATTAGAAGCTGTGAAAAGTACAAGGGGAACAAGGATGAAAGGGGCAAGAGTGTTACTAAAGCAAAAAGGAGCTCAGAGCTTCCAGGAAGAAATATTTTATGTTAGAAACAGTCATGAAGCCAACAAAAGGAGCTCGGCATAATGTTCTTTCATCGGTGCCTGTAAGATTTGTTATTAAAAAAGTTAATCATAAAATATTTGCTTTATAAAAAGGCTAAACTTAATATACGCGTAAAATGTAAAACAGAGTAATAAAATGAACTCTCGTAAACTCACCACCCCACCGAAGAGGCACAATGTTGTCATTACCACGGAGAAGGAGGCCTGCTACTTCCCAGGGGCCAGGCGTGGGGTGGCCACAGTAAGTCAAGCATTCCGGGCCCGTACTTCTGACAGCTACTCTGTCACACGTGTGTATGTTCATAAACATCACACTTCTTCTTAAAACCTTCTTTGAACTTCATAATTATGGTACCACAGTGCCTGCGCACTCTTACCTTTTTTTCCCACTTACGTTTGTATTTGTTAAGGATCTCCACAGGCACAAAACCAAGAGGCTTCGTGCACACACACACACACACACACACACACACACACACCTGTGCATGCATAAGATTATGTGAGTGTGTGTGTGTGTGTGTGTGTGTGTATCTTTGTGTCTCTGTATCTGTATGTACGTATTTATTTATTCATTGAGACAGGGTCTAGGCTGGTCCTGAACTCACTGTGTAGGTCCAGTTCACAGAAAGAAAACCTCATCCCTCAGTCTCCCAAGTGCTGGCATTACAGGCATGCACCCCTACACCTAGCTAATCTTTAGGTGGTGCTAAAGATTTGAACCTAGGGCTTATGCATGCTAGGCAAGCACTTTAACCACTGAGCTATACACTCAGCCCAAATGTATGTATTTAAAGAGAAAAAGACAGAGGAATATGTAGACAGAGAAACAGAGAGATTTTTAAGAAATTAGCTCATGTCATTGGGGGAATGGCAAGTTTGAAATTTTTTGTCTAGGGCAGCAGGCTGGAAATAACGAACACTCAGGTAGTCTTCCTTTCCTCTTCTTGATACTTATGTATTTTTAATTGATGAATAGAAGTTGTATGTGTTTTAGTTTATGGCATATTTATGGCATATAAGATGATGTTGAGTAGGTGTGCACTGTGGAATGTTAAATCGAGCTGACTAATCTATGTAGCTCCTCACATATCTATCAAGTATTTGGGGGGGGGGAGATATCAAAAATTTACTCTCCCAGTATGTTTTAAGTAAAAAGTTATCACTTTGTTAATAAGTATAGCCAGCGCATTGTACAATAAATCCCATGAACTCATATATCTTCTCTAAAATTTTGTTTTGTACCAACAACATCTTTGCATTTGCCTTACCCACCCATGGTAATCACCATTTAATCTCTATTTCTCTATCTTTTTCAGAGTTCCAGGTAAATGATATGATGTGACATTTGCCTTTTTCTGGCTTATTTTGCTGGTCACAGTGCCCTCCAGGCTCATTCATGGTGTCTTAGGGAGGAGCGTTTTCTTATTTTTTTTTAAAGATCAAAGAGTATTTTATTTTATGTATCTACCACGTTTCCATTACCCGTTCATCTGTTGATGGACATTTATGTTGATTCCATACCTTGGTGTCTGTGAATGATGTTGCAAGGAGGCTGAGAGCACAGAATCATTTTGAACTTACTGATTTCATTTCCTTTTGGAGATATGGCCAGTAATGAGACTGTTGGATCCTATGGCAATTCTGTTTTTAATTTTTTGAGGAATCATCTGTTTTCTTTAATGATAGCAATAATTTGTATTCTCCCAACAGCAGACAAGGGTCTCTTTTTTTCCAATCCTTGTCAACACTTATGTTCTTTCATTTCTTTGAAAATAGCCATTCCAACGGGCGTATGATGACAGCTCCCGGAGCTTCAATTTTCATTTCCTTGATGACTAGAGATAATGAGCATTTTTAAGTATACCTGTTGGGCATTTGTATATCTTCTTTTGAAATATATCTATTCAGATCTTTTGCCCACCTTTTGATTAGATGTTTTAGTTTCTTGCAGTTGAGGTGTTTGGATTTTTTTCATGTATTTTGGATATTAACCCCTTAGCATGCAAACATCTCTCCCATTCCATTCTGTAGATTGTAGTTTTACCTTGTTGATTGTTTATTTTGTGTGCAGAAGCTTTTTACTTTTTTTTGTGAACTCTACTGGTCTATTTTTGCTGTTATTGCCTTTGGTTTTGGGGTTATATTCACACAGGGTCTCTATGTTGTAGTCTTGAGGCTGAATTTCTTCAGCATGGTTAACTTTGAGTCTAGCTCTGAGTCTTCTTCAGCTGACTAGATGATGCGCATGCATATTAGAGGGATATGGCTAATCAGGTTTACTTGAAGTCTATTGATTGTACATATTAATCACATCTAAAGAATATCTTCAGTGAAACAACTAGATTAGCTTTTGATCAGTTATCTGGGATCTTTAGCTTACCCGAGAAGACATGTAAAGTTAACAATCATGATTTTAAGATTCACACTTATTACTGTGTGCCCCTGTAGCTCATTCCTGCTTGCTCACCACTCCATTAGGTTGGTGTCCCCTTCTTAATTGACACATGTTTCCATCACTCTGGTGTTGAATAAGTCTGTAGTAAACACTCCTGCATTTGACCCTTATGCACATAGGAGAGAGTTTCTCAGGAATATAGAAATAACATTGGTGTTTTGTAAGCTGTGCTAATCAAAATTTGTAATAAACACTCTTGCACATGTCCTTCATGTACACAGGAGAGAGTTTTTCAAGAATATAGGAATAACGCTTGTAATTTATGCTAATCATATGTTTAAAAGAGTGTTAAAATACCTGCTATGGTGATTGTATCAGTTTATACTTCTCTCGGAACCTTTTAATATAGTGTGGTTTTCAATATTGGAGTTCCAAAAGTAGATTTAGATATGTAGAAGGAGCCAATTTTTGTTGGTATTTTGACCCTTTTCTAAACTTTTTCTCCTTTTACAATTCCATACTCACCCCCAGTTTAGAAGCTACAAGAGAAGGTAAATGAGACAAGCTAACACCATGAGTAGCTTTTAATAGAGCATTGTGAGCCCCCCTTTGATGCATATTGAACATCTGCTATGAAACCAACACAATGCCAGGCATTGGGCAACGAATACCATTGTGAATTGCACCTCAAATGTGCATTCATTCCAGGGATTCCAGGAAGTAGGTAAGTGTGGGAATAGAAACAAGTATCCTAAAGCAAGTAAAACATCATGTCTGGCTGTGTCTTTGAGGGTGTTTCCAGAAGGGCTTAGCATTTGAATCAGAATGCTAGGTAAATCATATCACCCTGATCAACGTGAATGGGTATCAGCCAATTTGTTGAGGATCTATCTGAATGGAGTAGAACAAAATGACAAGGAAATGAGGAATTTGTTATCTGTTTGAGCTGGTCAGAACAGAACCTAACGTCCTCTCCAAACTTGGACTGAATTATATCACCAGATTGTCTGATACTCTAACTTGCTGGTGGCATCTTGCAGAATGTTTGGCCTCCATAATTGTGTGAGGATTCCTATATAGATCCTTTATGGGGTGGGGTGTGTGTGTGTGTGTGTGTGTGTGTGTGTGTGTGTGTGTGCGTGTAAACCTCTTATTAGTTTTGTTTCTTTGAAGAATCCTAGTTAGTACACTAGTCTGTTCTGTCACTTTGTCTCCCTTCTCTGAGTCACAGAATAGAGCACAGCACATGCAATGGCACCACACAAAGCAGGAAAGGAGGACACAGCGTGAGGCAATCGTGCCAGCCCTCCCAGCCCTTACACTGAGAGCGACTAGTAATAGAAACCCTAAATCATCCAGACCATGCCCATGCTAACTGGCTCTCTGAATGCTTTTCTCTACCTTTTTTCCAGGAAGGTACTCATGAAACAAACCGTAGAAATGAGTTTGTGCTTGATTCTGACTCCAACTGGAACTAAGAGTGTAGGAAAAAAGGCAAAGACACTTCTCTTCCTTTTCCTCCATTGTTAGAACAAGGTTAATGTCCTCATGGCCAAAATTGTCTTCATCTGCTGGAGTTGCTGGATGTTTTTTGTGTAAGTTTTCCAAATAATAAGGGTTATTTATAAATAAAGCTCTTCTTAGAATAATACACATTTATTATGGAGGTAGTAGCTGTTTCTTAGTCTATTGTCTCTGCTGCACATTCGTTAACAAGAACATTTATTAAGAATGTAAGATCTTTCCGTTGCATAATTCATTCTTTTTTCTGTAGCTAGTCTTCATAATCAGGTCTTTGCAGGCTGTATAGGACCACAGGACTTTGAAAATAGGCTAAATTTCAGCACACACGAACAGTGACTTCAGACTTGCGACCAGGAAGATTTATTTTAGCAATATAGCTCTGTGAGGCTGCTGCCTGGTACTTTTCATCCAGCTTACAACGTTTTATCTTCTCATGTTGGTCAGAGTTAGTCCTAAGAGTAGGATTCATCTTTAAGAAATCTTAAGTGTCAATAAACTACCCAGGTCTTACAGTCCCCTACATTCTGAGGAGGAGCACAAGGTCCCAGCAATCTCACAGTTTCTTTGGTTCTTTCTCTTCTGTTAATTTGTCTGTCTCCCTTCTCAGCTGTATATTATGTGCATCACAGTACTTGCAATGTTGACACAGAAAGCAGTGCAGAAGGAGAACACAGTTGAAAGCAGGGCCATTATATAAAATTGTAGGCACTAATATTCAGAATCCTCAGTGATTTCTACCTGCTGTCAGAATTCTAATTGCCAAACCCATGGTGTATTTTCCCTCAGTCCCCTTCCGTCCAACAGGAAAATAGGGAATTTCTTAAAACAGTTCAGAGTGGGGAGCCCCAAACACCAATGGTCAGTTTCTCATTGAGTTTTGTTTACTTCAGATTTGAGAATCTTCCAGTTCAGCTCACTGAGGAACAAATCCTGCTCATGTGGACTCCATTCCCACTGATAGAGGAGCTAAAATCAAGAACACCAAACTCTCAGTCAACAGCCTGGGTGTCACAGGCCTTCGATGTGAATGAGTGGCCAAGAATCACTATATATTTGAGGAACTCATCCAGCATTAAAGAGAAACAAACAAATAAAAAAAGACCCATAAAAACAGGCATGGCAGAAGAAAACAAAAATCTATATTTAATATCTTCAGAGCAGTAAAAGATACTGCAACTATAAAACAGACACTAGGTGCTATAAAAAGGAATAATCAAAGGATTAGAAAAAGCCTCTTAAATTTAGAAATATGGTAGTGGCATAAACAATTCAATGAAAGGATTAGAGAATGAGGTTGAGACATTCTCAGAAAATGGAACAAAATGAGACAGAAAATAGAGGAAAGAGGAAAAAATTAAAAGATCAATTTGGATAGCCCAATATCAATGTGATAAGAGAGAAATTAAGAATGAAAATTAAAAAGTGCAAAAGAAACACTAGAGATTTTCCAAAACAGATACATGCTAAAAAATGAGATTGTCCTTTGTTCCTTTTGAGCCAAAGGGAGTAAAAGGGGAAGAACAAGAAAAGTGGAATTCATCTTACACAAAAAAGGGAAGAAAAGAAATTCCTAGGAAGTTCTTGAGATGGGAGCTGGCTTTTAAACATCTGGCTATATCAGAGAGAATTACATAGAAATGAAGGGCAATTATTAGCTTTAGAGAAAATATTGTATGGAAAAAGGAATAATTGTAGCACCTTTCTTAGTGTAATACAATATTTACATAGTTGTAGTGATATAAAACTAGGATTGTTGTATAACAGTGTTGAGAGGAGATAGTAGCATTAAGAAGTTGCACATCAGAAGAAACACAAGTCGAGAAGTGGAATCTGAAAAATGCTAATGGGGGTGGAAATTATTGGAGTGGGGTTGCGGTGTTCACCACAGCCTTGTAGTCATAGCTTTGTGTCATATCTAAACTATGTGCACATATTAAATTGAGAGAGATTAAAACAAACTATTAAAATGGTATGAGTTACATACATCACTGTGTAGCGTTCTAGTTTTATCTTGGAATTGATGACTAGGAACAGAATTACTGGATCAAGAAATCTGATTGTTTCGAACGTCTATCCCCCCTTCTGTCTCTCTCTCTCTCTCACTCTCTCACTCTCTCTCTCTCTCTCTCTCTCTCTCTGATTCTCCTGATTCTCTGTCTTTGCCACTAGCTTGTGGGTAGTACCGATGGAGTGTTTCCTCAATCCTCTGTCAATATAGATGTCTACATTAAAAACATTCTTTGCCTCATCCATTGAGTTAAAATAATTTTGTGTTAGCTTCAAATTTATTTTAGCCTCAATATTTTATTTTGTTCTATTCTTGATAATAATTTAGGCAATAAAATAATATACTTATAATAAGTGATTTATGTTTTGCATGTGTACAAAGATTTAAACAT
This sequence comes from Ctenodactylus gundi, assembly GCA_004027205.1. Taxonomy (NCBI): domain Eukaryota; kingdom Metazoa; phylum Chordata; class Mammalia; order Rodentia; family Ctenodactylidae; genus Ctenodactylus; species Ctenodactylus gundi. Next base: position 89,560 of record PVKB01001529.1, read on the forward strand.
GAAGTAATGCGTTCACTACTTTTTATTCTTCACACCTTATTCAAGAATGGCCAAGGGCCTATTCATTCATCCATCACTCTTTTCTCTCTGATTTTTAAGAATATAACTGAAATCTTGTAACCTATGTTGCAAATTCCTTTCTGTGTTCATGAACATGTCTTGGAAATAGCCCCTGGTTAAATTTTTACAATAGTTTTGCTAATAAGCATGTTTAAAACCACAGAGGTAGGGTGAACCCACAGTGAAATTTGGTTGAGATAATATCCTAGTTGCACTGAGAAGTTGCACGAAGATTGATTACATGATGAGCTCTCTAGGAGCAAGGGAGTTGCTAGGAGTTGGTCTGTAAGCAACTTCAGAAAGCAGACAAAAGAGATTTTTATAGTAGTTCAAACTGTGGCCCTGGTTGAGGGTTCTCACACATAGACTGTGGCTTGCGCAGTTTCAACTTGCTGCAGTGTCAAAGGAGGGAGCCCCAAGGCTTTCTTAAAGGCTTGCTCAAGTGTAAGAAGGGAGTGGTGCTGGGGCTTGGAAGCTGTCAGCTGTCAAACATCAAAAATGGAGTCACATTCTTTATTACAAAGAGTTTGCTATGCTTTGAGAGCTTAGTCGCACAGTTCGTCTTTACTCTTGGAAAATAATCCTTGCAATTTCAAAAACTAGATAGGGTAGAGTGACACACTGAGGTGATGAATTTGCGTCTCTTGTAGGTTTAGTGACCTCCCACGCATGATGGCCACGATCCTGGTTACGGAAGAATGGCAGCAACAAGCCCCTGCCAAGCTGCTCACACGGCAGCGCCTAGTACCATCCAGAGTCTCCATCTGGAAGGGCTGATGTCCTCTTGCTCGTTTGGCTCTGGTCTCCCTTTATCGCTTCATGCAAACTGTTCCACCTCATTCTTGAGCGCCTCCGTTGCCAGTCTGCTCGGACCCCACCTTGCAAATATGACCCATGTTGCTTTGGATCCCTTGTCCCTTGTGCCTCCGATGGCTTTGTTGCATTTGTAAATGAGAGTTGTTCTTTGTTTTGGTCCCAGGAGATGAACTCATTTTGGTTCTCCTCCATCAGTTCTCTGTGGGCCCAGAGATTAAAAATGGAAGGAGGCCTAGTACTTTTCCAATCTCAGAACCACAGGATTGACTGTTGTCTGCTCAGCAAGTGTGGAAGGCTAAGAGAGGGTGACCAGAAGGCATGCAGACTTCAGGCTAATCACTAACCTTTGGGTAAAAGCTGGGAAATGGCTTGTTGATAGGACATAATAGCCAGAGCAATTATTCTCTCACTTGCGAAGAATTCTAATTAATATAAAAATGTAAGAGAAAAGCCTGAGCTGAAACAGAAGGTCTATGGCAACAAGATCTTGGCTCTCCCAAGAGCACTTAGAGCACTAGGAAGTGTTTAGGCCCAATTTGACATTTCAGATCAAGCAGATTAAAGCCTATGGCTCTTTTCACCTGGCATAATCCTAGCCAGTGGAAGCCACAGTTAATAATTATTTCCCTGAGCCTAGAGAGCTCCACAATGGAATCTCTTTTATCCTGGCAATCTGCAGGCATGTTGTGGCCAGCATTTTCAAAGCTGGCAGACGAAGGTTTGGCCTGCCCTGGGTGAGAATGTCTTTAGCATGACGAGCGCTGTTATTCCCTTGCCCTCAACCACTCTCTGACCACCCTGGTCTCTGCATCACTAATCTCTCAATTCCACCTGTGCTCTTTACTCTTCAGGGTGACTCTGCACTTGGAGGAGCTCCTGGGCGTGGGGAGAGAACGAAGCACAGTTTTTGTGGCCGGATACGGGAAAGATGCATCAGCTAAAGGCTCGCAGCGCGTCTTCTCTAGCTATGTTCAGTCAAGCATTTTGGAAACTTGAGCTGCTGACAAACTGAAGGATAAAGGTTTGATGGCTCACTGATGACAACAATATGGAGTTATTCAGGGTACGTGAAATTATAATTGAAGGCAAGCCAACAAATGAATGTGGACCGTTTCTCTGTCCATGGTGCTGTGCTAAGTATGAGAGGATATTTGAAGCAAAGAAATAACGTGGCAGATGATGTCTCTAGAGGAGGGAGCTCTCGGGCTGACTTTTGCCACTGACTTACTGTTATCTGACTGCAAGTCCAGTTTTTGCTTTGTAATTCACAAACAACGTGCACTTACTTAGCTGCCGCTCCCAGAAGTAAGCCTTTGGAGATAGGTACTAATTCATTAATGACTACATTTTCTTCCTGGAGATCTAAAGCCATAAATATCAAGTGAGATAATGTATATAAACCATAGCACTGTGTGGGAATATGGTGCTCCTATAAATGTTGTTATTGTTTACTTAAAAGTACTTTTATAATTTATCTCTCATTCATTTACATATGTACTTTTTCTACTCATTCTCTTCATTTTCTTTGATATTGATTTTGTTGGCTATTCCTCTACATAAGCGTTCTTTCTCCTCCACTGGGCTATAAGGTTTTAAAGACAGGGCCTGTGTTTCTATTCTTCTTTCTGCTCTTGCTGACTACCTGGTGGCCTTGCTGGTAGATTGATCCAGACACTTCGATGTGACTTACATTAAAAATCTTGTATCCCGAGAGGAGGTTATTTCTCAACTGAAATTACTCACCCATTTTGTAATTTTTTTCCCAGTTTAAAGTGGCAGGACACTGAGCCCAGAGCCCATGAGAGTGACTATCCTTACCCTGAAAGCAGGGAAGCATCTTTAGAAAGTAGCTGTAGCTTTTCTCCTGTGTTTTGTGACCTGCAAAACTGACCAAAACTTTCAGAAATATTTGTAGCAGAATGTTAGAGAAATATGGTGTCTATTTTGGAGACATCTTTGCAGCTAGAACTCAGAAGAGGATCTAAAGACATGGAATTTCTAGCTGAAGGTTTGGCTAGTTGTTGGCCATACCCGCGGAGCGAAAAGCCTGAAGCAAGACTGCTTAAGGCAGCAAGGACTTTTTCTTGCTTTTTGTGAGTAATAATAGAATAGAGATAAAAAAAATGCCTCATGGAGATTAATTCTTTTCCAGAAAAGAGCCCTCCGGGCATTGGCCATTGATCCCAGGTTATAGCATGTGTGTGTCAGTCACTCACCGCCATATTTCTTATCTGTTCTTTGTTCCATCTCCTTTCCTAACCAATTATGAGCACTAACTTCTTTCCCTGTGAAGCTTATTTACAAGTTAGACCTTCAGATTCCAGGTGCCCACCATTGTTCCCAACCATGTCCAGTATTCCCTCCTTTCATCCCATTTTACCAGTTACCACCACCAAATATCTGCCTCCTGTCTCGTTTATTCAGGCCCTGGTTTCTGACTTGAAAATTGGGCAAAGAGATTCCTTGGAAAATTTCAGACACTATTCTTTTCCATATAATACATTATCTCCAAGTTAGCCAATTCTAAAAGTGGAACATTGAAAATCTACAGAGGAACCTCCATTGGCAAAATCTTCGGGCATAAATCTAGTGGGGATGAGATTTTCGGTGGAAGCTTCAGCCTTGGTCTTGTGTTTCTTGGGAGCACAGAAATCAGAATTTGCTTGTTGCTCTCAACTGCTATTGCTGTGACTCACTCTAATGAAGCTGTCCCCAAGACTGGGCCATGAGAACAGACCAGCAGTGGGCAGGAAGGGAGGGGAAAGCGAAGTTCCACCTCCTGTCAGCCAGCGGGCTCCAATTAGGTTCTGATGAGAGGCGGAGCTTGGCTCTGCACTCCTTTCCCAAGGCTGTTTGCAGTTTCAAGGCCACCCTCCAAAAACCTACCATGTAACAAATACTACTCACCTCCCGGTCTTTGTAGAATAAGCCAGCCCCAAAGGCTCTTTGGTCTAGGACATCATGATATTTGAGTTTCGGTTCTAGTCAGCTGCTCTATAGCCATTTTTTATGAAAATCTATATCCAAATTTCTCACCTGCAAAATGAATATAGGGATGAGCATATTCATAAAATTCTTTTCAGCTATGACTTTATAATCTTCTATTACAAGGCTTTGTTAGACTTGATATAAACATGGAAGTAGGTGAAGAAGGTTTAGTGGAAAAGAAATGCCACTGTCACACAGGTGCTTTGGATACTCCATGGAAAAGATAACTGAAGAGGCAATCCTTCCCCAGGCAGCTCTAATTTGTATGAAACTTCTGTTGCTGAGGTAGAAAAACTCAGTGCTCACACTTTCAATTAAGTTAAATGACTTCATGTTCTGTTGAGTTCAGCCTGCCTAGGAATTTCATGACTTCTCCCTGACTTTATTATGATAATGCTTAGCACTAGGTTCACAAGGGTGATGTCTGCTAGATAATATTTTCATAATTGTACAGCTATCATCAAATTATATTGATTCATGGCTGGATGAAAAATGACAGTGAATAGTATAATTGTGAAATTTCACAAGGCACTGACATTTGTGTTTAAAGCAAAAAAATTCAGCAAGAATGACGACTGCAGTGGAGGTGCCACTGTGAAGACTTCATGGAAAAGTTCACAAATTCAAATGTAATTAAGCATGAATTAAACATGACGAGCTACAGGGCTAATTCTAGCATTGCCGAAACTCCATTATGGAAATCCGTTTCAGAATATGACCAACTCTTTTTAACATATGTCAGATGCCTAACATATGGTCTCCTAAGGCCTCCAGCATACCTTCGGTGATTCAGGGCACTCAGCGTATGCCTGGCAATGTTGAAGGTCTAGCTTATTGAGCCAAGAAGCTTGGGAACATAACGGGAAATCAACCCATGCTTGTCAGAATTTCACTTTTTTTCCTTCAGAAAAAGGGTTATAAATTCAAAGAAAAATCGGAGGCTTTGTAGAATACAGTGCTGTGTTCTGATTTTTCATGCTGAGATAATAAACAAATCACGAATGCCTATTTATATTGATAATTAATTTATCCTGAATTATTACAAAACAGACAAATTCTTTAAGGTGCAGCCATAAACCAAATCAACTGCTTGGCTAGAATTAGCACACGTGTGAGATGTGAATGACTTGGAAAAGGGCTTGTTGTCACCCACACTCTCACCTTTCCACACTCTTCTCCCCCAGACTCTTTTCTGTCTTTCCATCAACAGGAAAGAGCCAGAAACTAGGAGACTGCAGTCTGTATTCCAGGGTCAGATCTTCTGGTGAGTGTGGTGGGAGTGTGGATCTGCTTCGTTTGGTATAATTTTTCAACATATAAAATTAGGATAACTTTCGTAATTAAATTTTTGTAATTTGTCCACCTCAAAGAGATCTTCAGTGAATGTAATGCACAATACAAAACACTTCATGTATGAGTATGCACGTACATGTGTTTAAGTTGAAGACACACTTGAATACTTTAGAAGCTGCACTTAGGGTTGCCTGGTCACACCACACTGATCGTACACTGGTAACAACATCAATGATTACTGTTTCTGTCTCTTACTTTGTGGCAGGCACTGTACTAAATACTAATTATATGACATGACTTTTCCGCATCCTATAACAGTAAGACGTAAGAAGGATAAAAATTCGAAAAGGCTACAACTAGTATCTCTTTTATAAAAAAATAGATTTTTCAGGCCATAATGTCTGAAGTCAGTCATGTATCTCTGCTCTTGGCAATGGCTTGTAGTCTTTGCTTTGGAAGCTTTAGCTGTTTCATACACTTGCAGGATATTTTTGGGGGAGGGGGAATAATACGTATGTTGTCACTTTGTGTCATGATTCTACAAAATAGATTCCTGTTTTCATTCTTCTGTTTACTTTTTTCCCCTAAATCTAAGCACACCAGAGTACATACTTCCCTCTGGAGAAGGATAAGTTTGAAACTTGAGAAGCTCATTTTTCTAAATGTTAAAGGGGATTCACAACATAAATATTAGCTTGTTGGACTGATTTATATAAATAACAATGACAGATCACTAATGGAATTTCAAGCAGGTTTTAGAGGTTGATGTGAAAGAGCACTGAGATGTCCTTTTACGACATAAGTTCCAATGTGTCTGACAGATAGGTTCTGCCACCTGTGACCCGGCAAGATGACTATATTTTCATGTGAAGCCTCCCTTAGTGTTGTATAGGTTAAATTTTATTTTGGCACACCTAGGTGTTATGGTTGGAAAAGAGAAAGGTCTCTGTTGATTAGTATATTTGCTGGTATAATTTGACTATCACCCCATCGATTGACTCGTGTGCTTGTTAATCTTGGTTGTCAACTTGACAAGGGGGCCACATTGTGAGGCACAAACATCATCTACAAGTTAACTCATGGGTGAGTTCATCACTGGCTGGGATACTGGGAGGAGGGGGAGCCTAGTAGCAGAAAGTGGGTGGTCATAGGGGCATGACCTTGGAAAATATCTATTTTCTTTGGTCTTTTTCTCTCTGTCCCTTTCAGATCTGCTTCCCTGCCAGTGTAAGTTGAGCAGCTTTTCTGAACCACACCATGTCTCTGTCTCAAAGCCAGCTGACAAGGGACTGAAACCTCTGAAACTGAGAGCCAGAGCAAACCTCTCTTCCCGTAAGTTGTGGGTGTCAGAAAACTAACTGTGATATCCAGGGAATATCTGTTGGACACTGAATTTCCACAGAGTGGGGTATGATTCTATATCAGAACATTTCAAAGGAGTAAAAGAGCCAAGAAGTAAATGTAAGCAAGTCAGTCCCAACTGAGGTAAAAATAAGAAACAGATGAAGAAATAAACCTTGTTCTGAGTAAATGTCTTGTCTCAAATTGCTCTACTTACATGAATATGGGCTGTAAACCTCAGAAATTTGTCTTTGAGCTATTAAGGAGCTTAGCTGGTACTATGTCTCCTTCCCCAGGAGACTGTGAGAATCTGAAATCTGCTAGGCCCATACTCAATTTTCAGTTTCCCAAGTGCCTGCCTAACACCGGCATGCTAGTCACTATATCTTCTGCCAAATACAATTGTCTGTCAGTTATTGAATATTTATTGAATGCTTACTAGGATATTATCTGCTTTTTCTGAAAATTGTCTTTGTTTTTGGGTCCCTTCTGAATATTTCAAAATACTAAATCACTTTTGCCTCCTAAAGCATTATGCAAAAGTATTGATATCCAACTAACATTCTCATTATTAGAGGTGATAATTCCATTCTTCAGATTATGAATTGTCTATGTGACCTGTTGGGAAGTTTTATAATTTTCCCCAGAATATGTCCTTTATGGAATAAAGGCAGAGGGGAATTTTGTAGGACAAATTCCAGGGATGCCAGGATAAAGACAATGAGTTAAGAGTCTATTCCTGTAGGTGAGGAAATAATTATGAAATTCTAATGGTATGTGTAAAAGTGCAGACAGATGTATACAAAGTTACCAAAAACATTTTTAAGAAACAGCATTTGTTGGTGAACAAAACAAAAGATAAGAATCTAAGATTGACACTCAGCTTCCTCACTTGGGTGACTGGGGTGAGCTGAGTAGTCACCAGAGACTGGACATATAAAAGAAAGAAGAGGTTTTTTCCCTCCTTCCTCTGCAGTCCATGAGTTACATTTGGAATAGAATGAGAGTAACTATATTGCTTCCAAAAAGAAATTTTTAGTGCACTTTTTGTACAAAGCCATCCGGAATTAAGGAGGCCGGGCTTGGCTCTTTGCACGCCCTGTGTAGCTGTGGTTGGCGCTCACTGATGTGGCTGAGACTGTGTAAGGCACGCACTTTGAAAAGACACAGGGAAGAGAAGGCGAGAGCACGAAGCATCGGCCAAAGAGACTGTGAGATAAGAGGTGAGAGTGAGAAGAGTAGAGAGACTGGTGTCACAGAAGCGAAGAAGGTGGCCCACTGTGCAAAAAGAAGCAATTGAAATAAAGACAGAAAATTGTCCGTTGGTTTTGTTCTTGAGCAGGTTGTTCACTTGCTGAGAAGTGTTTCAGGTGTGTGAAATGAATACTAGGTAATGAAGTCAAAAATTTTGAGTTTGGAAGAGCCTTTAAGTCACCTGGAAAAGTGGGGAAGAGAAAAGATAAGGAGATAACTTTCTTTCTTTTGAATGGGGAAAAGCATTTTTGCTAAGAGTAAACCCAAAGGAGATGTTGAAGGCAGAGAGGAGAAAGAAAGGATGCAGCTGATGGTCCTTTGAGGACCAAGACTGGGTGCAATCAAGAGTGCACACGGAGAGCTTAGCTCCAAGGGGCAGGAGAGGATGAAAGGGAAAGGGAGAAGGGTTAGAAGCGAAAGTGTAGACAATTGTCAGTTCAAGGGTAAGAAAGGAGGTTGATATATTTCTTGCCCCAAGAATTTTTCCCCGCCCCCAAAATAGAAAGTGCTGTTAGAGAATCATAGCAGGGATGACATGCAATGGGAGTGGAGAGAATTTAAAGAACCACTGGTGTGCTGACAATTTTGGATGAGATCTTGAGGTGACTGAGAGCACAGAGTGCGTCTGGAGGGGGATTAGTTAACCATGCTACTCTACTTTTCTCCTGAGGTACATGACCTCAGACAAGGTACAGGATTGAAAATGTGAGGAGCTCGACTGATCCACAGTTGGAGGGTTATCTGGCAGCTTCATCAGAGGAACAAAGGTCAGAAGACGAAGCCATTAAGAGCCTGCAGCCTTACAGAATATGAATCAATAAGAATACGAAAAAGCACATGTGATCAGGAAGAGGATAAGTATCTGGCTGGTTTCTGTGCTTCCTGTTTCTCAATTTCCCTCATTTCCCATTCAGTAAGCAAGTCCCTTAGGGGGGACTGTGATTCTATTTACCTAGCTCTCACTACTCCCTCAGCACAGAACCCTGCTTGCGTAGTCTTTCAGGCCATACTGTAGGTGCCACCTGCAGCCCAGAGGCTTTGCTGACTGGAAGTCTCTTAATGTGCTAAGCCAGCATGCTATGACCAGTTCCAGGCAGAGCTAGCAAACCTTCACCCCTCTCCTGGTTGCAGTGTTCGGCCTCGCGGCTCCTCCATGGGGAAGCCACCTTTCCTCACCACCGAGGCCGTGTTCTTGCCCTCCACATTCCACGTGGTCAGGATGCGGCATTTTTGTGGAACAAGAAAAGAGAAAGTCTGAAAGCATTACCCTTATTTTTATCTCACTTAGATATGTCACCTGAAAATGCCAGAAAAATGAAAAATCACCACTGAAACATTTAGTCCCTTGCTCTTTGAGGTTGTGAAGGTGATAGCACATTATCAAGTAATACTGAATGGCTGATACATGGTCACACACTCAGATTCTGGCCATATATTCAAATTGTCTGGAATGATTCCAGGAAAGCAGCCAGCTCTCTCTACAGCACTACAACGCGTTAGTGGACCTGTGAGGGTCAAAGCCAGAGCTCGCCTTACAGTTTGCTTGTAGTTTGTGGATGTCAACAGGCTGCTGCCCTCTCTGTCCCCTGCTTTATATGCAGGTCAGATCTGAGAGCCATTTTGTGAGGCTGCTGCAGGGTTCCCATCTGTCTTGAGCTCAACAGAACTTCAGGGATCACAATAGGGGATTCACGTGTGCTGACAGGATTTTTATTCCACCTGCTGTTGATGGTTGAGAAAGCTGGCAAAAGTGAAAACTCCATATATCTATGCTATTTTTTTCTATTCAGTATTCATTCAATGTATACTATTGATCACCTAGCAAATGTCATGTACCGACTTTCGTAAGGGCTAAGGATACCATAGAAAACTCAAAGTCCAGTGGAGGTAGAGAAGCAGTAATTAAATAACTGTCCCGGTAAATATAGAATTTTAGTTATAAAGAGTGCAATGAAAACATCCACTGTGTTTTGAGAATATAGGAGCCGGATTCTGTTTTATTATGTGGGGAGTAAGGAGGATTTCTTAGAGGAGATGACATTTGAGTTAAGATATGAATGATTGATAGGAATTAATCAGGTATAGCAGACAGGAAGGAATGAGCAATGGCCCTAAGGAGGAAAAAAAAGTGTTCCAGGAACAGTAAGATGGTTTGAGGCTTGAGTTAAGGAAGCAAGGTGACGTGAGGAGCAAGCTGAGAGACCCAGGGACAAGACGAGGATGTTCTTTTATCCGTAAGAAACTGAGAAGCCTTTTTAACATTATTTTTAAACAAGGGGATAATGTAATCAGACTTACAGATTTGAAAAATTATTGACATGGGCTGTAGCAGAGAGAAGATATGGTGAAGTTGGGAGAAGTGGATACTGGGAGAAGAGTTGGGAGTAACCAGAGCAGATTGCCAAGAGATAGTACTGGGTGGACTGACACTGTGGCTTTAGAGACTGAAAGGTACTGATGAATTTATGCTGCAATTTGGAGATAGCACTGACTGGCCCATTGATGGACAGAATGTGCCCAGTGTAGAAAGAAACAGAAATCATGGATGGCTTCTAAACTCTGGATGGGGGGACTGTGAAAACACTCTTAGTGCTTTCTTAAAAGTCTGGGGAAGAAACAACTTTGGTTAATTAGGTCTTAAAATTAACATAAGATAGCAATATAGGTTTTTCTCATTTCCGATAAAATTCAAAACTCCTGAATTATTACTCATTTTTTTTAAAAATGGAAGTTCTTGTTATAGGTAAATCTCCCAAAACAGTTAAAAACAACACATAACAGAGATACATGTATACCCATGTTCATAGCAGCACAACTAACAATGGCTAAAATGTGGAAGACACCAAAATACCCATCAGCAGACCAATGGATACATAAATTGTGGTATTTACACACAATGGAATACTATGCATCTATAAAGACAGTAGGTTGGAGGCTTTGTAGGCAAATGGTGGCAACTTGAGACCATCATACTCAGTGAAGTGAGTCAGAGGCAGAAGGTGAAATATCGAATGGTCCCTCTGACATGAAAAACTCAGATCACAATTATCTCATGGAACTTAATGTGGAAAATAATGGGAACTGGGGGTTGGGGGCGGGGGCAAAAGGAGAGAGGGTAAGGTCTTCTAACTTTGCCATGATATGTAGCTGAACAAAATGCTCAAGATCACTGTAAACTTTAAATTTTGCACTTATATGCATCAACAAAATGGGGGGAAATGGAAGTAAGCTATTCATGAAGAATGTAGTTGCAATGAGTTTGATCATATTGAAAATACTTGAATCCAAGATAGAACAAGTTCATTGGCAGCAAAACTGCAATATTTATGTGAAAATTTATAGAACAAAAAAAAGAAAGGGAAGTGGAAATTTAGGGCTTTCACTGATGAAAGGTGTATGTGTGTGTGTGTGTCGGGGGAGGGTGTTTGTGTGTTTTGACAGTGTACAGGGGAATGTGGGGCCAGCGTTGTCAGCAGGTGAGCTTATTTCCTTAGCCACCACATCTACAGATTTGCTATTGTCTCCTCGAACCTGAGGGTGTCATGAGTGTAGTGAATCTTATCCTCCTGTAGGATGATACATTGAGGTAAATTTTCTCCTTAATTTTATAAGTATCTCTTCTCCTTACATTCTAGTAGTAATGTTCTTTTCTTTAAGTTACAATACCCATTCAGCTTCAGTGGCTGAACCTTCCAGCTATTCTTTTCTCCCCTTAGTTCATTGCTATTGCTGCTTTGCGTTAGATGGGGCACTGGGTCCAATTACAGCGTTGCATTTAATTACACACTTTGCATATGTGTGCATTAATTGGAAGATTTTATTGCTTTATGCTTTATGGCTGGAGGTTGTGAACTATAGTAATCCAATATGCCACTTAAGGGGGTAGTACAAATCTAGAACAATAAAAAGAAATTTATAACAATCATCTCAGGCATCAAAAGTATTGTATAGAAAAATAATAAAGCATAAATACAATATACACAACAGTCAAGCTCATTCTGCTTTAATGAAGATCTTTAGTCTTATAAAAAAACATTTAAGATTGCACACAATGTATATTTAATCCTTATTTAGGTTATTGTCTAAAAAATAGTACCTAAAAGTAGAAACCTAGAAGTGTGTTTAGATATGACAACCTATGAAACTTAAAAAAGTATTATTTTGACTGAAAAACAAAGGCAAAAATAACTATGTAATAGTGAAATTCAGGTAGTAAAAGTGTTTCTCATAGTGTTCTGAGTTCAAAATTCTAGAAGACTTTGTGTGTATATCAGAATTGAGTGAATAGGTAAAAACATTTTCTTGTATAATAAATAATAAAGGAGATAATAAAACAGGCTTCTCACTACTGCAGAAAGACAATATGGATAAGGAAAGTAGAACGAAGTTAAAAATGAAATCTGTGGAGTTGTACTAAAACTAGAAGTATTTGTATAAATTCAAAGTATTATATATGTATATAGGTGAATACAAAAGCATGGATGCATGTGTATTCATAAATATATGTGTTTCCTAGTTCTATTTGTTAGAAAGACTTAGAAGCAATGACACTACAATAACAATGAGTTCACCTAGTTCTTTGATTTTGGTTTCTAAGTACTATTTTTTAAGAAAAACAAAAAAATCCTGGTCTTTATAAAGATGTAATTGATTCCTGAGCTGGAGCCAGAAAAATACAAGATTAACTTGGATCATTATGTATTGCAAGAAAGTGCATAACAACAGTAGGGTGCTGGCTTTAGGATCCAGGAGTCAACTTAAAGGTACTCTTAATGACCAGAGTTGAAACAGTTGATGCAATCACATAAATAATGAAGACATGGGAATGTTTTCAGAGAGTATTTTTGAAGGTCAGGCTTGTTTAAGAGAAATTGACCCTGGACGGCATAGGAAATTTCCAGACGACTGGAAGTCCAGAAAACCTTTAATATGCGATATTAATGTAATGTATAATATGTTATATAATATTGTTGCACTATGTAGTATGTATACTAGACAGAAACAACTCATTCTGCTCTCCTTGATTTCCTGAAGGAGGATGGATAGGAGTAGAAATGTAAAGGAGTAAAGTTTGTTGAGGACAATGTGGGCAACAACCAAGGGTTCGGAGTCTGAGGCAAGATGGGCTCCCGTGGGAGCAGCACTCCAGCCCTATGTTACATTGGGTCGCTGCTGTTGTGGAATGATGTCTCACTGTACTGATTTGGGATGAACAGGACAAATGTCTCTTGTTTTCTTTCCAAACATATATAAAGGCCTGTTGAAAGGAGAATATAAAGAAATTTCAAAGTTGCCATAAACAAGTTTCCTGATATTTAGAGAATATACTGGCTCCTGTCTGTGGGAGGGATTTTTGGGAGGAGGTCTTGATGAACTCTTTCCTTAGAGCTCCTAAGAAATTCTAGGAATAGAAAATGATGTAGAATAGGACATATGCTACAGAAGCCTGCCATTAATTATGGAGAATAGAGTTACTCGTTGTCTTTCTACCAATTTTGCTCAGGCTCCTCCAGGTGGGGCTATTTGAGTAGCCAGGTATCCCTATAAAAGCTACTTCCTTCATTGCTTCAATTAATTGCTATAGATTATGCTGATTATTTCCAGTATAAAACTCCTTATTAATATGTAAATCTTAAGAAAATTGTTTCCTCAAAATTATAAGGGTAAATTATGTAAAGTATCACAATTATTAGAGAAGAAAGTGTTATAGTTGTTATTTAAAATGTCCTCCAAAGGCTCATTGCATAGAAGCCTTTGTTGTCAGTTGCTAAGCTTTTGAAGTGATTAGATCATGAAATGGCTAACTTTACCAGTGTACTTATCCGTTGATCACAGTTTGATGGGATTTGAGGGAAATGATAAAAACTTAGGAGGCAGGGCCCAGTTGAAGGGAGTTGATCGTGGGGTCATGACCTTGGGAACTCTGTTTTGTTCTTTGTTCCTTCCTCTTTGCCTCTGGCTGCCTGCCATGAGGTGAACAGCTTTCCTCCCGTACACCTTCAGTTGTGATGTTCTGACTCAACACAGGCCTATGACCAAGGCCTTAGCTCACCATGGACAAAACCTCTGAAACCATGAATCAAAATGAATCTTTCTTTCTTTAGGTTGTTATTTTCACCTATTATGTAATAACAATGCAAAGTAGACTAATGGAGTAAGAATTAAATAAGTGAACTTGAACTTGGTAGCATCAGTAATCAATCACTCCTACCTTAAATGATGGTATGATGAATAAATCTGTGCAGAGAAGTTTCAACAAGTTTAGCTTAGACTGGGCTTCTTTGATATAAAAGATTAGTTGAGACTAGTAAAGCACTCTAAGTTCTGACATAATCAAATTGTTTTTTTCAAAGTTACTCCAGGCCGGTATCAGCGATGGTGATGATAGGCCAAGCAGGTGAAGGATGAGGACATAAGGGCATAGGTCAATGCTTATAGGATTTTCTAGCATGGACAAGACCATGGGTTTCATTCCCCAGAACCACATAAAGATTAGATGGGTGTGGTGGCACAGGTCTGTAGTTCCAACACTGGGGAGACTGAGGCAGGGGGATTACTGTGAATTTGAGGCTAGCTCAGGTTACATAGTGAGCTCAGGATCAGCCTGGACTGCAGAGCAAGATCATGTCTCAAAAAAAAAAAAAAAAGAAAGAAAAGAAAAGAAAAGAAAAGAAAAATAAAAAGAAGAAAAAAGAAAGAAAAGAAAAGAGAATGAGGATGTATAGTGTTTAGATATGATAGCATTTACTTCTATATCTACTCTTAACATGAATTTGATCTTGTTCATTAAATCATTTTCTGTGTCACAGACATGGCTTAAGGAAAGTTGGTCATACCTTCAGTGCCAAGGACCTGATTGATCCTAGGATTGTTCCTGGTTCCTTCACTAAGAGAATCCTATTACATGCCAGTCAATGTTTTAAGTGAATTAAAGAGTTTCAAATTACTAACAAAGTAAAATTGACATCCTAGGGTCTGTGCAGAAAAATGTACAAATCACAAAGCAAGTCACATGGTGATAAAAGCTAAGGAGAAAAGTACAGCTTGACTTGGGGAAGGATGGGAGGAATTCTGGGAGACATTATTGAGGGGTAGTTACTATTTTTAAAGTGATCAAGGAGGGCCGTGATAAAGTGGCATATTGTCATTCCCTAGTTTTGTGTTAAAATTAGATCAATTCTCCCAATGAAAACAGAAGGGAAGTCTGCTTTGGAACTTGTTGGAAAACGTTTCCTCATAACAAAGACAGACGTGCAGGAAGAGGCACTTGCTCTTTCTTCTCTGATGTTGTTATAATTGGATGTGAAGCTAGGAAGAGCTGTAGACACCTTGCGACCAGCTTGATGACAGTAAGAATGTCAGGGTAGAGAGAATGAAACTGGGAACTCGTTTGTTTTTCTGAGACACAGAATTAACTAACCCTGATGTCTGATCTGTGTCTGTGCTTCTTATAATATAAAACAGTAATTTTTTATACTGTTTATGCCAAAATAAATCAGGGTTTCTTTTGCTTGTGGCTGAAGTCATCCTCCCGGATATAGAATGGGTCATGGTCCTCTGATTGGGCAGTGATAACCCAGTTTGCAAAATTCTTTGTGTGAAAAGACAGGAATTTATGACATTTTCTTATTACATTGGCACTTTCTCTGTACACAATCTTATAGGTGAGTTTAGTAGCTGCTTAGTATTTGAAGTATTTGGGGTAGAATAATGATATCTGTTAGAGCTTGATCGGCCGAGACATCAAGGATTCCAGACACCAGTCTTGAAAATTTACGTTTAGGAAATCATGTCCTAATTTGTAAGTGGCTCTGTAGAAGAGCTATAGAGATGGCTCAGGGGTGTTGACAAAGAAGGCCCTGCAATAAACAAGAGCAACAATTCCAGATGTCCCGGATGGCTGCTGTGATGTTGGTTGTGGAGCCGATCATACCAAGTTACAGTTAGTCTCTCAAAAGTCTCCCACTGTAACTGATGGCCAGCGAGAACCAGTATTTGATTTCACTTTCATAAGTTGTCTATGATGAAAGCAGATTAATGAACAGCCTCTTTCCCTCAGATTATCCACGTTCCAGCGCCTGATCATCATTAATGTTATGCTGGGTGGTAAAGGTACTTTGAAGATGTAGTCAAGTTTACGGATCTTGACATGGGGAGGTCATCCTGGTTTATCAGGTGGGCTGAGTCTAATCTCGTGAACTCTTCAAAGCAAAGAATTTTTTTCTGGACTGGAATTAGAGGAAGTGATGGGTAAAGCTGAGGAGACTTGAAGCACGAGAAGAGAGAAACTTGAAGGACTTTCATGGGCTTTGAAGATGGAGGGAAGGAACCAGGAGCAAAGGCTTGGGAGTGACCTATGGATGCTGTGAGCAACCTTCAGATGACAGTGTCACCACAGGGAACTCAGTCCTACAGCAGCAAGGAATTGAATTCTGCCAGCAAACTGAAACAGATTTTTTTCCTATATCCTCCAGAACAAAAAGTTTAGCCTTGCTGCCATCTAAATTTTAACCTGATAAAACCCATGTCATATTTTTATCTATACAATTATGGAATAATAAATGTATACTGTTTTAAGTTGCAAAGTTTCAGTTTTTTCACAGCAATAGAAAATAAGTGAATAAATATATACACACGTACATACCCCCACCTAGCAGAGAGTGGTGTTTTGAGTGGGAATGAGGTGCTAGATCGAGTTATTGGAAGATTGGAAGAAGCAGGGAGAGATTGAAAAATGGAATACAGCTTTCATGAGTCTCAAGAAAACACAAAAATAAGATGGTCTGAGTGTTGGATGGAAAAGATACAAGCAGTATTGATAATTGCATAGTGTAGCAAGTATCTACTGCATGTAACAGACTCCTGAAATGTATTTTTTTCCCACAGGTGGATTCTTTGATAGCATCTGTGGACAGCTGCCAGTCTGTTTGGCAGCTGCTTTGGAAGTTTGACCTGTCAGCTGGGGTGGTGAGGTGACTGCCATCCAACACATTGGAGCTGGCATGCTTACAAAGCCACTGACAGGTCTCTCAAGAAGCAGCAAGAGGCATTCTTCAAGTCTTTGCTTACATCATGATCGCCAGTAACCATGGGCCAAATAAAGTCACACATTTGTTCTAGGGCCAATGTACTAGTTTTCCAGGGCTGCTATATAGCAAAATACCACAGACTGGATGCCTTAAATAACAGAGACTTATTTTCTTGTAGTCTGGAACTGAATCAGAGTCAAACATCAAGGTGTGGGCAGATCTGGTTTCTTCTGAGGCTTATGTCCTTGGCCTGCAGATGGGCTTTCTCCTGTGGCCTCCTCAGATGGTTGTTTCCTGCACGTCTACATCTGGTGTCTCTTGCTTTCCTTGTAAGGGGTTGGTCATACTGGGTTGAGTATCACCCTAATGGTCTCATTGTAACTTAACTACTTTGTATAAGACCTTATCTCAAAAAACAAAACAAAACAAAACAAAAAACCAACCAACCAAACAAACAAACAAAAAAAAAAAAACGCTTATATTCCAAGGTACTGGTAAGGCTTTGTCAGGCACAAATTTGAGCACAAATCAGCTCATAACATTCAGCATGGGAGGGAATCACCCAATGGAAGTGGGAAGAAATGAGAGTGCTTATTTTAACAATCTACCACAGGTTATCAGAAAGTAGGAAAGGAATTTTTTTTTTTTAAATCACAGGATTTCTTAGAACTGCCTTTGCTCTAGATGCAGTGTTTTAGAGAAG
The DNA here is from genome assembly GCA_004027205.1 of Ctenodactylus gundi. Taxonomy (NCBI): domain Eukaryota; kingdom Metazoa; phylum Chordata; class Mammalia; order Rodentia; family Ctenodactylidae; genus Ctenodactylus; species Ctenodactylus gundi. Next base: position 107,044 of record PVKB01001529.1, read on the forward strand.
GGGTCTGCAAATGATGGGTCTGAGCTAAATCTGATTCCAAATCTGATGTTCAGTAGAATTCATTGAAATCCAGCCATACTTATTTATTTATGTGTAGATCGTAGTTGCTTTCATGATAAATTGGCAGCATTCAATAATTGGACATACCTTATATAGTCTGCAAACCTATTTTCGAACTATTTTCTACATATTCTTTAAAAGTTTGTTTATTTGTTTGTTTGTTTGGAGACAGGGTCTCAGTCTGTAATCCAGGTTGGTCTTGAACTCACTATGTAGCTCAGGCTGGCCTTGGACTTGTGGCAATCCTCCTGCCTCTACCTGCCAAGTGCTGGGATTACAGGCATGTGCCACTATGTCTGGCACCTGATAAGCAGCAAGTCTGGAGTTGTTACAGGGAACAGTGCTGATCCTAATGGTGCTGCTTGTGGAGTGTGGAGTTCACTGAATCTCTTGTAGAAGGTTGTTTTACTCAAGTTTGGCCACTCGCTGGTTTCTGCCCACATACCTTAGTCATTTCAAGTATTATGGAGTGATTGATCCTTGTCATGCACAAGAGGTCAAAGCAAGAGGCCCTGCTTAAGTAGGGACTTCCACCCATATACTAAGCCTCATTCACACCCAATAGGAAGTCAGTGCTGCTTTAAAAACTCATTTCACATTTTAAAACCACTTCTGTTAAGCATGACTTCAGCTGTCCCTTCTTGTTATTCCTGGAGATGCTCGATGCTCGGAGGTTGGAAGCATCCCATCCATTTGTTCAATGGGCTTCTGATACCTATCTCTGCCCAACGGGTAGGAAGTCGACACCAATTATGCAGCTGACTGCCTTAACGATAGGGTATTTTAGAATGGGCCACGACCACAATGTCATCTAGTCATAATTGTTCTTGTTGTTCCCACGTCTGGTTACCTGGCATGTACTATTCAAGAAATCTAGGAACTCAAAAGCGGCAAGATTTTTACTATTGCTAGACATGAAAAGTGCAGGGAGAATTCAAGAATAAGCAAAAGTTGATAGTTGGCTTAGGGTGGGCTGTCCAGACGGTAGATGGGGCCCATGACCCTGCCGGAATCGGAATCGAGAGAAGCAGGCTTTTCAAATCTTTGCTTCATAAGCCTTGTTATCTCGGAAATAGACCACTTGAGATGGAAGTAGGGACGGATTTGCAGCTGATGAAGGCTCCCCCGACTCAGCTCTCCATTCAGGTACATTGATATGCATATGCACTCTACTGGAAAAAAAACTCATCTCCTCCTCTCCCCTGGGCCGGCTTCCGGGCTCTGGAATCCGCTATTTACACCCACCTGCTGGTAGGATATAAGCAGCTGCAATAGGCAGCCCGCTATGAGAAGCCCCAAGGAGCACTGCTGCAGGGTGAATTGATTCCTTGCTCTGCACTGTTCGGTGATTGTAAGATGGATAGCCAGATTAGCAGGGGCCCACAGTGTTTGTGGAAGGAACAGGGAGGGTGATTTTTTCCCCCAGCTTCTCCTACCAGCTATTTCTTACCAGTCCCATTGCCACCTATAAAAAATGAGGTATTTGTTAATGTTTCTTAGTGGAAATTCAATGGCCAGAATCACTAACTTGAGCCCAAAGTAAAACCACTTCGTTTCTTTTTTCCTTCTGACTCCCAGGTAAGAACCTCTGATGCCTCCGTCCACAGAGGCCGAGGGTTCCTGCAGCTGCCGGCTCACGGAAGCTTCCGGAACCGCGGTTTGCTGATCTTTGAAGCTCTATATCATAAGCTAAATTAACGTAGCCATCTTCTCCAAATACAGAAAGTTGTTTCCAAAGCACAAAAGCAAGTTGACGAAAGAAGTCCGGGCACCTGGAAGGCGTGGAGCCCGCTTCGTTCTTTGGGAGACTTGTGCAGCCGTGTGGGTAATCTGTGTTAACGTCTTGTCTTCCACACGTTGACCTCCCTTCGATTCAGACATTCTCGAAAAGGGATTCATTTCTTCTCCATTTCAAAGCTGTTTATCTGGCTTGGAAAATAGCTGCTTTAAACAGAAGCCTTTACACTTGTCTGAGTAAATTCTGTTCCAATTTTTGTTTTGGCCACAAGTCAAAGATAACAGCTGTGCGCTTGTGGGTTCACTGAACTCTGCGTGCTTGTTGGCTGCGTTGCCGACCAGAGGGAATAACCAATAATTAGAACATTTCGGGTCATCTTGGGAAGAACAGAGTTTTCTCATGTTTGGAAAGGTGATGTGACCTCCCTCTGATTTCTCCAAATGTGGATTTGTCAGTGACGGAATGGAAAACTGAATACACAAGCCCGGACTTGTCGCCATTGTGTCCTCCCTTTCCTGAAGTAGAGCCTGATAAATGGAAGCTGAAAACTATATTTAATGCTTTTTGGTTTCACTGTAGCTCCACAATGGGCCCGAGCCGTGATAACAAGCGCAAGGACTCATGTATTCTTAGCACATCAGTATTCCTGATCATCATAATTTGTGACTCAGACCTTGAAAGCTGTGGGGTTTCTTCCTAGTTGAATCAATACGAGTTTACATAAATGTGTGTTTCTGTTTTCCTTTGTTCTTGTTTCTGCATTCCTGTTTACTTGCTGGCAACTACGAGTGTTGGGGGGAGGGGGAAGAAATGGGAGCAGATAGACAGATGAGTCTGAAGAAATTATTTGGGTGAGTACTAATTTCTGTCCTGATTGTGACTTTTTAGTTAGCTTGTTCCTTTTGCTTACTAAGGGTAACACATGGAAATTCTCTCTTGAAAAGCTAAAATCTATGCTATGTGTCTAAAAGCTATAAACTTTCATTTATTCCGTTGGTTATAAACCATAGCTATGACTGAAGAGTATGCTGTTTGTGTTGGGTTTTTCACATCAGAGACATGTATGCAAAAGCATTAATCAACAGCAAGGTAAAGGCTGGTTTGCTACTCATGCAAGAAGCTAAGAGAGTTCAATTCATTTTCAAAATCTCCCTCAGTCAAGGGCGTGAGGCTTGAATAGTTAGGGTGACTATTTGTGTATGGCTTTATGCCATGGATAGGAAATTTTTAATTGAATAAGCAAAATAAAAATCAAGAAGAGGCTGTCCACCTTTTTAAAGATTTATCCGGAGGGTGGTCTTTATTGTCAAGCAGTATCTCTTCCCAGTTTTCCTATTTTCATGTGGCTGCCACGTTCAGTGACCTGTGCTGTTGGTGATGTGTAGATATGCTCCTGACCAGTGGCCACAAGTGAGAACTGCAATTCAGATCTGAATCCGCTCAACAGACTCAGGGCCCATAGGGCTGCTCCAGGTTGGGGTGGGAAGATGGCTGCCTTTTACTGAGGTGTTGGTGTTTTACATATTGGCCAGAGGCAGCTCTGAGTATATTATGGCTTCCCAATGTCAGCTTGAACCCAATACCCTTTACTTAAATTGTCTCTGACTTCCTTACCCTTAAGTTCCATTTTAATAAGAGAGCAAATGGGTTATTGACAAATGAATGTAAATGGTGTTGCTTTACATATATTTTCTCTGTCTGAGTTAATTTAGGTAATGCCTAGCTAAATATAGATTTTAGATGATCCGCATGTTTTCCATTTATTTCTTTAATAATACTTTAGTGGCATTTTATATTTAAAAAATAATTACAACTCAAAATTTATGTAATTGTATTATGTTCACACTATTGGCTGTCATATGATCATCTAAAGAGACTTTTGAAGTGAACTTACATTAAGACTGATATTACTGGCTGGTAACAAAGACTCTTGTCCCAAAAGCCATGCCATGCTAGGAAAATATTTGTAGCCTATCCCCACCCTAGGCTGCATGCATTCAAGGCACAGGGCAAACCACAAAGCAGGCAGGATACCCCACTATATCCCTGCAAGCTGTTGTTTAAACTCCTATGAAGAACAAAGGACTGAATGTGCCAGGATTACTGAAAGCTTTCCTCAGATACAGAACGTGTGTGTTTTCTTTTTTTGAGATAAAGTTTCACTCTGTAGTCCAGGATGGTCCTGAACTACTGTGTATCCCAGGACAGCCTCAAACTCACAGTAATTCTCCTGCCTCAGCCTCCTGACTGCTGGGATCACATGCATACACCACGACATCCAGTTTATGTGGTGCCAGGAAATCAAATTTAGGGCCTTGAGTTTGCTACACAAACACTCTAACTGCTGAGCTCTTCCTCCAATAAGTGTGTTTCACTACAGAAGACTGACCAATGCTATCCTTCCTGAGACAACACAGAGATGCTCTGCCACGTATTTGGGCCTCGTATTCTGTGAGCTTGGAGCAACCCTCTAGGGCTGAAGGGAGATGGTCGGGAAAATTTATTGAATAGCAGAGGTGCCTGTGCTTGCAAATTATTTTTAGTGTCAAGATTTAGAATCTGGTGAAAGATTGGAAAGTGTACAGTGGGGATTTTTTTTCCACCTCAGCACTTCTAGCAATGGACTGATTGGTGTGAGAAATTAGCTGTCTTTCTGGGAGAGTTAGGGGTAGCATCATAAGCAGTGCTTCAAGGAAGCCTTTGTTTCTAGTACATTGCCTTTGTATCGTAGGCTCTCTCCAGTGTTTTCTCTCATTATCTTCATAATATTGTCATGCTGGGGTCAGTAAACCGATCATATGTCGCTATTATTAATTATATGTTTCATTTAATTTTTTTGTGAGTGCCTTTTCTCACAGTACCTAGGTGCTCATTTAACAATGAAAAGTGACCCGGAATATCTCCTCTTGTTGTGTGAACTTAATGAATCTAATGCCAATAGCAGAACAGATCTTCTGACACATAAGAATAAATAATGATTAGAATCTCCAGTGACTAAGAGGAAAGCACAGACTTTCCTGTTAAAGAAACAGAAGTCAATTTTCTTATCTATCTGGAGCTCACTATCACTCAGAAGCATTAGTATTATTATCCTCTTTTTATTCCTATACCGAAGTCATTCTTTCTGAATTCTCTATATTATAAAAAATAAATATGCATGGCAGGAATCGATCAATAGATCTGGGACAGGCAACCATGGCTCAGAGACAGAACAAATTCTCTGCTTCCCATTCAGCTTTTTACCTCATCTTTAGTCCCTTAAGAATGTTTACTAAGGGGTGTCTTTAGTGTAAGAGGAAAAAAGGAAGCAAATGTGTATCTTAACACTGCCTACAACATGCTCAGCCCTGTGGTAGCTGCTTTTAACTTGCTATCTCACTTAATCCTCATAATGACCCTGTGAGGTGCATTTTACAGGTGGAAGAATTGAAAAAAAAAATGTGGGCCAGAAGAAAAGAGAGATGTGGTTTTTGTTTCTCAGTCATTTGGGTTCTGAGTTTAACAGGCTTCCTGATTGGTGGAATCAGAGCAGATGTCACGACAGACATCTTGGAGTTTTGGGAAGTGGAAGAGCAGAGTTTGGTAGCATTATTAGAGGTTATTCTGGCTGGGAGGCCATGTAGAAATTGTGGGATTTTTGTGGGAAGTGAGTCCTTCCTGGAGCCCCAACATGAGGATTCTTTGGAGAAGCTTAAGGTGTAGGTAATGGGGAAGGCTTATGCTTTGGGTGAATGATGACCTACCCCATGCCAGGCACCTCAACTCCAGCATGAACAAAAGCACTGGCACCTAGTCGGTGCATCTCTGGGCCATACAGAACATGTTCTAGTGGCTTCATAGGTATCAAGCCGTATTACTCTCATAATCCTAGATGGGATATGATAATATTATTCTTACCTTGTAGAAGAGAAAACAGAGGTAATGATTGAGTAGCATAGAGGTTGAATGACTTTTCAAAAATCAGAAAATAAGTAATTAGTAGAATTGGTGTTTGATACAAGGCAGCCTGGCTTCAGCGTTATTGCTCTTTAGGAAACCAAGAGATGGATTTTAAGGGGAAAAAAAAAAAGATGTGGCAAGGGGTGGGGACAGCGGGTGGCCAGGAAAAAGGAAAGGGGAAATGACCAAGATGCAGGTATGCAAGGTATGTACGTGCACTGATTCCCCAGTTTGAATGTAATTATTATGTGCCACAAGCACATACAGAGAAAAAGAATAATTTCAGGAAAAAAAAGAGTTGTCTCTCCTTGCCACTTAGGCTTAGTTCTTCTGTCCCTGCCTCACGTCTTTCAGAGATGAAATGACATTTTGGAGACATGGCCCCTAATCCTAAGACTCTTTTCTCATTCGCTTCCTCCTTGCCAGCCACTGTCTTCTGACTTGCTTTCTGTACTGAAAGAATTCTTGCTCCTATCTTAGAGGGACTTCAACTCTCTTAAAACTGCCTTCCTTTTGTTCTTGTGGAGTGGATAATCAGTTATTTTCAGACTTCTCAGAACTCAGGCTTTAGCAGCTAATAAACTACTACACCTTCTACACCTTTTTTAAAGGGCAGAGAAGTCGCAATCCTCAAGTTTTCTGGGAAGTGAGTGAAAATGTTTGCTTTCTATCTTTTAAGATAACAAAGAAAACAGAGTAACAAAACAGCCCAATTTAGCCAAGTCACAGAGATAATCAAAGGACAGTTCACAAAAACACAGCAACAACTGAACTCTGATGTTTGCCCAGGTTGACATTTATGTACGTATTCTACATAACTAGCTGGCTGAATATGGAACCAATTAAAACCCTTGGTTTATTCACTGTAAGATACATCTAATTTCTAGTTCACCTAGCAGTTTTGAGAGTTAGTGGAAATGGTGTGTATAAAGTGTTCATCATGGTGCCTCCCAAGAATACGCTTTAAATAAGAGACATTTTTATTAATCATGATTATTAAGGCCTGAGGTGACTACAGAACTGGCTGAGACTGCTTGCATTATAACTCTGCAAATGTACCGAAGACCCTCTCAATGACTGGGGATCTCTTCAATCAATTCTGGGACTTGGCTGTGCTCTGATAGTCTCTCATATCACATCAAAGTGTTCCACTTCATTTCAGATTTTATTCAAAACATGGAAATAGGTATATAAATATATACCTATTTCTAAAGCAATTGTGGTATTGTCAGTATGTTTTTAAGTTTCAGAAAGATCAAACTCTTTTCTAGAAACAAGATAAAGATAAATTTGTTAAAATATATTAGAAATCAGATAAAAAGTTATTATGTAAAAAAGAGAATGAAAAGAAGAATGTTTGATAAAATACATGATCTAGCAATCTAGATCGAAAACAGAAACCTCTGAAGATCAAATCACGGCTTGGGGTTACACAGAGGTTGCTTTGCTTTTCAGTTGTACATTTTTTAAGTAAAATGATAAAAAAGGGGCAGAGAGAGGCATCTGGGGCAAGAGAGGATGCAACACACACACACACACACACACACACACACACACACATACACACACACAAAACGTATATAAAAATACATCAGAAAGAAAGGGACACAAATGCTGTCTGAAAGGGACTTTTATAGTACAGACACAAATCCCAACCTGACCAGATACACTGGAAGGAATGGCACATATTCATTTCACAAATGATAACAGCTTCAAAGTCATGAGCCAAGCACTCAGGGTAGGAAGGCTTGAACCTCAGAGCTAGGGAATATGTACCAGCTGAGAATGGAACCAGTAGGAATTGATAAGCAAGGATTGTAAACATGACACCAGCCCCAAGCAGACGCTTAGTAATTCCACTTTCAGTCCTTCAGCAAACAAATCTCTCTTGAACGTCCATTCTACCAGGCTCTACACAAGCTACCATGCTAAAGTTTTCATTATAAATCCTGACCTCAGTGTGCAGGTTAGTTTCTGCTAATCTTACTTTAAGTAGAGTTTTCTACAGCTTTGATATGTAGGCATGGGTAATTAATTTTCAGTTAAATTTGTTGTTACGTAAGTCATATCTGTCATGGTAAGATATTTGTAGTGATTAGATTTGGGTCACTCAGCTTTCCATCGGTGTAACAAAGTATCTGAAAAGAATCAACTTCGGACAAGGGAGTGTTTATTTTGGCTCACAATTTCAGTCCTACAAGTAATTGTTTATTTCATGTTGCTTAAAGAAAATCCCCACTAAAATCTCTCAAAAAACAAACACTTAGGTGGCTGTCTTTTAGGCGGTGGCCAATTCATGTGGTGGAAGAAAGCTGCTTGCTCTTTGTTGGCTAGACATCAGGGTCCGGGGAGGACAAGGTTCTAATATACTCTTTAAAGGCATGTCTCCAATGGCCCAATTTCTTTCAAAGAAGCCCTGTTTTTAAAATTGTATTGTTTTACTTATTTATTATTACTATTGGCAGTCCTGGGAATGAAACCCACGCCTTCACACTATGCTATGTCCCCAGACCATTTTTTTTTTAAACTTTGGTTTTGAGCCACAGTCTTGCTAAGTTAAATGTTGCCCAGGCTGAGCTTGTGCCTGCCATCCTCCTGCCTCAGCCACCTAGATTCCTGGGGTTACAGGGCTGTGCCACTGGGCCTGGTTAACACACTACTTTTTAAAGTTTCCACTATGGAAAAGACAAGCAGCTAAGGATCAAACCTGCAGCATATGATATTGGGGGAGATGTTTAAAATTCAAACCATAAACAAGATCATAGGCAATAATTTTTGAAATATTACAAGAAATATACTCAGCTAACAATTCTTAGAAATGGCACATGCCACAAAACGATCTGATAATAGTCTAATTTTAGGCATAAAGCAAATGAGAAATTAATGATTTCCTAGAATGTATGTACAATATGTTGAGTTATTATCCACAACGCTTCACTCTGTCTGATATCCTTGTTGCTTGCTGTGGAACTTTGAGGTCATTCCTGTTAGTGGGGCAATGCTTCTTGATGACTTGGTTTTGGTCTCAGGGAAGAGATTTGCTTTGGCCCGTGGGTTGTTGGTGCACAGACGTAGCATGTGATTGCAAAATATCCTCGTTATCTCACACATCTAGCATTGTTCAAAACAAGAATGAGTTCTGATTAGCCTTTTCACCTATGGCAATGAAAGACACAAGGACCAGCCCTAAACTAAACTGGAACTTGGATATGAGTACAATGTAGCTTACCCAGACGTACCGATGCCAAGTTTACCCTCAGATACATGAGAGCATATGTTACTTGTTTGTAGTGGCAATAATACTCAATTGTTGACTGATACCTCTTTCAAATTCAATTCTAATTCAATGGGCAAAACATTCAGATGTCTTCTATCCTTGGAGCCACTGAAAATAAAAAATTACTGAAGTCTCAAGTTCTTTGCCAAATAATATCTTCTACAGAGAAGGCAGTCAATAAACTGGCTAATGAATTTGGCCTCAAGTAGAGTCTACTGTCTAATGAAAACTAGAAAAGAGCCCTTTGGAGCAATATCTATGGTATTTCAAAGTACTTGTTTGTATAAGTACAGCTTTAGTGACTGCTGAGTCTAAGCTGGGAGCCAGACAGGTTGTTTAACATGTTCCTCTGCAACTCATACTCAATAAAATCCTGAAGCTGCTTCAGCTTGCCTCCAGAATAATAGCACGTTGAAGAACAATTTAACACCTTTTCAACAGAATGGTGTTATTCTATTGCCATTGAATCATTAAAATGATCTGAATATTTTTCTGTGCTATCACTATCCTGCAGATGATTGTCTGTTTTTTAAAAAAAACCTCTAGAAACTCCATTCCTAATTTTAACTTCTTCCATCTTGATCTATCTCCCTGCTGAATTCTAACAGAACTTTGAGTACATGAAGAGAGACTGAGTAAGAATATTTCTCAAAGCACAAAATCGAATATTAAAATTTAAAATCATTGGAAGTTTTCTTGGAAATAAAATATCACTTGCAGGCAATCTTTATTATGTCTAATCTTCATAAATGCTCTATGAGACCCATATATTTTTAGCCCAGTTCTCTCTCATTGGCTTAACACTTTTGCCAAAGTACCACAGCTGAGAAGGAGTAGAAGTGGAATTTGAACCCAAGCTTTATTTAGATCTGCTATGATTTGGATGTGGTTTGTTCCTCAAAGGTTTAGTTTGGGTTTTGTTCCTCAGTGTGACATTATTAAGACATTGAAAAGCAATGGAATCTTTAAGAGTTAGGACTTAGGAGAGGGTAGTTAGGTCATTGGGTATGTAGTTTTTGGAAACAATTAGTGCTGGTCTAATGGAGTAAGTTAGTTCTTAAGAGAGCAAATTGCTGGAAAGAAGACCAAGGTTGAATTTTGCTAGCTCCCGGGCCTCCTTTGTTGTCATGTGATCGCTTTTTGCTGCACATGGTCCCTCTGTGAGACCATCTGCCATGTTGCAAAGTAGCCAAGAGGGCTCTCGCCCAAGTCTGAACCTATAGGGCTGCCCAATTTTGGACTTTTAACCTTCAAAACAGTGAGGTAAAGAAACACGTTTATTTATAAAGCACCCAGCCTCAAATATAGTTGCTGAAATTGGACCAATACAATATGTTAACAACTATATTTCACTCCTGGCCATGGACAGAAGCAGTCTTCATTCAATGTCTAGAATCCAGATTTTGGATGTGTATCATTTAGATTAAAATTCTTCATAACTAATTGAACTTACCTTTTCTGTATTTATTTGAACTGCAGTTTCTGCAACTAGAAAATGAGATTTAACATGACCGATACAATAGCTTCCTTTTTTTCCCAAGAAACATGCTAATAATCAAGAGCTGGTACTGATGTTAAATGGACCCGATATTGAGCAAGACTCTCATTCAAGAAAGCAAACTCCTGAACACAAAATAGGTTGGGTTGTTGGTTGTCAACCACATCAGGGAAGCTGATGAAATGGCTTCCTCCGTGTAGCGAAGTTCCTTTAGGAAACAGTGTCCTGTTTGGAAAATAGGGCAGCCAGTCTATTTCCATAAAAGCCACTTTTGAAATGTCAGGATGTGACTAAAAGGACAGTGTAAACTTAGAGGATGTAACCATTGTGATTAACTTTATCCTTTCAAGAAATAAAACTGAGTATTTTATGATAGAAAACTGTAAATTAACTATCTCTAATTTGCCAGTGTGATAATGCAGTCAGAAAACTAAAGGTGAGCCCATTGTCCCAAAGGCAAATATGTTTGGTGTTAAAACAAGTCAGTGAAGACAACTGAAAATTTAAACAAATAAGTAAAATATTATCTGGAGAATCTGAATTTTCTGCTTGTTCAGCTTTTGAGTGCTGTTACATGTACCAATTTGACAACAGCATAAATGGATGATTTGAATAAGTGAGAAATTTGCCTCCTTCCAAGGAATTTTTCTGGCTTGATTTAAAATATGAAAGGAAGGTTTATCCATGAAATATTTGAAATAAAAATTTTAAAGGGGACTAAGATGGCAAGTAAAAATAAAAAACATAGTTCTCTAAATGCCACTTCATTCGGCAGTATCCACTGTCTGTGTTTCTCTTCAGCAAGCAGGGAAACGAAAAATGTCATGTACACACAAGGTTGACAAATTGATTTTTCTCTGTGACTACACATCTTTGCATTAAGAATCAGGAAAAAAAATGTCCTTTGCAGCTTTAAATGCTGCATTTATACCATTTGTCCCATTAAAAGTTGCTAAGAAGAGAATAGAGGTAAAACATCAATATTTCTACCATGTTTTGATTTTTCCTGATGCTGTTTCTAAGTGCACCTGCTCCACTGAAGTCAGATTCAAAAGGTAAATCATAATTTTCTGGCATTACAATTTATTTACAGCATTTCTAGACAGAGAACATAATGTGGTAAAAATAATTTAAGAATACCTTGATATGTAATTCTTATTCCTTCAAAAATGATCTGCTAAGTAAGTTTATTTTTTTGTGTGTTTTATTCACTAAAACGTTTGGATGCACACATGGTTTTTGTCCTAAAGCCTGGTCCTCTGCAAGCCCCCAGCCCTGAGAATCAATACGAAATCTATAATTTTCCCCTGTGGCCATCTGTAAGATGATTTCCCAAAAGAACAACAAAGTATTTCTTTTAAACAGTGGGTGAACATGGAGTTCTGGAAACTCTGATTAAACTTCTTTGAAAGTTTAGAGCCAAGGCGAAAGGGGACAAGCGAGACCATAATAGAATTCATCTTGCCAGCAGCGTCATATAGCATTCGCTCTCCTGAACGCTAACTTCGGCTGTGATTTATTAGGGGACCAAGTTCATGTCATTGCGTCTGATCTTCAGAGACCTGGCTTCAAATTCTGGTTTTACTCACAATTGAAAATGAAGCTGCTGGTCAGGTCCTAGCCTCGTTTGACATGATTGTCAGCCCACACTCGGGAGAACGGCCATCTGGAAGAACGGGGAGTGTTAACTTGCAGGTCAGGGATTCAAGTGCCTATCAGTAGAGGTTTTATCTGCAGTGAGCCTGGGTGGCTTCTGACCCTCTCTGTGGGACATTTATTAAGCTGCCTGACAAAGTAGGGTAAAACAATCCTAATAGCCTCCTAAGGAAGATTTGTCCTTAACTGTTTTTCTTTTTCTTTATTTTTTTTTTTTTTTGGCTGCAGATGAAGAAAATGACTAATTATTAAAGTTTCAGGAAAGAAACAGCTTTGAGACTTGGGCTGTCTGTGCAAAATCTTCAAGGCAGCCAATTCTGCTTCCTGGCATTTACCTGCCCCGTGCAGCTTATAAATCGTCTCCGTGCCGTTGCTGCTTCTGTACAGACCACTGATAAGAGGATGGGGAAATTAGTTTTGTAGAAGTCTGTCAGTCTAGGGGTAATATATATGCTTAAGTGTAATTTTTTAAAAAATGGCCCAGAGAAGGAGCGTTGTTGGCCAACTTGTGGAGAACAATAGGGAAAGCAGAGATTTATGAAAATTAATTTTATAATCAGAGATAAAATAAAAGAATCTAATCAATGTAATTAAATTCAGTATTAAATTTAAGAGAAGAGACATAAAAGGAGACAGCCAGAATATAATGCTAATTTATCAGATTTTAGAACCACTAATCCCTTCCTGTTTGGGCTTGAATGTCTATTGTTAATTCAGGAGGAGAGCAGATCAGGCTCAACAGGACGAGAATCTCAGGGAGATGTATTTCATTCATCATGACCTATCGGAGGGAGAAGGATTACAGAGCTATTTTGGAAAAAAATTATATATATATATATATATATATATATATATATATATATATATATAGTCTGAGTGGATGGATCTTTGTTGCATGAGAGGGAGGCTGCTTTAGACAGATGCTCTTTTCCTTCATAGAAAGTTCATATCATCCATAGAAAAAAGCAGGTGCCAACCTGGATAAATTATGCGTCAGCCACTTTGCCTTGCCAGCCATTAAACTGAGGTCTTCTGAACACTAGTGTTTACCTAACACAAGATTTCTATTGCACTCCTGAAAGGCCAAACTCTATTCAAAGACTGTGCAATATTAACCCATTTGCTCCTTCACAGGCCTGTATTATTACCTCTGTATCATTATCTTTACCGTGTGAGAAAACTGTGACACTGAGAGGTTGAGCAGTAGGTCAGATATCGTGTAAACGCAAAAACCAAGATTCAAACTCATGCAGTTTGGCACTTGTTGCAACTTACACAGCAGTAAAACCTTCCCAATGAGCAAGGGTAAATATTTTCCACCAAACCAAGTTCAGACTGATGGTGACTTACTAAGTGCACAAGGATGTTTTTAGTATTGTTACTGGGGATTGAACCCAGAGCCTAGCCTTTGCAATGAACCACATTCCCCAGCCCTTCCTATTTTTATTTTGAGAAAGTGTCAGGCTAAGGTGCTAGAGTTAGATGTGTGAGTACCTTGTCCCAGTCTTCCAAAATGCTGGGTTTCCAGGCACATAAGGACATTCTGATGTGCCTCAGATGTCATTCTGACGAGAGGATTCAAACATTTCAAATCTGCTATGTGATGCAGTTAACTTGTTTTCTCTCGTTTCATGCATGTCTGTAATTGCCCTACTTTAAATTTTTTAGCCAAGCTCTAAACTCTTAGAGTTGGTTAATCCTTACTGAACATGTCCAGGTCTATCCAATCTTCCATTAAAATTAGCTTTTAAGGTCGTTAACTTTTGGAGGAATACCCCCCTATTCGGTCAGGAAGTATTTCCTAACTCCTGTGGCAGCAGCTGTCCCTGTTACATTGATGAATTTGTATTATAGTTATTATGATTACCTTTGTCTTGATTGTCTCCTTCTTAAATGCAGAAATTTTATGAGACAAATTTTTTTTACAGGGTCTTCTGTTTAGTGAGGTGCTTGGCAGACACTATGTCCTTAAAAGGCACCCGTGTGTTGACGGCACGGGGCCAGTTGCCCTTTGCACACAGTTAATGTGGAGTTCAAGGCTATGCCAATGACATATGCTTCAGGGAATACAGATTTGTGATCGATTTTATAAAGTTATGAAATAGCTTTATTTTATTGGTGAAACACAATATAATGAATATTAGACAGTTTGAAATAAAATCAGAAAAATGAAATTTTTATTGGGAAAAAACTCCCCAACTAACTATTAAACACCAATTTCACAAAAGAAACTAGAAGGACTTTGAGTCTGGACCTATTTCGCCAACTCTAAAGTGCTTTAAAAAATTAAAATAGTAACAACAAAAGGTGATTAAGGAAGCAGAGGAAGCCATTTGAGGAGAAGAAATCTCCCCTGATCTTGGTCCTATTTGTGATTTGCGATATCTAAATTGTACGGCACGGCATAGTAACATACGTCTCTTGACCTCACCCCCCCGCCCCCCACCTCCCTTTTCCAGACAGTCTGAAGGGCCTGACCTCGCAGCCCTCACGAAGCCCTCATCCTGCTGATCGCATCCCCTCCCTGGAGACTTCCGAGTCCTGTGTATGCACTGTCATCTGAGGCGATTGTTCATCTTTACTTGAAGGTCTCTGGCTGTCTCCCGCACATACACCCCCCATACACTCGCTCACAAGCACAGAGGTTTGAACTTCCTTTTCAGCTCTTCCGTTGCTCTTCTCTCCTCGCTGTGTAGTAAGGAGCAGAAGGTAGCAGAGCCGCGTGGTGGGTGTGGAGGGGGGAGATAACTGAGGATTAAGACTGGCCCCTCTGCGCTTTGGAGACACACTGCGTCTTCTTATCTGCTCATAGGAGAGGGTTAAGCTTCACTCAGCTAGGAAGGAGTTATTTTCTGGAGTCCACAGGATTTTCCAAAAGGAGTGGGCCGAACTGTTTGCTGAAGCAGAGAAGATTACACACAACCTGGCCTGGGTACTTGCAGTGCTGACCTCCGGGCAGGGATGCACATGTTGCATTTGGCTTCCCTTTGAGGTTTTCGGGCTGGATTGTTTCTACATCTGGTGGGTATATCACTGTTGAAAACATAAACCCAAAATTTGGGAATAACCATGTCTTTGACAACGTGTATCCTTTTCTAAGGAGGATTGCTGCAGCTGTCTAACAATGAATTACAGCGTTCCACAGCTGTCTGGGCAGGAAATGAAGAAAATTATCCTGGCCATCTCAAAATGGATGTTTGGGGAGTGGGGGAAGGCACAGATTTGCTGAAGACTATTCTGGAATGAGGGTGCTGAGCTTGCCTGATTAAGCTTGTATTACAGGGTCTTGAGCTACTAGATATTGGTTTGATTTTTTTAAAGCTATCTAAAAATCAAATGGCCTGGTTACATAGATTCTAGACAGTGAAATGTGTGGTATTTTTGGCAGCAACCTATCTTTACTATCTTATTGTGGGGAAGAGAATAAACAAATAAATTGTATAGGAAAATTAATATTCTAATTCCCTCATAGACAGCTATGATGGAGCTATGAGTAGTACATGACTGTCATTTCATAATAATAGCTCAAAAAACGAGTCTAATATTTCCATAAGAACTGCTCATCATCAAATGGCTATCTTGTGTGCCCTTCATAAATTTATGCTCAATTGCAAGTCTGTATTTCTCCATGTATTGCTGAGGGGAGATTTTAGTTGGTCCAATATCCCCAGTAGATGCCTGAACTTTTATATGTCAAACATATATGTACTATTTTTTTCCTGTACATACTTGTTATGGTTTGGTTCTAGAATATTCTTCAAAAACCTTATGTATTTGGATATTTGGGATTACTTACAGATATTACCTGCTGTTGGAGGTGGGGTCTGTAGGGTAGGCAGAGTAGACCCTACAGGGTGTGGTAGATCATTACTGAGGGTGTGGCCTGGAAGGATGCACTCTGGCCCAGGCCTCTGTTCTGGCCCTGACCCTTGCAGTGCCATGAGCTGCTGTTCAGTGCCCAACCCTTCCCATCATTGCCAGCAGTCTATGAATGGACTGAGATCTCCTGAAAGTAAATAAGCCTTTTCTTCCTTGAGTTGTGGGTGTTGTGTTCCAGTGAGGAAAAAATAACTAAGACAATATTTAACAGAGCTTAATATATAAATAACCTCAGTAAGAAATTAACAATAAAAGATAATAAAAATAAGTCTAACATTTTATTGTAATAAAATCATATGAATGTGATCCCTCTTCACAATATCTTATTGTGCCTCTACCTTTTAACTTAAAGGAAGTACTTTATGGTTTTCTTTGCTGTATCTGTGTTGCTAGAATCAAGACTCTTGAACTTTGGGGTCATTAGTAAGTAAATTAATGGTTATTTGAACTCTAGTACCATAATATGGTGACAGCCAATATGCTTGCTGAAGTGACTCTGAGACAACCACTGGACAGGTAACTCATACAGCGTGAAAAAGCTGGGCAAAGGATCAGTTCATGTCCCAGGCAGAATAAAATGTGTGGCATGTGATTCTGTCATGACACTCAGAGTGATGTACAGCTAAAGCTCATGAATTGCTTATTTCTGGAATCTTACTGTTTTGAAACAATTGTTAATCTCAGGTAACCAAAACTGGAGAAAGTGAAACCCTGTCAAAAGGGACACTCCTGCAATGGCTTCCTATGGCCTACAGAAGTGCTTCTCACACTTTGATGAGCATATGACTTACCCAGGGATCTTGTAAGAATTCACATTCTGATGCAGTCAGTCCAGGGTGGGGCCTGCCCTTCAGCATGTCCAAAATGTTTCCAGGTGCATTTGAGGCAGTTCTTCCTTTGACCACCTTTGGGTGTGAAAGCTTGGTGGGCCATGCCTGGCATGACGAAGCTGTGTGCCCTGCTTCAACCCACCGTCCCAGCCTATTTGCCTTTGTACCGTTACATGACGTTTCAGCTGGATTGTCAACTTGATTGGCTCGAGATCCACTTAGGGCTTAGTAAAGCACATATGGGTGTGTTTGCATGGATCATGAAGGCACAACCTTGGGTACTGTGTCTGGTCCCCCTGCCTCTCTGGCATCATCGGATCTTGTTCTCCACATCCCTTCCTGACATCATAAACTGAGCAACTTTGCTCCACCATTTCCTTCCAACGTGATACCTGACCTGAACCACCTGACGCGAATTTAATCCTCTGAAACTGAGCTAAGATGAGCCTTCTTTAAGTCATGTGTCTGAGATTTGATCCCAGCAGTACAAGTCTCCACAGCTGTTCTGTTTTCTGGTCTTCTTAGGTCATTTTTGTTTTTTTGAGTACATTCAGATCTGCTTGTTTGTGTATGGAGCGCCAGAGCCCACCCAGATTTCTCTTGTCTTCGTTTATCCAGGGAGCCCAAGCACTTCACAGGCCCTTCTCAGACTTGCTCCTTCTCACTCCTGACAGTTACTCGGTCTCTCTCCTGCCTTCCCTTTGGTTGGATATTAATTTCCCAATGTGCCTCATTATGCGTATTTGGGTGTGTGCCTGTCTCTCCCAAGAAAATCTGAGCTTCTGGTACACACATGTTCTTCTATGTATCTTTGCCTCTCCTAAAGCATTTTGTACAATTCTTACAGAGAGTGAGCGCCAGTAAAAGTTTGTTAGAAATTGAACAGAATTCACAAGTTGTATAAAATCACTTTTCTAGATGGCTTTCTCTTGAATAGTTGAAACTTACTGACATTCAGATAAACTTCTTCAATGTCTTTCCTGAAAGGATATGTCTTACTCCTTGGTAGTTAGGAATCACTCCTTGGTGTTTTGTGAAAAGGTTTTGATTTTGAGACTCTGTGAATGTGACTGTGTGGGCTAAGCTTCTTACAGAGGCAACCCAGCTGAGAATTACAAAAGGAAGTGCAGGCTGCTCCCGTGGCTGGCCATACAAGCTGCTTTTCCACTGTTGTTAATGAGAGCCTCTTGTGTTGACTGTCTACCAGGAAGTACCTTAGTCTTTTCTTAATAGGCTTCTAAAATTCGACTTTGCCCCACCAGAAGAATTGCAAGGTGTACCATCTTTTCAGTTTTAAGCAGGATGATAGAAAAATAAGAGATACATTTCTAGATTCTGAGAAGATATTCCAAACTGGGCCATATTAATAAAGAAGCTTTTTGATTCAAAATAACATGAGGATAATTTTGGTACTCAATGTATTAGCTTTGTTATCTTGAACAAACTAGTTAGCCGGTTTAAGCCTCGGCTTTCTCATCTAATAGTAGAGTACATTCTACCCACTTTCTATGATGATTGAGGTTAAATATTGCAGGGAGAGTTCCAGCATAGCACCAGTTTTCCTGGACTGTAAGGGAAACGTAGCAGCTAGACAAAAAAAAAAAAAAAAAAAAAAAAAAAAAAAAAAAAAAAAAAAAAAAAAAAAAAAAAAAAAAAAAAAAAAAAAAAAAAAAAAAAAACTGTTTTTCATCTATGCTACTCTCAGTACTTCACTTTGATGCCACATGTGTCTTCCACGCCAAGCAATTTTCCAGATCTTTGGAGGCACGAACTGAGTGTCCTACAATTTAATTCAATTCTAATTTTAACTTAAGGTAACGTCAAACTCTACAGGTTAAAGGCTCAGTCTGAAAAGGCAACTTCCAGTTCAGATGTTACTTACAAGTGTAAATTGTCAGCTGTGGTTCTGACTGATTGGCTACAGATCGGAAATTTCCCTGACTCATTCCTTGAATTTCACAATTTGCTAAAAGTGACTCATGAAACTCAGGAAAACATTTATTTATGCTTGCCACACTCTTATCACAACTCAGGGATAGCTGAATGGAAGAGATGCATGGACAAGGCATGAAAGAAGGAGCACAGGGTATTTGTTTCTCCCCTTCTTTCTCCAAACATGCGAGCCTCAGGTGATTTCTGAGTCCCCCAACTTCTCTGATCTCTAGCTTTTCAGGTTGTTATGGAGACTTGCTGATGTAGGTGAGGGTGACAGATGAAATCATACCATTGACCACTGATTATCAACTCAGCTTTTAGCCCTTGTTTTTAGGAGGTAGGGAGATGTGGCTGAAA
This sequence comes from Ctenodactylus gundi, assembly GCA_004027205.1. Lineage (NCBI taxonomy): Eukaryota > Metazoa > Chordata > Mammalia > Rodentia > Ctenodactylidae > Ctenodactylus > Ctenodactylus gundi. The sequence continues at coordinate 126,213 of PVKB01001529.1, forward strand.
GTTCCAACTGCCTCATTCCATGACTGATTTCTGTGGTTATCTAGGCCCTTTCCAAAACTACCTCATTAGCATGAACTTGATATGGCTTAAATTGGTTTGCTGTGAGTGACAGAAATATTCCTTTCATCATGGCTTTGGTGCTATGTTAGTAGCCAGGAGAAGGGGCCAAGTATTTGAGCAAAAGATGCTCCCTCCCATGGCTCTTATCACTTAGGATATTGCAAGAATTATAAGAATCATGTGCCAAGAACAGAGATGAGGAACAAATAGGAATTTCTAATTATAAAATTAGAGTACAACAAAATTTAAAGTTCCATGTTTACTTAGCTCATCCTAACTATTACAAGTGGGCAATAGAGAAGAGCTGCTCACTTTCTTCTTTTTACAGAGGTCTGGCCACTGAGCTATAGCAACTTATGGTCCCTACTAGTAGCAGAAACAGTAACTTCATCAGTGACATGACTGTACTCCAAATTCGTCAGAATAGACACTTTTCAATTTCATCTGAGCCATGGAGTCCTGTAAAAAATCTCAAGAAGGCTGTTAACTTCCCAAAGGGGTAAAAATGGATGTATTTATCCAATATTGCTTTTATCTTCTGCTGGTTAGTGAGTCCCAGTATAAAAACAACTGGATATTCTTACAAAATTCTGGTTTCTTAGGAGGGAAGAAGCCGAAACTGACACAGCAAATTTGGGCGGGCACTGTTGGAGACCAGAAAAACGATGGAGAGAATCACCTATACCTTCCTCAATTTGGTTTCTTTGCTCAGAAAAATCTAGAGCCAAAACAGATGCTTGAAAGTTATCTTATATTAAGAATTATTGCCATTCACACTTATCTGAGTATTTTACATGGTTGCTGATATAACATGATAATCTCAATAAGGCTTGTGATAAAAGTGAATAATACCTCAAGTCAGAAAACTTAGTCTGTTTTAGAATAAATGGATGGGAAGTTGCCCAAGCAGCAAAGCAAACTGTTCGCCATTTATCTTGGTCCAGGTGATAACTCCATGTGCCGGGCTGACTTGCATTAATAAACATTAACAAGTGGCTGTGGAAACATGTCCAGGCTTCGCTCATCAGTTCCCATTTTCATACTTCCTGAGTAGGCTGGGAAATGTGGAAGGACAGCATGAATTCAATTTAACAGTCCAGTAAGTGCCAAAGAAATGATCACATCTCTGAAAATAAGTGTTTTAAACAAGATTTTTCTGATGGTACAGGAAAGACAAATCCTTTGTTTAATAAACAGCAACTCTCTATACATTAATCATCCAGCAGACATTAAGTATGATCATAGATTCCATTTTAGTTCAAATGCAACTTATGCTCTCCAATTGATTACTTACAGGACTACGCAGTTTGCTTTTTAAAATAAAAGTTCGGCTTCCCAGATGTGTTCTGATAGGCATGCTATGACCCTTCTTGGAGGGATTGTTTCTCTTATCACTGTGTTTTTGAGCCCTGCTGGTGTATGAAGAAACCAATATGGCTTAAGTACCACCTGCCATATTGGACCCAATAAGGAATTTATGGAGTTGGAAAGCAGTTCCTACACTTAAGTAGGTTATATTCTTGGCAAAGAGGCTGTGAGTTAGGATGATGTAATTCAAATTTGATTTTTTTCCTGAGAAACATTACTATAATGGAGTTATCTTCCTGACCACGGGTCAAATCTTAGTGGATTCACAGAAATGAGACGATCATATTAGTAAGAAACCTCAAAGCCAATCTGGGTCAGTCTTCTCTCTGGAGGAAGAGTGTTATTCTCACTTTCCAGATGAGACAAGTAATACTCATTTAGAACTGACTTCTGTTAATGTGCAATATGCTAATAAGGGGTGGGGACTTTGGAAAGTAAAGGAATGGTCTAGAACAATGGCAACTACAAGAATTTTCTGCAGTGATAAAAATGTTATGTGTTCGCATATGCCAGTACAGTAGCCAACAACCACATGTGGCTCCTGAGTGCTCAAAATGTGGCATGGAGAGGGCACTGACATTTAAATTTCACAGGATTTTACTTGATTTAAATTTAAATATGTGATCACATACAGATAGCGCCAGCTCATGGATTCTGATTCTAGGCATTTTGACAGGCAAGATCTAAGTAGCGCAGAATAAAGGAAGGCTAAGAAAATCAAATGTGAGGAGATAACTACGTTGCTCTGACTGGAGTGGCTATTTCATTAGGAAGCCTAGTTCATAACGTGATAAATTCTCAGAGTCATTTAAAAAGTTTCATCGTACAAGTAGGAAAAGCACACAAGAATCAAGGAGCGCTGACGAATACCAAATAGAAAACTTAGATTAAGGACAAGCAACAAGTGCTAAATTTCATAGTAGAGTTGGAGCAATCTGAAAGAAAAATTTTCTGGGGATAGTGGAAAAAGTTACCACAAAAAGTATGGATTATTCTTTGGAAAAACCGAATCAAAAATAATTTTGAACTGTGGCTGGCTGTTAGGTTAGAGGCAAAACTTGCACTGCTTATGATTCTTTTCACTAGTTTGGTTCTTACTTTCTATTTTAATATATACATTCTAGTTTCTTTTTATTGTGGTATGGAATCTATAACATGAAATCTACTGTAACAGATTTCGAGTGTAAGTAACAATATTGTTCATTATGAACACAATACTTTTAAACAGATCTCTTGAACTCCTTCATCTTGTGTGACTGAAATCTTACATTAACTAAAACACAATTCCCTGAGTTTTCTCACCCCTCTAACCCCGATCCCCCACGACTGCCTTTCAACTTTCTTCTGTGAATTACACTTCATGCAAGTGGAAATTACGCAGCACTTTGCCTTTTGTGACTGGCTTATTTCCCACCAATATGCTAATAAGGGGAGAGGATTTGGGAAAGTAAGGGAATCCTCTAAAACAGCGCCAATGGTGCTGTAGGCTACGATAAGACTTTCATCTATTTTAAGGCTGCATAATATTTCATACTTTCCTTTATGGATGGAAATTTCAGTTGTTTCCACCTCTTGGCTATTATATATAATGCTACTACAAAGCCCATAGGGTTATATATCTTCTCTAGATTATGGCTTCAATTCTTTTAGGTAAATACTTAAAAATATTATTTCTGGGTCACATAGTCTTCCATTTTAATTTTTTGAAGAACCGTCACACTAGTTTCACAGAAGTAGGTAGCTTTATTTTGTATTCCTATCAATAGCGCTTATGTGTACCAATTTCTTCATATTCTCACTAATGCTTCTGTTTTTTAATTTTATTTTAATTTTTAATAAAGATGATATAACATCCACTGTTATTTTGCATTATTCTATATAATTTCGGATGATGACATCCTGCCATATAAGTCTCAACTATTTATGCATGTCTTCCTTGGAGATATATCCATTCAAATCTTTCTACACATTTTTAACTGAGTGGCTATCTTTTTTCATTGTTTTATTGATGTCCCTACAGATTTTGGATATTAACTTATCAGATGCATGTGTTGCAAACACCTTCTCACATTCCGTCAGTTACCTTCTCAGTCTGCTGACTGATTCTGTTTCTCATGCTCTACTTAGGCTTTTTCCTTTTTATGTCTCGATGATCTATTTCTGGCTTTCTTGCCTTGGACCTTGGAGTCATAGAAGAAATCCTTGCCAACCATTGTCTTCAAGTTCTTTCATTCTCTCTTTGGAGTTTTACAGCTGCATATCTTACACTTATGTCTTTAATTCATATTAAAATGATTTTGTGTCTGCTGTGAGATGAAGTTTATTCTTTCATATAGAGAATCAGTCTTGTCAGTGTTATTCATTAGAAATTAGAAAATGTGAGGTCCTTAGCTTTCACTTGTTTTCTTAAGAATGTTCCCTGTTTCACAAATATTTTTGATAGTTTCTTCTTCTAAACAAATGTTAGGATTTTGATAGAGATGATATTGGGTTTTTAGATTGCTTTGGGAAGTATTGAAATTAAACAATTTTCACTCTTTTGATCTTTTTTCTATTTTATTCTATTTATTGCTTTTAATTAATGATTTATAATGTAATGATTTATCTTTCAGCAATATATGTCTTTTTCTTCTTTGTTTTTTTGATGCTATTATAAAAGGGCTTACTTCCTCAATTTTTGTTCAGATCACTAAGGAAACAATTGACTTACACAAGTTTATTTTGCATTTTGAAACATTTATTTTTTATAAGTTCATTTTCATTTATCAGTTTTCTAATAATAATAAGTTTCATTTATTACTTTTCTTTCTACTTCTTTCTTTCTTATTCATTTATTGATGCTGGCAATGGAACTCAGAACCTTCAGACTACGCTTGTATCCACAATCATTTTGGGGTACTGATTTTAAGGCAGGGTTTTAGGTCTTGCTAAATGCTAAGTTTCTAAGGATGGGTTCAAGCTTGCAACCCTACTGCCTCAGCCTCTTGGAACATTAGGATAAGCTTGTACCACCAAGCCTGGTTCATTTATTACTTGAATAGAATTTTTTTGTCAAATCTTTAGAGTCATATATATGTAAAATTACCTATAAGCAGATAGTTTTACTCCTTTTTCTCTAATTAGGATACCTTTTATTCCTTTATTTGCCTAATTTCTCTGGCTACTACTCTTAGCACTATACTGAAAAGTTGCAAGAGTGGACTTCCTCACGTCATTCTTGTTCTTACTACAAAACTTTCAGTTTTCACTATTAATCTGCTGTCAACTGTGGGTTCATCATATATTGCCTTTATTATGTTACTATAATTTTCTTCTACTTCTGTTTTGTTAAATTTGTTCTATCATGAAGAGGTATTAAGTTTTGTCAAATGTTTTTAATCAACATCTATTGAGATGATGATTTATATATAGTTATTTTACTTATTTGCTGTTGACATCCATGACTTAAGGGACACAAGCTTTATTTTAGCACATAGTTTCAGGAGGCCTCAATTTATTCATGTGTGACTGGCAATGGTGGAAGCACATGGCAGAGGCCTATAAGGCGGAAAGGCTGTTGATGGCATGGAAGATAGGAATCTATGAGAACATGGAAGAGAAGAGCTAGCACATATGCTTCTCGGTCATGTTTGAGTGATCTGTCCCTTCTGTGTCAAGTCCGAGTTTTCTGCCCTTTCTGACCAAATCCCATGTCTTAATAGCGTATGGTTCCACTAGTATTCCACAGCATTCAAACACAGGAAGCTTTTTAGGGACATTCCAGATACAAACCATAGCATTCTGCACTTGGCCTCCAAAAGACTTATGCTCATCTTTTTATGCAAAAATGCATTTAGCCCTTCTCTAAGAGTTGCCAAAGTCTTAACAGTTTCAGGACTGCTAAAAAGTCCAAGTCCAAACTTTTCTCTGAGACTCAAGGCAAACTCTTAGCTGTGAGCTACTGTGAAAATCAAAGAAAAGCTAAACACTTTCAACATACAATGACACAGAGTAAACATTCTTATTCCCAGAAAGAATGACAGGATTAAAAGCAATTGGACCAAAGCAAGCATAAAAACCAGCAGAGAAAGAACCAAATCTTGCACTTTTTAAAAACCCTGTTGCTTATGCCCAACACCCAAAATAAGTTGGGTGCAATGTAAATTCTGCAAGCCTTGATCAGCTCTTCTCCTATGGCGTTTTTTCTGTCTGCAACCTCCATGACTTTTCTTTCAAGCGGGTTCTGCTCATAGCCTGTGGCTTCCTCTGATGACAGTCCATGTTCCGGGCATTACCAAATTTCCAGAATCACCACTGCACCTTCTGAAAACTGAGTGGAAGCCTCCACAGTGCCACAACTCTTGTATTTTGCATGCCTGTGAAGTCAGCAACATGTGGATGATTCCAGGTTCTGCCTCTAGCTGGAGCAGTAGTCTAGCTCCCTTGGACCCACAGAAGACTGTAAGTTTTTAGATGACTGAACTTCTTGGGAATTTACTTTTATAGATTTCCCTAAACGATGCCCTGGGACACTCTTCTCAAAGCAAAGTCTTTTGCTTTTGCACCCTTGAATCAGCACTTTATATCAAGTGAAGTTAGCTGCTTCCTGAGATGCCCTCAAGGCATTTATCTTATAGTTGTGATTACAAGTACTTTGCTTTTTAAAAATATTAATCTCTTCAACAACCATGCTGTCTTTTGGTCCACCTTTGTAGACCTTTTCGGTCTATAAACTTTTAATATCTTTTCTTCTGCCATTTTTTTCCTGCTTCTGAAAGGTACAGACAATATCCATGTGATAACGTAAATACTGGGCTGCTTTGAAACTTCCTTTGCCAGATAATGGAGTTTACTACCCTTAATCTCATTTTAGGCAAAGTCTCAAGATGGGCAAAACACCAGCATCATTTTTGCTACAGAATAGGACACACGGTTTCTATAACAATAGCTAATAAAATCTTTGAGGATGGCCTTTACAATGTACACTTTTAAAAACTCTTGGGTCTTCTGAGTTCTGGGCAGAATTTCCCATCAATCTCAGCTCACAGCATTCTAAGGATTTTCTAGCTGGAATCTTCAAACTTTCTTGCAGACCAGTTCTCAGGACTTCTAAACCACTTTGTTCAGTAAAGTAGTAACAGCAACCCCACTTCTCTGAAATCATTTTCTGTCTTAATTACTTTTGCATTGCTGGGACATAATACCCAATATCTATGACTTAACAGAGAAAAGTTTTATTTTAGCACACAGTTTCAGAAGATTTCAGTCCATTCGTGGGTGGTTGGTAATGGTAGACACATATAGAAAATGCTCAGAAGATGGAAAAACTGTTCATCATGTGGCAGAAAGGAAGCCAAAAAAAAAAGCAAGGAAGAGCAGAGTTAGCATTTATCCTTCTAGGTCATGTTCCAGTGACTTACCTCTTTGAGGTGAATCCCCTGTGTTCCTGCCCTTCCAGGTAAAGTCCCAGTGTTCTATCCCACTGACCAAGCACCACCTCTTAAGACCACATGGTTACACTGGTATTCCACAATAGTCAAGTACATGAGGCTTTTGAGCCACATTTCAGATCTAAATCTTAGCAATTGTCTTATGTATATCAAATTTATTGATTTGAGTAAGTTGAACTATCCTTGCATTCCATTCATGAATCCTGGTTAGTGTGCCTTAATGTATGGTTTAATTTCATTTGCTAGTATTTTTGAGGTTTTCTATCTACAGTTCATCAAGACATTGACCTGTATTTTTCCTTCCTTGTGGTTTTCTGCCCCTCCAGTGAAGAGCACCTGGCTCTACCCCCTTTTTCTTCCCTCCTCAGCTTGAGGGGCATGGCTTCCCTGGCAGCTGTCTCATACTGCCTCTTCAATTCCCTTCACTTCCTCTGGCCACTCACCCCCCAGGAAGTGATGATAAACCTGCTTCCATGTCCTCTTATCATCCCTAGTGTTACCATGTGGCCTCTTTCTGGGCTGTACCCGTAGGTGCAGCTCAGCTTTCAGCCATGGATTCCTTCCCTAGCTACTGCAGCCCTTTGTGGCACCTCTTCAGGGAAATGGAAGGGGAATTACCTTAACACAACAAAGCCTAAGAAATGTGTGATCTGCACGTATTACTAAGAATCACAACTTCCTCAAGCTTCAAACATTGTTCCCTACACAGCCAATATCCTCCCTTTTGTTTTTTACCCCACTTTCTGCTTAGATACGACACTGGTCAATCAAATATCCCATCAGCCTCCTCGATAGCTGTCATTGTCTCAGTGGCCTTATACCCTGCTCCAGAAGGCTGTTGCCCACACTTAAACTTTGTAATGGAATTAAGGTGTAACCAATCAGCAAATTTAAATTTGGACCAATCACAGGCCTTCTGTGGCTAGAAAAGAAGCACTCCTCTCACACTCGTTGGGTCAGTTTAGGAGGGCCCTCTCTGTGTGCTAATCTCCTCCCATGCTGCAGCGCAGAGCTTGTTTAAATGAAGCCTCACTTGGGTGGCCCTTTAAATCAAGTTGTAATTTATTTCTCAAATAGTGTAGGCTCATAAGGTCCTGTAAATCTGGTATAAACAGAAAAGACACTTTAAAAGAAGCTAAAACCGCTAGAGGCTGTTAGCCTTGAAGAGCCGGAGAGGCAACAGAAAACAGATCAGTGTCTGGCAGGATCAGCTGATAGTGTCTGGTGCAATCCAGTACAGTGCATTTTTATGTTGTCTGAATTACTGCATGTAATTGTTCATAGTGCATTCTTATAATCTGTATTTTTTTGTGTGTTAAAGTAAGGATCTTCTTTAATCTTTGATTTTTTTTTGTGATCGCTTTTCTTTTTCTTTTTGTTGACCTAGCTAAATGTTTGACAATTTTGTTATTATTTTCCAAATACCAAACCTTAGGTTTCTTTCTATTTTACTGTTTTCTACTCATTTATTTATGCTCCAATCTTTGATATTTCCATTTTCTGTTTGTACTTGGTTTGTTATTTTTGCATAATTAGGTGGCTTATTTGACTGATTTTTCTATTTTTATAAAATTTCTTTTTTTGACCGCTTTTGTTGCATCCTATAGGTTATGGTTGCTTTGCTTTACCTTATTTTCATTTACTTTCAGATATTTTCTAATGTACTATTTGATATTTTTTCTTCAACCCATGGCTTGTTCAAGAGTACATTGCTGAATTTCCATGTATATTAAAAAATTCCAATTGTTCTTCTACTATTGATGTCTAGTTTTTTTCATTATTGGTGGAAAAAAAACATATCTGGCGTGATTTCAATATTCTTAAATTGACCAGGACAATCTATGACCATAAAATATAAAATCTCCTTGGGAGAATGTCCTATGTGTGCTTGAGAAGTGTCTTAGTTACTTTTCCATTGCTAGGACTGAGTGCCTGACAGTCACAACTTAAAGGAGGAAAAGTTTGTTTTAGCTTACAGTTTCTAAAAATCTCAGTCTATTCATAGGAAGCCAGTGAAAGCAGAAAAGGTCTAGAAGAGAACAACTGATTGCTGTATCGTGAAGAAAAGAATTGGAGGCCTCCAGAAAGATGTGGGGGAAGAGTTTACATCCTTCCAGACCTCAAGCCAAACACCAGCCATCTACCACGTGTCTGTAGTCTTGCTCACCTGTGATCCACCTCCTGATCATTCCCTATTTCTTAACAGCCCATAAACTTTGTAACATTCCAATACATGAGGCTTTGGGGAATATTACATATCCAAGCCCTACTCATGTCTTCCTCCTTATGCAAAAGGCAGTTACTGCTTCTATAAGAGTTGCCAAAGTCTTAGTAGTTCTAGCACTGCTTGAAAGTTCAAGTCCATTGTCTCCTCTAAAACTGAAGGCAAGGTCTTAACTGCAAGCTCCTTTGAAAATCAAAGAAAATGAAATGCTTTCAACATGTAGTGGCAGATGGTAAACATTCCCACTAAAAAAAGGTAGAATAGGAGGATAGAAAGCAAAAGGACCACAAGAGGTGCTAAACCTAGTAAGGCAAGAATTAAATCTGCTAACTCCATTAATCCTGTAGTTCTTTGTCTAACAGCTGAGCTAAACAACAGTGATATATGTCTTAGCTCCAAAGACACTCAGTGACCCCCCACTTAGGGTGTTGTCTATAGCTATAACATCCATGGCTTCCTTTTTGGGGCTGGCTCTGTTCACAGGCCTGGCCTTCCTCTGCAGATAGCCCACGTTCCTGGTGTCTCCCAATTTCTGCGGTCCCTACTGCACTTTTGGCTTCCCTTTTACATCATGTACTACCATCTAAGGGGCACACAGCCTGGTCTCCTAGGTCTTCTTCTAAAATCTTAGTAGAAACCACCAAACCACACGGCTGCATTTTGTATGCCTGTGAAACCAGTGTCATGTGGGTAATTCCAAGTTCTACCACTGATTTGAGCCATAGTCTGGCCCCCCTGGTCCGTGGCTACAGCAGTGCCAAGTGCCTCGATAGCTATTCCACGTGGCTCAACTCTGGCAAGTATTTCTTTCCTTGGCCCTTCAGGACACTCTGAGATACTCTTATCAAAGTCTTTCGCCTTTGCCTCCTTAAGTGGATAAAGAATGGGGTCGTACTGATTCCTGAGACATACTTAAGACATTTTTCCTATTGTCCTGACTCCAAGTACTTGGCTTCTTTTTAATACTAATCTCTTTAGCAACCATGGTTTCCTTTGCCACAACCTTACAGTTAACTCTCTTTCTGAAAAAGTAACAAACTTTCACATCTTTTTCTCCTGCCATTTTTATACTCATTGTAGAGCTGGCTAGAAAGCATAAGCAATGCCTCGAGGACAGCCTGAACATTGGGCTAGCTTGAAATTTCCTCTCCCAGATTAAGTAGTCCTCCACCTTTAATCCCAGTTTCAGGTAGCAAAATGTCAACATGTTTGTTGCCAGAGCATGGCACGCATGGTTTCTAGACGGATTGCCAATAAAGCTCTCCTTATTTGAAACTTAATGAATTTGGCCTTGCTGATCTGCAATTCTGCCAGCGTTCTAGTTTTCTTAGCTCTGACCAGAATCTCCCATCAAGCTCAGCTAATTGTGTTTTAAGACTTCTCTAGCCAGCATTCTCATACCTTTCCAAACTCTTCCTGTGAACGATTTGCAAAGGCTTCTAAATCACATTTTAAGGTAAAGCCACAATAATGGCCCCACTCTCAGCACTAGTTTTTGCACGTTGTTTTTTTTTTTTTTTTTTTTTTTTTTTTTTTTTTTTTTTTTTTTTTTGCTGGGACAGAATACATGACATCCACAACCTGCGGGAGGAAAGATTTTTTAGCTCATAGTTTCAGAAAGTTTCAGTCCATTCATGGGCATCTGGCAATGGCAGAAAGAGTCTGGAGGAGAACTCCTTACTGCATCACAAGAGAAAGAATCAGGTCAAAGGTTTGTATCCTTCTAGGACACATACCTATAATTTACCACATGCCCGTAATCTACCATATGCCTATAATCTACAACGTGCTTGAAATTGTAATCCACAACATGCCTGTAATCCACCACACCTGTAATTCCTCCCTCCTGACTGTGTCCTACCTCCTAATAGTACATGAAACCCATAACATCCAAATACATGGGGAACATTGTAGATCCAAAACACAATAAGAAAAAAATACATGTTCTCTTCTTGTTGGGAAGAATGTTCTGGCGTGTGTGTTTTATGCATCAGGTATTCTGGTGTTGGGCACATCTCTGTTTATAATTTTTCCATCTTTCTGGTAAAGTAATTCTTTTATTTTTATATAGCAGCCTTCTTGGTCAATTGAGACAGTTTTTGACTTAAAGGCTGTCTTGTTTGATGTGAGCATCGTGATTTTTGTTCTCTTCAGTTATCATTTTTATGAAATCTTTTTCATTCTTTCACTCAGACTATTTATGTTCTTACAACTGGAATGAGTACTTATAGGTAGTCCATAATTGGATTTTTAAATTTTAAATTCACTCATTAACTCTGTTTTTGAATGGGTTTAATCTATTTACTGTTGAATTAATTATTGACAGAAAGATTTATTGTTACCATTTTATTAATTGTTTTATAACTTTCTGTTAGTGACTTTTCTATATTTTTATCTCTTACTGTTATTCTCTAAATTTTATTGAGTTTTTCTGTTGTCGCATGTTTTGATTCTTTACTGATTTTTTGAATATCTTTTATGAATATTTTCTGTGTAGTTACTGTGGAGTTTACGTAAAACATTTTTCAGTTATAATAATCTATTTTTACCTGATAACAAATTATGTTGAATCACATGCAAAATCTCTGAATTTTACTGCTCTGTCCCCGACCTTACGTTATCACTGCCACAAATTATTTTTTATATTGTGTCTCCATTTAGCATACTTTTATAGTTATACTATTTTTATACTTTTTCTTTTAACTTCTATACCATAATTAAAAGTGATTTATACACTACTTTTATAGTTTTACAGCATTTTTATCTCAATGAACATCTTTATGACAATTATTTTGAATTTGCATCAGGTAATTTATGTAGCTCTATTTTTTTTTAAAGTTGGTTCCTGGAGATTTATTTTGTTCCTCTTAGTGAGCCATTTCACTGTTTCTTCATTGTCCTTGTAACTCTGTGTTGGTATCCTACGTTTGAAAAATGACAGCTTCTCTCAGTTTCTGTGAATTGGCTTAATGTAGAGAAAGACCTTCATCAGTAAGCCTGACAACAGATTATGGGGTCATCTTAAATCTTTTCTGTAGATGTGTCTGTAGATTTTCAACTAGAGGGACAGGTTTCTTTTTTCAGGAGCTCATAAATTTTGCTCCTTCTGATGTCTGTTTATTATATCTTGGCTTCTCTGAAGCAACTGCATGACACCTGGATCTTCTTTGTTCTTAGTAGTCCCCAGGCACCTGGAACACGGTAGGTCCTTATCAATACCCCGAATCAAGGTCGACAGAATCTAGTTCTGTGGGTACCTTTGTGGAAAGCTGGACCATTGGGCTCATACGCTTTTCTTTCTCCCTGAAGGAGAGGATACGGAATTATACTGGCACCCACTGGGCATTCCATGGATCCTCTTATCACCTATCTCTCCTCCCCCACCGCCGTCAGTGTCTCTAGGCAAACAGGATATGCCAGATTTCATCACGACTTTTAGACAAGCAATACAGAGGCCACTTCTTTGTGCCACTGTTTACACAAGTGGAAACTTACAGTTCCGTTTTTTCCTCCTCAAGAAGAAGCCAGGAGATGGGTGTTTCTTCCTAGTCATAAGTGTTATGCAGGGGGAGGAATGCAAATTTTCTTTATGTACTTCAATACAGTTGGTTTAACAGTCACTAGAGGCAACAGAACCTAGTAATTTATTTCTGAGTTTTTTTTTCAGAGAGAATTGATCATGTTCTGTTGAATTGGTGAAACTGTGGTGTATAGTTTCCAGTCTTACCATCTGATTGGTATCATTATTCAATGTATCTACTTTTGATTGTGTTTAATGTGCTGGTGTAGGCAAGATGATTTTAGCACCATATCCGAAATTTACAAATGGTTCTCCATTATACTTATATATCATGGCTCTCCAGAGAAATAGAACAAGTAGTATTTTTGTGCATATATATTTATATTTGTTTATATTTAAAGGAATTGTTGATGCCAAGTCTGATATCTGTCAGGTAAGCTAGTACACAGGAAACTCAGGACAAGCAGAGGCAAAGTTACTTCTCTCTGTGAAACCTCAGTGTTTATTCTTAGGGCTTTTACTGACTGAATGAAGCACAGTCACATTACCCAGTTCGTCTCTTTGCATAAAGCCAACTTACTATGAATGTGAGTCTCATCTAAAAAAATATCTTCACTGTATCATCTGGCCTAGTGTTTGACTAGGCAACAGATCAACATAGCTCAGCCAGTTGACACATGACATTAATCAGCATATCTCTCTACACAATGCATATTGATCATAGAGACTCAGAGACTGTGAGGGAAATAAAATGTCATGAGAGAGGATCTAGCAAGAGATTCATTTTCTGCACAGGTAAAGGTGCAGTAAGACAGGGTGTCTTAGCAGAGGCAGCATCAATTACTGGATATGGCTTTGGAGTCAGAAAGATGTAACCATGGTGACCAGGCTTGTCTTCTACCAGCTGTGCGTCCTTGGACAAGACACTTAACCTCTCTGCTTTTCAGATGAATCATCTAAAAGATGAGACTTTATCTCTTGTTCTTAGGGTAGTATTTTGTTAAGAACTGTCTCTGGCAGAAGGAAATTGTTCAATAAATGGAAATTATTTAGTGTCTCTATTGACAACACTATGAGCACACAAAACATAGCTTTTTCCTTACTTGAGAATTCACTGGGCAGTGATTAAGAGAGTCTCATAGTAATTTTTTGTTATTCATCGTAATGGTGCTGGCACTAGCAATCTAAATTCATGGTAAATGTGATACTATATTCAACCAGCTGCATACACTTCTTATCTTCCTGTTCCTCACTAAGTTATACCGAAACAAAATCGAGAGCTGTTCTGGAAGTTTCTGGCTCTTGTCACACTGAGGGGACTCAGGAGGGCATTCCCAGATAGATTTTGAAAAGTATTTAGAGAACTGTTGTGGGTAGACCTCAGTCCCTGTTGGATGAGCTCTGGCAGTGTTGATCCAGGGCTGTTGGTTTTTATTTCGCACTCTCTCATCTCCAATGCTCCTCCACAGGCGCAGGCCTCAGAGATCATCCTGCGTCTTCCCTGTGCCTGGAATCAAAATGAGTGCTTTTGCTAACTGGAGCCGCCTGTTCACCAGCTTAACCGCTTTCCCGTCCTCTCTAATGTTATATAGAGCATACCTGTGCTGGCAGAGTCTAAACTAACCTTTACTTGCAGAGAATTTTCCATCCTTTGATCCTTTCCTATGCTGTTGCTTCATGATGTCAAGAGCCTAAAAGCTTTGATTTAAATGGTGGCCAAATGCAAAGGTGTTCAGAACTGAGTTTGATACTTAATCCACAAAATCAAAGGTTCTTCTCTCCCAGCCACAGGTCCTGATTGCTGCCTTCTAAAATTGGATTACTACTGTCACGAGAGTATTGCTTTTTTCTTTTATATACCATTTTCAAAGCTTGACTAGAAGTATGCTATAAAATAATGAGATACCCCAAATCCCACAAACATAGCAGAAAAACTGCCAATTGGATTTTTCTTTGGAAGTCACTTTTCCTCAAACATTTTGAAACTCACTTTTGAGAACTGTCTTTAAAATGCTTTCTAGTAAAAGTTTTACCTAAAGAAAAAAAATGGTGTTGCTATATTACAGCTATAGGATATTCCTCTAGACTCTGCTATATTGTTCCCCTTCCTGTTTTCTCTTTCCTTCCCCTCCTCTTGGAGGATGAGAAGTGGGGAGAAAGGGGTCAGAGAGAAAGCTAAAAGTCAGAAAGAAGCTGGCGGGATATGGAGGGGGAGCATTCTATGAGAATAACATAGGAGCTACCCCTCAAAAATTAATGTGCTTAGAAATCTGTGGATGATGTCAAAATATAGGTGCTGATTCAGTAGGTCTGAGATAGAGCCTGAGAGTTCACAGGTGTATCATGTTTCCAGGGGGTGTACCAGCCGAACTCTGAGGAGCAAGTACTTGGGCTTTCTTCATCATGTAGGGAGCCCTAGACAGTGGAACAGAATTGAAGACGCAGAGACAAACCCAGATAACCTCAACTACTTAATCTTTGACAAAGAGGCCAAATGCATACAATGGAAAAAGGACAGCCTGTTCAAAAACGGTGCTGGGAAAACTGGACAGCCACATGCAGAAGAATGAATCTAGTCACACATCTATCACCATGCACCAAAATCAAATCAAAGTGGATCAAAGACCTAGACATTAAAAGTGAAACACTGAACCTCCTAGAAGACAAATTAGGCAAATACCTAAAAGACATAGGGGTAGGCAGACTTCCTTGACAAGACACCAAGAGCAAAAGAAATTCTCCCCATTATTAACAAATGGGATTTTGTCAAATTGAAAAGTTTCTGCATAGCAAAGGAAACTATCAACATTGTTAAAAGAGAACCAACAGACTGGGAAAAAATATTCACCACCGACATCTCAGATAGGAAGCGCATAACTAGAATATACAAGGAGCTGAAGAAAAGTAAGCCTACCAAAATAAAGGATCCTATTGAAAAGTGGGCAAATGATATGGGTAAAACATTTTAACACGTGCACAAGACACTCCTTTAAAGGGCCCGACAACATTAATCTTTCTGTATTGGAAAAATTAGATTCAAAGAAGTTAGATATCATTCTGAGTGACATCCAAGACGTCAGGGGGCCTTCTCTCTGCTCTCTTCTGGTTGTTGATTGGAATTCTGCCCTGTCCCCTTGTCACACTTCATTCCCTGGCAAGTTTATCCTGCTCCAGGGAGGTTTCCCATGAACTCTTGTTATTTCAGGGGCATTGGTTTGCCTTCTTGTTTGTCCCAAGCTTTTTAATTCTCTTCTCAGCATGCTCACTAATATGGTTTTTGAAATCCAGCACCAACCAAGAGTGCATTTGTTGTAAAATCTTCTGAATAAGTCCTTTGGCATGACTTTCCCTATCTTTTCCAGGCCTTTCCGTGTCACCCCTGCTTACAGGTGTTTTCTGCATATCCTCTGTGTTGTCACCAGGCAGACGTAGCTTCTCTTACCATGTTGAATGAACCGAGAGCTTCCAACAGTCCCTGTCTTTGCTTTCTCGCTCTTTCTCCTGCAGTGTTGACCTTTCACCTCTGCAAAGCAAGATCGGTCCTATACTTCGTCTGCCTCCTTCAGCCAGATGTCCACATTTCCTTCTTTGGAAATTCCAAGACCTTTTGCTTGATATCATATTTCTTATTCTGCCTTATATGTTATCAGCACTTTCATTTACTCCAGCCTCATTCTAAAGAATGTGAAGGAACCTTCATGGTATTGTTATCATTTAATTAATGCTTGAAAAATATTTCTTCACCTTATTTACTAGGGGCCCAGAAAATAGAGCAAGCACTGTGTATTGTTTTATGAATTAAGTTACAAGATACCACCAAGTTAAAATTCATGAGTAGAAATAGAGTCAATTATATAAGTTACAAGTATTAGTTTTTAGGCTCTCTCTCTCTTCTCTCTCTCTCTCTCTCTCTCTCTCTGTCTGTCTCTCTTCCTAAATGTAGGAGAAAGGGGTATGAGTATTCTGAGACTCTAAGGAGCCAACCAAACCTCAAAATGAAACCTGTGCACTAAAGCAATTAGTAATGTGTCCAAAACTCATTTTTGTCATCATCCATAAAGTACAATAAATAAAGTTTTTCCTTCTAAATGTGCAGTGGAGATTTCCTGAATCTGTACCTGCAAAAGAAGGAGAGTGCCTGAAATAGAGGAGAGCCTCACTCACTAGGTGTTGATTTCCATCATGTTCCTCCCTAATTTAATTTCATAGGACTGCTGAAGGGATTTCTTTGATCTAGAAAGTTTGCCTAGCAATAGGAAGAAGCACTTGGTTTTCAGCATGTTATGATACCGCCAGGTGCAGAAACATCTTTTGAATTAGAATGTGGGAAGCCACATCACCCTGGAAGCCCTTTTGCTGTTGGACAAATCAAGGGAGCAATGAATAGCTACTGATAGCAACAATGACCTGCTAGGCTCATAATCCTTTCTCTTGGCAGAATGACTTAGAGTGATTGCCAGTCTTGGTAGTTTTTCCATAAGGCTATTTTCCTGCTGTGATTCATTTTAAGGAAAAGCCACCATATCTTTGTGACTAAAGAAGCAAGACGGAACACAGTATAAATGTCAATTACTATGAGATTATTCAAATTATTTCTCTTCATTGTATTCCTAGAATATCGTTAGCATTGATGTCAAAATAGTGAAACTTGTTCTTTGAATTTGTTGACTATGTAACTCTTATACAAAAATTGACCTTCGTGTCACCTGGAATTTTGTTTAAGAAATGTAAACCTCTCACAAAGTCAAATGCAGTAATTATAAGGTAGGTTGTAAGAATCTGATAGCGGTTACTCTAGAACAGCCTCACAATTTTATATGTACTTGATGATTCTGAGGTAGAGAAGGAAAAAGAAGCTTCCAAAGGTCCCAAGTGTTAATGCTAACCTTTGTTTAGTGCCTTTAAATCACAGGTGTTTCTAATTATCTAGGGCTGTGTATCTTGAAAATTTATATATATATATATATATATATATATATATATATATATATATATATATATACAGAGAGAGAGAGAGAGAGATGAGTTAGCTGAAAAACCTGCCAAAAATGTTGATCCTGACACAATATGTCTGAGGAAGGGCCAGAGATTCTGCATTCCTACCAGGCTCCTGAGTGATGTGATGGGAAATCAGGATTTAAGAATTAAGTGGGCATGGCTTAAAGCATTTGAGGAGATGAGAAGCTAGCTAGAACTAAAATAAATTGGGCTTTTGAGACTTTATAGACTATATGGTGAACAATATGGAATTGAAGGGTAGTAAATAAATAAGAATGAAATTTAAGGTGGACAAAGAACCACAAGTTGAATCCTATCCTAGGTGACTCAGTGAGACCTTGTCTCAAGAAAAAAGGAGAGAGAAGAGATGAAGACAGCTCAGTGGGAAGACCCCTGGTTAATTTCATGGTACTGAAAGCAAAAAGATGAAATTTAGCTGTTGAAAGGTTCATTGAAATAAGGGTGCCTAAAATCAGTTAGTGGCCCCGGCTAACTCTTGCCTTGCCTTTTTCTCCATATTTGATAGTGATCTGATCCATGGGAATGTGAAGTTACTGAGATAGTTTGAGTTCCTACTATGTACCATGTACTGAGGCTACTGCACTGACAGCATAAGAAATCAGCATATAAGACAGGAAACAGGTATATGAATAGCTGGTGCAGTACCAGAGGATGAGTGCAGCCATAGAATTGTGATAAAAATAAGGGAGGTGAGAGGAAAAACTGGCTTTGCCCAAGGGAGTTAGAGGGATTTTCAGAGAAGATAAAGCGTTTAATATGAATGTTAAAAAGTGAATAAGAGATGTGCTGAAGAAGTTCGTGGATATTTACTTTAGGAAGTATTATTTATTGTTAAATAATATCAGTAATAAAAGACAGTGCCTCTAGAATCTGACAGCCTCAAGTTCAAATCCCAGTTCCATTGCTTTCTCACTGTATAGCTTAGATACATTGTTTAATGTCTTTCAGCCAAGATTTTCTCTTACGAATAGCAGTGTGGGATGTCCCAGAGGAAATAAGGAAGATGAAGGAGAAAGAGCAAATGCATGCCTTCTGTCCTGAGGGCACTCCCTTGTTATGATGCCACCGGAATCAGACTCAAATGGCATTTAATGACACTCCCAAACACTGAATTCCATGGAACTAAAATGTTTCTTCTGTAAGGGGTTATATTCTGTGCTTAAATCCTTATCCTGAGAGGTTTGTGCATTTTCTATTCTAGATTTCCCCTCATGACACTTGTACTCCTCTAAATAACATTGCCTCTAAAATTCATGCCTTTTTAAGGACTTCAGAATTTGACTGTAGAGTTTTAACCAGCATTGCATTGCTGCAGTGAAGGCAACAGCATTTATAAAAAGAATAGGTTTATTTACCTCACAGTTTGGGTGGTTCACAGGCATAGTGCCAGCATTAGCCTCGTTCTTACCACACCACCTCATGGTGGTGGGTAGGGGCGGTGGGGAAAGTGTGTGGAGGAGCAAGCAAGTGAGTGCATCTCTAACCAGGAGCAGAGTCAGGCCAGACACAGGCGTTCATAACAACTTTCCTATGAGAAATAAAGACATATCCAGGAGTTCCCTTGGAGTTTACCTCCCAAGGACACACCTCAATGGCCTTCTACCAGGTCTTGTCTTCTGAGGGTTCCACCACCTCATAAAGTGTCACCCTACACACCAAGCCTTCAATCCCACTGGACTCTTGTGAGGGACCCGAATTATAACATTTAAAAATGGTTACTGCAGAAGTGAGTATGTTAAGATGAGGTCACAGTGAATTAAGGTGGGCCTAATTTTAGTAAGACTGGTGTTTTTATAAGAAGGAAAGAAGAAGACATAGAGTCACAGAGAAGGCCATGTGAAGACAGAGGCAGAGGTTATAGCCTGTCACAAGCCGAGGAACATGAGTAGTGCTGGCAACCGCTGGAGCATTGGAGGAGCAGGGAAAGAGTCTGTCTTTATCGCTGGAGGATTTGGGCTTTGGAGGAAGCATGCCCTTGACGACACCTTTTAGGTTTGGATTTCTAGCCTTTAGTACTAAGAGAGAACACACTTTCGTTGTTGTAAGTTACCCAGTTGGTGGTGCATTGTTGTAGCAGCCCCAGGAAACCAACAAAATTCCTACAGGCCCTCTACTTCCCATTTAAGTTAACTCTGAAGGCACTCTGTGGCTTTGCTGTTGATTTGACTGGACTATGCTGCGTTGCCTAGAATTCCCTTCTTGACATGTTTCTAATGAGAGGTGCCACAGTGACTTTTTATTTTGATAGGTTTTGGGGACACAACATTAATGACAGCTGTATTGTTTCTGATCAGAAGTTAAGGACAGGCTCACCAGGTGCTTTGGTGACCGTGCCTGCTTACTGTGTGTAAGGCGGTCACACCGTCTTTACTGTGATCCTGCTGTGGCTTCCCTGAGCTCCTGGCTCAGGAATGTGTTTGTCTCTTTGAGAAGGGTCAGTATTGTGCTGCAGCAGTCAGCAAGAGACTGACCGCAGTTTCTATGTCACCACATTTACTCCCATCCTCGCTTGCTTCCTGTCCTACTGTCTTACCAATCTGCTCTGCAGGTATTAAACTCCAGCTGCAGATGGCCTTGCAGAAACCAGCCTCCAAAATTTTGTAAAATTAAGGCCTTATAATAAATTGCTTCTTGGTTTCGACCCTCCCAGAAACAGACATACATGGCCTCAGAGCTTAGTTCCACATTTTCAGGCAAGACCAGCAATTCCTGTTGGCAGACTAGACAGCTCTAAAATAAATAAATAAATAAATAAATAAATAAATAAATAAATAAAAACCCAGAACCAAAATCTTTACACTTGGGGTTCATGAACACACAAGGTGAAATTCCAGGTGGTGTTTTGTATGAACTAACTCTTTGCAGTTTTCAGCCTCTGGTGAATCCAGGGACTCAACATAAAGATCTCTCATTTCCTCTCTCTTGTGTGTGTGACACTTATTTCTCTTGCTCTGCTACCACAGACAAAGAAAATTACATCCAGTTCCTACTGTTCCCTTCTTCAGCTCCTGCCGGGAGCAGCAGGCTCCAGGGTTCACGTACTGTTTCATAAAGGCTTTTCAGCCGTCATTCGGGAGGACCTTGGCTGACTGTCAGCATGGAGTGTGGCTGTCTGCAGCTGGGTCCTCAAAGGAGAGTCCCTGACTTCGCAGTGGCAACACTTTCCCTTCAACCTTGTCCTAGTTCTCTCTCCCCAGAGCCATATAATCTGAGACATCCTGGTGCTGATGGGAAGATGAATCACAAAGATAATGGGCCTGGGATTTTTTTTTTTTTTAAAGCTGTTTCCTTTGTGCGTAAAAGCTGGACGTGACATTTGCAGCTGGCTGTATGAGGTGGTTTGCCTGGTGCCAGCACTGAGTATACCCTCATAATATGGTCCACGGTGAAAGCTTCATGCAATTGTAATGAAGATCCTGTAGCCAGAATGAATGACTCCGTTCACTGCCAACAGAGAACTTGCTTTGGTGTTCAATTACATTTGATTTCTTCTGGATAGGGTTGAAGGGGAGGTGACTGGTGATGCCAGCTTGGGCAAAGGCAAGTTACAATAAGCAAAAAGGAGCCTGGCTGCTCTCATTTATAGCCAGCACACGGGCACGATGGTGCCTGCAGCCCAGAGCGCTGTTCTCCAGAGATTGTTATTGATAACAGTTCTTGCTCACCTCCTGTAGCCCCGAATCTGTTCACCTACCATATAGGCCCTTCACAACCCAATCCCAACTGAACACCTCTCCGCGTTAGCTATTCTTTCAAGAACGCTACTTGTCCTGTGCCTTTATTGATTCTATTCTTTTTGCAAAGATTTTCCTTCTTCTCTGCTTTAAAAACTTTTACACATCTTAAAACATACTTGGAACATTACTACTTTGGATGGTCTCAACCAAAACTCACTTCTTTCTCCTCTGTTTCAAGAGTACCTTTTATGAACCTCTGTGCTAATCCACAGTACACTTTACATAATTTTGTACTTATCCAATATTTATTTATTTTTTGTGAGCTTGGCCCATTCATCTGAACCTGGAGCTGTTTCTCGAACTAATATGGACTTTACAGTTTTTCTTTTTGAAGAGAATTGAATGATGTTGGAGAGAATGGGCGGCCTGGTGAAGTAGCATTGAAGGGGAAGTTGGAGCACTTGTGTTTTAATCGTATTTTGTTGATGTCCTAATGACCTTAGCGGTTTTCGGTGACTGGGGAAAGTGGAGTGACAAGTGGGAAGTCTCAGTTTCTTTTGCCTGGCTGTCTTTACTTGCTAGCTGGTGACCAAGGTAATCGAGCTCGCTAATCACGGGTGTATCTTAAGAACCACATGAAATAAAAGCACAAATAAGCCTCCTTTCACTTGCCAACAGATCACAGGAAATTAGTCACTATTTTCATGACCTTTTTTATAATAACTTCAGAGGGGCCAATCTGAATAAGCCGAAAAGGAGTCACGCTGCCCTCATTTCCAGTTAGGATGACAGTCCAGTGGTGTCTGCAGCCCAGGACATTGTTCTCAATAGGTTACCGTAAGGTGCAGTGTCTTCTTCCATATCATTTTTGTTGCTGTGACTCAATACCCGACATCCCCAAATTTAAGAGAGGAAAGGTTTATTTTTGCTCAGTTTCAGAAGGTCACAGTCCACTTGGGGCAGCTGGCCGCAATGAAAGTACATGGCAGAGCCAGAGGTGGAAGCAGCTCCTCGTGACTCCACAAAGAAGAAGCCAAATCCCATCAAGTCCAGTCTCTCCTCAGAAGGAAAAACTGTAATAATCTTTTTCTTCTTCCTTCCTTTTATACAGTTTGAGTTTCCATGTGGGGCCCCCACATCATTTTCTGGCCCACAACTCACTCACACTCTAATTCAGGCTGATTCCTAACTGCCTAATATAGGCATGGTTCCTAAACCCTAATCCAGGCGTGGTTCCTAATTGCCTCAAGTTGGCATTATCTCTCCAACGGTCGCAGACAGCCATGTGACACTAGTACCGAGATATTGAAACATGTAAAACTGGGCCAAGGAGTTGCTTCTCTGATGTGCCAATGAATTCAGTAGAAGGCCTGTGGGTCCTAAAAATTGGGAAAAGAAACTGTTTTGTGTGGTCCATTTCTTGAGCTCCTTTTAGGCTTTTCAGGCTTTTAATGTGCCAGATACATGGTAAAAATAGTGGAGACCAAGATGCAAACATGGGTCTGAAACCTGAAATTAGGTTGTGGACAGAATCCCTTAGTAAGACTCATTCAATGAATAAACATTTCTTAGGAGGATGTGGAGAGAGCTATCGAGGAGGAGTATGGACCCTATAGAAGTTATTCGTACAGAAGAGATTATTATTGGTCTGGAATGGTCTATTTCTAACTTCTCCTCAGATATGAGCTAGTATAACCATTTTTTTGATAAACTATTATAATCTAGGCAAACCCAAAACCCAGGAATCTTCACATTTTTTTAACGTATCTTCTCTGACTTCTTTATAGGCTCTTTCACGTGCTTCTAAATGTTCAGAGATCTCAATCTGCCTCTAAATTGTCCCAAAAACACTTCTTTCTTTTTGCTTGTCCCTAAGCAGTAGAAAAAAAATTAGTAGTTGATGGCCCTAATTACGAAAAATGATCACTCCTATATAAATTAACACATCTTTCTTCCCTATGTTTCCAGCATTTTTTTTTGAGGTAGTATAGAACATTTTCCAGGCAGACTATACTGATAAGAACTACCTGATGATCTCAAGCACCTCTGCTAATTAATTGTAGACATCTATCCATTTGATTATGATGTTTGTTGTCAGAGTTTTAGTGATGAGCCCTGTGTTAAATGTACTCAAAATGGGAATTCTCAGAATCAGACAGTAGCTAAAATAGTTTGTGCCTCTTGGGGAAATCAAAATAATACGATCATTGGATTTTGGAGGGGAGGTGATAGAAGCAAGTCAAAAGGAACAGGTTCTGTTTTGTTTTTATATTAACACAGATGGCCACACTGCAGACAACAATCACATCTTAGTAAGTTATAGTTATACTAGCAGCAACAAAGAAACTAGGAATGAATACAAATATAAAGACATCATACTCTTTCTTGAAATTTAGTAATAAGAGTTGCCATTAATGTGACCTGTGTTCAACTGGGCAGGTAAAAATAAAATCTGCTAATGAGTTATGATTGCCTTAAATGGCAAATGAAAAGAATTCACATATTAGGTACAAGGGAAAAAAAGAGTTTTCTAGTTATAAGTGCAAGATATGTGTATCTCATTAGCAAAAATGAAATATACCCATAGGTGATAGCCTTGTTGTATCAGTCATATCAAGAATGCCTTAATAGTTGTAATTCTGTAGAAATGGCTTCTGTGTGTGTCAGCAAACTCATACTGAAAATATCTCCCTATGAAAATTAATGATTTATTACTATTCCTGAGACAGGAATGGTTTCATTTAAAACTCTCATAAACACCTGGGATTTGCTCATCTGTAGCTTCTCTTTTGTTTAGCATTTCCCTCCATTTCATAGACTTTAGGTTGAGAAGGAGCAGTTCATTCACCCACGACACAGTCCTTGGATCTTTTCCAAAGAGCAAACACAAGAGCTCGAACTGCTCTGGTCACTGACCTCCTGAGGTCACTCATTCTGCTTTTGAATGTCCCTAACTGCTCAGAAGTCTCTTCTGTGTACATTCCCTTCACACTGGCTTTGGCCCTGCTCCTGCTCTTTGGGACTACATAGAATAGTGCCAACTGCCACTGAAAATGACAGCCCTTCAGGTAGTCACCAGGTCACTTTGGGCCTTTTTTTATTGTCCTTAGACTAAACATCTCCCATCCTATTTTTTTCTCACATGACAAGACTCAAAATCTCTTCATTGTTCTGGCTATGTCCTGGTAACATTGCTCCCTGGTCATTTTCCTCTTAATGGTGGCATCAGAACTGAAGGCAGCATTCTAATGCGCTCTAACCAAGCAAGACAAGACTCTACGTATCCTTAATCTATAGTAAAAAAAAAAAAAATGTATCAATACTACTTGAACTGAAATTTAGCCTTTCAAAGTCATAAGAGATGTTGATTGGATTTTTAAATCACACAGTTACTAAGCCATATCTCTACTTCACTCTGTTCTCAAGCTGTTACATTGATCCACATGTCAAACCTTCTATTTGTTCTTCATATTTGTTTAAGGTTTGATTCATTATTCTGATCTATTTTAAAGTTTCAAGTGCCTTTCAGCCTGTAAGAAAATCTAGAGATGGTGCGGGCTGGTGCAGGAGAAAAGCGGAAAGGGAGAAAGTCATTGGCCTTTGTGAGTGGCAGGGTCAAGTTTCCTGCAGTTTCAGTTCACCCATTCCATTCCGTTCCTTGGTCTTTAGTGCCCGTGTAATAATGTCCGTGATCTTTGTGATCTTGTCTTTTCCCTTTGGGCAGCTGAATGGTTGATTTTGTTTAAGACTCCAGTAAATTTAGCTTGGATGACTACTGGAAAGCATTACTGTAAAAGATCCTTTCTCTTTTCCTTTACAGAAGAAACCCTGAAGTGACATCCATCCCCTGTCTGAGGTATGGCTTGCCTTTCGCCTTTCGAGAGACAAGGGTCATCACCATGCTGATAGGTCAGCACTTGTCTCAAACTGCGGCAGCCTTTATAATGATAACAATACAAAACACGGACTCCTTTACAGTGTTGAGATCAAGGACATATTAGTTAGGTTTAGTAGCACCTACTTGGGCAAGTGAGTTAATCTTTCTGGACCACAGCTGCTAAAATGAAAAGACAGTGTGCTTTGTGTCTCATGAGTAGAACTTCAGCTATTTATAGAATTCCAGTATTCTTTGTAGAAAAAACAGGTTTAAAATTTCATCATCAGAGACTTTGTGCCAAGGAAGGAGTTTATCATCAAAACCTGAAAACCCCATAGGAAGGATACTATGTATAAAATAATTGCGAATACTTTAGAATACCTTTTATTCTTTCCCTTTTTCTTTCTTTTTTTCCTTTGTTTCTCTCCTTTCTTTCTTTCTTTCTTTCTTCATTGTTTTGGAAAGTTGTCAATAGGACAGCTAAAATTCCACAGTGGGGCAGCCTGGAATCTGAAGGTGTGATATGTCATAGAGATACCTGGTAGCTGGTCATAGACATAGAACCGTGAGCCCAACTGTAGTAGTTCTCTGACAAATTATTGTAGAAACTGGAAGGAAATTAGAAAACCATCCAATTTAATCTTCTCATTGTAAGAACAAGGAGATTGAGACCTGAGTGCGTTGCTCTAAGCCATGCAGCTGGCTAATGATGGTATCAGGTACCTGATTCCTGTGCAATGCTTTCAGCCTACATCACGAAGACAAACTACACAATTTTGCCTAAAATGGCACTGAGCTCAGGTTTTGGCACCATGCAAAAGTGATTGAGACCGATGAGGTGGTTGAGCCAGTCTGTTCGGGAATGGAAAATGCAATTCCTGATGCTGCACAACCATATCCTCTCAGTAATGTCTGGGCAAATGGGTCAGTGTGGTCTGTCTCTGGCAAGCCCCCAAAACCCAGAGTCCTCCTGTACCGTTATTCTGCGAAGGCAGATTGAACTAATTGGACACAAAGTCCTGGTTGAGAATATTCACAGAACGATTTTGTGGCTCTACACGAAGACACAGATGAAGACAGATACCAAAGGGATCCTCAATGGGTGGAAAAGGTGACAGGCGTTTCTGTGGTGTCAGAGGGAAGGTTGCCAGCTGTATCGAATCAGCTCTTTCCTTTCAGTAACAGTATTTTAATATTTGTTCCTAAAAAGCTATTTGGGAATCTCTTGAACCATCCGGCTTGCTCATTATAGCTGAGTAACTGTTGATCATTTCCCTTTCACCACACCACTTGCTCTTATTTGAAAGCAAAGCCTCCCAGGGCAATTTCCCTCCAGACTTAGCTCTGCATAACGGTGCCAAGAGAGCCTTGTTTCTTGAGTAGCCAACCAGGAAACTGTTCCTTAAGCACAAAAGTACGTGCTTTGAATTACTTAGGCTTCTTGTCAAAATTCTAATTTAGTGGTCTGAGGTAAGGCCCAAGGTTCTGTCTTACGATTAAACTCCTACAGGAAGATGATGCTGCTGGTCTAGAGACCACTCTTGGAGTTGCAGCTCCAAGGCAGCCTTCAGCCTGGCATGGGAAGAGGCTGGTGAAGGCAGGAGTTTCTTTATGCCCATCTTAGGAGAACGTTTAACCAGGACCTCTTTGGACCCAAGCGGAAAATTATTGGGCCTACGAAGGCACTAGCAATGAGCAGGGATCTTTGCACCTAGTCCTTCTTAATCAAATCTGCAATATTTGTGGGTGGGACTGTTTGCTTGCACAAACACCCTACACTTGCCCACAGTAATTAGGTAATTGAATTGCAAACAGTAATTAGCTGCCTAACTGCCTGCTTGTTCATGCAGGTATCCAATTTGCTTTTGAAATGTGGGCTTCTCCTGGTGAAAATGGAAGCTGCCATTAGAGACAGCAGACAAAATTAAGAAGGCCCATTGAAAACCTGGCCCTGAACTGGTGGCGGGTATATTCGTCTCCCCTACATACACTTTTTCCCTATTTCAGCTACTCTGATTACATTTTCTTTGTGACTTGGAGAATCTCAATTCTATTGTGCTACTTAAGACAAATGAAAGCTGGTATTGGACTCCTGTTTTCATGTCTTTGGGATAAAATTAAAAGCTAAGTGTTGTGCAATGGAGTGACAGCTGGTGTGCTGCTTCTTTCGTGAACTGACAAGCTTGTTTGCTTCCTGAGAGCTCGTCTCTCTGTGCAGCCCATTACGAAAACAGGTGAGGGATGCTGATGCCGTCTCTCTCACACCCATGGATGGAATGCATACTCAAAACTGGGGCCCAGCAAATGCAGTTCTCTTTGACCCTCTGATCGCTTTCACAGCAAAGAGAAAAACAACCAAAAATCGTAAACATCAGCTTCTTTGGTGAAGTGAATTTGTGTCCTTGCTTCTCAGGGAACTTTAGTGAAGATATTGGTTTCCTCCTATTTGTCAGATAGAAATTATTAATTCTCTCAAAATTCTCTCAAAATATGACAGTTTCCTTTACTTGTATGCAAAATGTAAGATCTCGATTCTTCTGTGTTGTTTTGCCCCCTAGCTACGAGGCTCTGAACTCTGCTAAATCACACTGTCCATCCATCTCATACCATGACCTTGGGTTCTGCTGAAACTGTGTCTAAAAAGTGACCTTGAACCTGGTGACCCACACAAAAGCGTTCAGCTAAGGTGTCCCACCTTTTCTAAGTGATGGTAGATAATCTGGAAGACATA
The DNA here is from genome assembly GCA_004027205.1 of Ctenodactylus gundi. Lineage (NCBI taxonomy): Eukaryota > Metazoa > Chordata > Mammalia > Rodentia > Ctenodactylidae > Ctenodactylus > Ctenodactylus gundi. The sequence goes on from PVKB01001529.1 coordinate 154,118, forward strand.
ATTACCCTGAGTGTGAACCAAGGGAGAGTTTTTGTTAGTAGAGAACTGTGTTTGCAAATTATTGTGATAGTATTTATTTGTTAATCCTGTTCCCTGAGTCATGAGTCCTTTAAGTACTTCAATATAATAACAGTCTTCACTAGATTTTAACATAAGGGTCAGATTTTTATAGGAAGAAAAACAGTATCTATTATATCTATTTGCCTTGCCTTTTTTGTTTTGTAATTGGACAAAGACTACTGTGTGGTCTCCAGTTTGAAAGGACGTCTACACAGGAAGACTTGGAAATATTTCAAACTGGTCATTGAAATCCATTTAGTTTTAGTTTTATTATGAAGTGTACTACAGAGCTGGTAGTCAAGGCTGTGCCTGCAGCTCTCAGAGGTAGAAATCTGAGGTGTCATTAGTAAAGCATAAAAAGTGACAAAAATGAAGGACATTTTTATATTCAGCATAAAAGAATAAATCAGAATGCAGACTTTTAAAGATAATAAGAAATTAACATATATGTTACTAAGAGAAATTATAATACTAAAGACAGCTTGTTGTTCTATGTGATGGGTACATAGTTCCATAAAAACGATTTCTCCTTAATATTCCTTAATATTTAATAAGTACATTGAAAGTGTTCTTACTATTGTTTTATCCTGTCTAAAGGGATGCCAAAACCTAAAGAATTATTTCTCAGAGACTTGATTTTTGCTCTTTTCTTGAAGGGACTGAATTTTTTTTCCTCAGTGTATAAATCAGACCACAGACTTTAACCTAAACTTCTTTATCCCCTATGAAGCTGCCTTACTTTGGCTCTGCCGTCTCTCTTCAAGAACAGGAACATCCAACCTCCATGAATTGTTCTCCTCTTTTATTCCCTTTCTCATATACATCGTCAATATTGGCATCAAAAGCCTTTTTTTTTTTTTTTTAAGCTTCTCACTGTGTAGTACAGGCTGGTCTTGAATTCACTCTGCAGCCCAGGCTGGCCTTGAGCACACAGGAATCTTTTGGCCTCTGCCTCCTCAGGGAGTGCGGGTATTATTGGCATATGCTGCCATACCCTGTTTATGTTTACTAGGGAGTCAAACCTAAGGCTTTACAGTTGCTAGGCAACAGCTGGGCTACACCCCTGTCCCCAAAATTCTTTCTTTTAACACAAAAATTTCCACATTACTCCGAAGACTTCTGATCTTCTGCAGCACAAGAGGCCATTTGAAACCCATCTCTTGTGTTTTTAGGCAGATTTCTCAGCAGTCCCTGAAGTGATAGGACCTTTATCACCCTAAACTTCTTAGCATCTCATAGACCTTGTGTCTTCCAACTACACTTAGTCACTTGGTCCAGGGGACAGGGAATCAGAGACTGAGGTTAAAAATATAACCCAGTTGCTAGAGATGGTTAAAACTCAGACAGGAAGGGAAAAAGTTGTGAACAGATAATTGGGAGTGATTGTACTTTAATCCTTTCAAAGGTTTATTGAGTAGAAAGAACACTTGTCTAAATAAGCTTGGTGCATAGCAGTTATCCATATCACATTGCTTTATAACCAACATTCAAGGAATTATATTAGCCTCTGGGCTACAGAGCATATGGAAGTCCAGATGGGCGTAGGTTTTTTTCCTTTTTCATTTTGTTCCACTTATGCTGACGGTATCAGATTTTCCATCTCTAGAGCCATCGTTTGTACTTGTAAACATAGTGAGTTCGGTGGAAGAGTGAGGGCAAAAAAAAGCACAATGTGCTCCATGAAGGAGACCAGGGTTCACCTTCCTTCTTAATGTCTAGGTGTCTATGAAGAACAGCTCCTCTCTAGCAAGAAAATAGGGGAAAAAAAGATCAAAATGTGGTGCTCTTCAGGAAAGACTCAGCTTATAATATCTGTAGCTTCATGGAAATGAATGAAATTTTGGTTATTTTTTTCGTGGAACCTATAGTCTGACAATGTGAGCACAATTTCGAAGCAGCATCTGATCTTTCCTCTTACTGTTGACTCCACCTTCTCTACTCTGATGGCCCAAGTGGGCGTGGCACCCCTGGGCTTCCAGTAAAAAACGAATGACCTTCATTTTCAAGAACCTGGAGAGAAGAAGAGGAAAGTGTTGCTGATTTTGAGACTTCTCTTGAAGTGTTGTTATGTTTCTCACGCCTGCTACATGCTTCCTTCCTGGGATTCTTGGCAAATGAGAAAAAGTGAAAGAACACTTATACTCAGAAAAAGGACGGTGCAGGTATTGGTTTTACATCTTCAAAGACTGCCAGCGAGACGTACATGGCCTCCTTTCAGCTGCACATTGCTAGTGAGCACGTATTCTCTCATCAATTAGGAGGACACTGTGTTTGGATCACTTCACAGAGGATTTTAATGAAATGGATCATGTCAGATACTTAATTAGAAGAAACAAAAATTACTCTGCACTATGTAAAATATAAAAGGCACCGTTGCTTCAGTACATGTGCCCTTAGCTGCTATCTGCAGAAGGCTTGTCTCTGATTGGGATTCAGACAAATCAAACCAAAGGCAAATACAATCAATGAAAAGTCAATCATTTTCAGAATTATCTCCTTTAGCTGGATAAGAAAGTATTATAAGTAGACTGCATAGAATGATAGAAAAAAAATGAAATACCTATGATTTACGATAAGATCACATGGCCTTTCTCCTAGCTAGAATGGGCATAAAATCTGAATTAGATTACTCAGAAAAGCCAAAGGCAGTGAATTTGGAAGCATACATCATGTCCTATATAAGAGTTGCAAACAAGGAGTGTGATGGCAGCCAGCCCACTAAAGGACATGGTGTTCGGAAAGCTCTTCATTGTCCTGGACATAATATTAGGCAAGGCTTGGAAATCTGAGCGGAGATCCCATGTTGGGGTTTGAGTTTTCCAAAGTTTACAATCTACATTATGTTGTGTTGTGTAGTGATTTCTTTTTGTTTCTAAAGTGGAAGCGAGAGGTCAGCAGTCTGCATGTGCTAAAGTAGGTTAATGCTGCCTTTGCTGCATACCCACTACCCACAATTATTTTTTTTTTTTAACAGTCTCACTCTGTAGTCCAGGCTGTCCTTAATTCGCCATGCTGGCCTTGGACTGACAGCAATTCACCTGCCTCAGTCTCCCAAGTGCTGCGATAACAGGCATGTGCCAACATGCCCAGCTTTATGTGGTGTTGGAAAACTGATCTCAGACCCTTGTGCTTGCAAGGCACACACTCTATGCAATGTGCCATTCCTCCAGCCCCCAGCATACCCACAATCCTTGTTTTGCTCTTCTTTCTCCATTCAGAGAGATGACAAAGTTGCAGCTTCTGCAACTGAATGAGACACCGCTTCTATTCATCCTTCAAACAGAAAGAAAGTGAACAACTCTGAAGCCCAGGTACCCATCCACAAAGTGAAAGGCAGGTGTCTAAAATGTCATTCTCTTAATAGCCTTCAGAGGAAACTAACTCTGAGGCACCTTTGGTGTTGGACTTCTGTTTTTTCCACAAAATAAATTTTAGTGATTTAAGTCACTCCATCTGAAGAATATTGTTATGTCAGGCCAAGTGAACTAGTACATGTACCTCTGCAGCTTTTGAATGTTCTATGGTCCAGTAAACTAGTAGATTGATCTCCCAACAAGGAGAGGCTTTACACCTCTGTAGTTCACATTTAGATAAGCAAAGGGATGTAATTAATTCTACCATTTCCTCTGGTCACCAGCTTGATAAACACTATGCCGTAAGATGAACCAAATAGGGTCTGGCGGAATAGCTCAATGGTCAAAGAGCTTGCTTAGCAAGTGCTATGCAAGTGCTAAGCCCTGGAGGTCAATTCCCCAGCACCACATAAGCTGGAGAGGATGGTGCACACCTGTAATCCCAGTGCTCTGGAGGCTGAGGCAGCCTCTTGTCCTGAGTCTAAGGCCAGTCTGGGCTACATAGTGAGTTCAGAACCAGCTTGGACTACAGAGTGAGACCCTGTCTCAAAACAACAACAACAACAACAACAACAACAACAACAACAACAACAACAAACCTCACAAAAACCAACCAAACAAAAAACCACACACAAGAAAAGATGAACTAAACCCCATGAACACTCTATTTATTATCAGGTAATCTCCAGAGTCATGGAAGCATTAACTCTGTCTCACATGGAATGGATTGAGTCCTTTAAAAGTAGGACCTAAAAAAAATCCTCATATTTGGTATTTTAATATTGACATGCTCAGAGTGAAGGCTTAGAAATAAATGACCACTTCAGATCTTTTCTGGCTCAGCGATCCACAAGCATTACTTGAAAGGACTTTGATCTTCTCCAAGGCTTATATAAATTCAAAGTAGTTAACATTTCTAAAATATCATCTGCAATTTAAATTTTCTCTATTGGATGAGGTTGGAAATCACATAGATAATATTTAATAATCAAGAGATTGACATGTGAATCACCATTGTTTGAAAAAGCTCACTGATGCAAAGATATAATTTTCTCTCTCTTCCCCAAACCAGTAAGAAAGCAAATAAGAACCTTCTTGTAGTCCTGTGGTTAATAGATGGAAGATTTGTGTTGAGAGATAATAGAAATGCTTTTTTTATGAAGCTGGCTGCTTGATAAAGTGCTGGATAAAGCATGCTTTTTTTAACTGAAATTCATTTCCTCTGTTTAATGACTAATTGCAGCAAAATAGACATGGCTTCAAAATCATGTCTTTCAATTTGCATTTTTTTCCTTCTGAATCTTCGATTTAAAATTCCAGTTGTGCTGGAAATCATGATATGTCTAACACTTTTTGAAAATTACATAGATCAAAAGAGAAAGCATGTTCATAGAAAGCTTTGATAGTTTCTTTCTAATAAACCCCCTTTTAGACATTTTTAATTTATACAGAAAAGTAATGTTCAGTTGGGAAATGCTCAGATATTGTGCTTTAAAGCCTCAATTTATGTGATCAGCTTGATCCACATGGTGCATATTAGCCCTAACTTGTTGGCAGAAGGGGAAATTTAGCCTGATAATGTTTTCCATCCTTCACGGAGAGAAAATATATTTATCAAGAAGCCAGGAAGGTGTTTCTAGGCTCTTATAACATAGGCAGTAGCCCAGCGTGCACAGAATTGCTCAGAGTGGGTAAGTGACCTGTGCTTCTTTAATTTTCTGTTGCTTTATTTCCTGAGAGTTTACTAATTTCTTTTCTTATTTTATAGCCAAGTATAATAGCAACAGAAGACAACATCTGTGTTCAATAGGTGTATTTTTGCCAGCTCACATTAAATAATTCATTGTGGATGTTTGTAGGGCTGAAATTAGCCTTTATTAAATATAACACCAGACATCATCATCATTCCCTGATGAGAGTAATGAACTCCTTTAATGATTCCTCTCTCCAAGTGGTATTGTCCGGACTTTTACTTTTTTTTTTAGCATTCTTTATTAACTAACTGTTATGCATTGAATTGTGATCCCTCAAGAGATAGCGAAACCTTAATCCCCAACACCTGTGAATGGGATCATAATTGGAAATAAGGTCATCATATGATCAAGTTACATGAGGTCATTCGGTGAGGTCCTAATCTAATACAACTCATGTTCTTATGAAGAGGGGAAATTTGGACACACTTGCACAGAGGGCAGACAGAGAAAATGCTATCCACAAGCTGAGGAAAGCCTGAGACTATCAGATACTGACGCACACACACACACACACGGGGGTGGGGGGGTGGGCAAGGGGAAGCAGAGGGTCTCACAGATGACGTTGGGGAAGATACTTTCAAGAATTTGAAAATGGACTTCCCGTTGACTATGTGAGGTCCTAAGTAATCACTTCATTCACAGTTGTGTCTCTGATACTTCCTATCTCCCTTACCTATGTGCTGTTGTTTAACATGCTATGTTTTGTTTATCTTTTTTTCTCACTAGATCATGCACTCTGTAAGGATATTGTTGTCTATTTGATGCCAATATTCTCCAGCAGTGTAAGAAGCAGATACTTAGATAAATACAAAGTGAATAAATGAATGAATTTCTTCCTTGCTTTGTTTTTAAACTTTAAAATCAATTCTGCATAAACTTCCATACCCATCTTACTGTGAAAACAACTCCTCTATAATGAAAGAAAGGGAAAATAAAAGAAGAAAAAAATTTTTTAAATGTTGCATTAAAATGCTTGGAAATTTATGTAGTGTAGGATGTATTACGTTCAAAGTTGCAAGTCGTAGAGAGTGAGATTACTGTTCTTTGTGAAAGATCTTTTCATCCTTCATTTCTATTCATCCCTATTCCTTAGTGTCAGCCCATTTCAAGCCTGTGATATTTCAGTAATTTTTGAGTAAGTAAAATTTATTTCCTAGAGGATAGCGCAGCAATTTTGAATGTCCATTTTTTTACTTGAAATCTCTGATTTTTCGACTAACTGTTCACAGAGAAAAGTCATGGATTTTTAATGTGCTTGGGCTCTGATTTTTGTCCAGTGCACTTTGGTAAGTGCTGCGCACAGATACGCAAATCATCATGACCCACGGTCAGGTTTGAGCGGGTTTTCATGCCTATGAAACTGCTCCAGGAGGGGTTGAAAGACTCTCCGTAATCATGGTCTGTCTAGGTGGGGCGTACTATTATTTGCGTGAGGTGCCGGCATTCAGACAAGACATCTTCTGTATCTTCTTCTAAACTTGAATAACATGTCCCGTCCGAGTCGCCTGGAGTTTGTTTTGTTTGTTTATTTTTATTCGCTTTTAATTAATTTCTGTCTGTGGAAATGCAGTACAGTTTTTACCTATTTGATTACCATGTTTTTATGTTACTTGCATTAAAATTTATACTTCCCTCATGAGTTATATTTCCAGTCCCAGATCCAAAAAGAACAATGATTTGGAATCAGAGTCTTATCATTTGTTTTATCTATGGCCTTGGGCAGATTATTTAGCCTTTTGAAGACTATGAAGAAAGAATAGCAATAACTAATCCTACAGGATTATTGTTTAGAGAAAAAATGAGAGTAAAGCTCTTGAGCATGATAGGTGTTCCGCAAATGGTACAGGTTGCCATTTCCCCTGTAGACCAGCAATATTGATACAGCCTTTCCTTAACCTATAGAGCGATGCTGTGCAGTCGGCAGCAAAAGTACTCACAACGGAGCCTTCTCCCACAGGTGTGGACAGAGAGGACTGCCTCTGCTCCAGTTTGGTTCTCCCACGTGGGAGATGGAGACGTGATTCTGCGTGGGAAATCCAGGTTGCAGGTGCCAGTAGAAGGGTGGACGTATGTGAGGGCTCAGAAAGAGCCTCGAGGACTCTGACAGTCCTCTGTACAATTCCACTTGAGAAACTCCCCAGTGGCCAAAACCTTCTTGCTTTGATAGTTGCTGCAGTTGTTCCCAAACCAACGGGAGATTTGTGAGTTCACTGCTGTTTCATCAGGCAGAAACTTAGTATGTCCTTGAGCAGCAACCTCACCTGTTTTTCACAAATAAGACTAACTCCCAGTTCCACTGAGGTGGTGTGGATGCTCATTAAACCATTTCACTACCACACAGAGAAAAAGGAAATCGACTTGAAAGGTAATTTATGAGGAACCTTTTCTCAGTTTGAAAAGATGCCAGCAAACCTAGCAGAAGCCACTCAGGGTTTTATGGATTTTTTTTTTGTTGTTTTGTTATTGTTGTTTGTCATTTTGGTATGATAACCACCTGTAGTCATTAACACTCCCTCTTTCTAGCACAGGTTCTCAAACATCTGCTGCTGCAGCCAAAATGTCCCTCAACAGAATTAAAGTTTATGTCCCTGAAATGGGAATTTCATATCCCACTGTTGGAATTACAAACATACCTTCTTTAGCCTGCAATCTGGCGAATCTCAACTTGAACTCTGCCTTCCTGAAGCAACCGCTACGACCCTGCTCATCCTTGGAACCAAGCTTTTGGTTTTTTAGCTGTTACCATAAGTGTCTGGCTTTCCTGATGGATTTTTAGGCTAACTGAGGGCAAATAATCATTTACCTCCTGCAATTTTATCTCTTATTATACATCTCATGGAGTGGGGCTCAGGAAATGCTTAGTGACCGTGTGCTGTAAAGAGTTTTGAAGACAAAATACTATCAACAGCTATCAGGTAGGGGAAGAGGATGGATGGGCAGAGAAAACTAAAATAAAGCCCTTTGGTCATTTTCTTTACTGAAATGATTTTATGTAATCATAAAGGCCAAGGTCTAAAATTACCTCAACACCTTGAAATCACCATATTTATGATCAAAAGTGAAAACTCCATGTCTGTAATATTTGTATACACTGCAGGTTTTTTCTCTCACCCTAAACATAGGTTCTGAAAATAAAGGTTGTAGGACTGAATTTCCCCACAAGGGTTTATCCTGGAAGTCCTTTTTCCTAAGCACAACTTCAAGTATTAAGTAGCTACCACAGCTTGATCAGCCTCTTCTTCAGCATATTATCCTGAGAGATCACCATCGGGAGGCTCAGAGGTTTTAAAGATATTAACATTCTAGTATGATGCTATTCTTTTTTTTTTTACTGGAAAGAAGCTGATGTAATTTGACCTTAAAATATGAAAATGTGATCTTCCATTTAGACTAAACAGAGGCTCCATATCTCAGGAACCACATTTCCTGTAAATACCCAATGTGTGGGCTACAGGATGTAGGTTTCATGGCCTGCAAGTGAAACCTAAATCGTAGGTGCTCAGAAATCTTTTGCTTTCAAGAATTTTGTGATGCCTTAAAAATCATTTACAAATATACACCACAATTTGAACATAATTTACTATCTAGTGGGCAGTTATTTTGACTAAAAAATGTTTTCATCTTGTTTTGATACAGGCACATTATTATTAACAAAACGTCAATACCATACTTTCGTATTTATTATACAAAGAAACGTATAAAATTAGACACAAAGTCTGCGTAAAGTCCACATATAGCTCTGAGATCTTCTGGCAGACTGGAATTCCCCTCTGGGGCCTGGGTGCTGACCTTGCTCAGTCTTATTACAGGCAATTTTTAAATAAGGAGCCGGGTGAAAGAGAGAAAACCAAAATATATTATTTTTGTTAATTTAAAATACACGTGACCAGGATGTCACCTGCAAAGTTGAGGACAATGCTCCTCAAAGCACTTCTTTGACACTTTCACAATAGCTCCTCTGTTATCCTAAAAATGGGCTCAGAAAAAAAAAATCCAAATCAATGTAGGGAAAGAAAAGCCTTCGTGGAATACAGGTTATTAGAAATGGAAGGTGGAACTAGGTGGTGTCCCTCTCCCGCAGTTGTAGGGCCCAGGGCAATGCCTCTGTTGGGGGGGAGGTGGTGTATGATAAATTTTTATGAAGACATTGCCTTTCAGAGCTTCTTTAATGCATAATGAAAGCTAGAGGATGAATTTGCTTGGATGTGGGTGTATGTGTGTCCCTGTGTATACGTGATGCATGTATATGATGTCATATGTGTGGAATTCATGTGAGATGTGTGCACGTATAAGTATATATTCAGGAGCCTAAGTGTATGGCACCACTTCTTGGCATTGTTTTGTGTGTTTGGTTGTATGTGTATGTGCATACGTGTGCTTTCATGATGTGTGTGGATGATAAATGCATGTAGAGTGTGTATCTATATATCTATATGCATCTTGATGTGTGCATGTCTGTTATATGAGCATAGATGGTGCACATGATATGCCTGTGTGTATGTATACATGTTTATAGCATATATATTCATATGTGCACAGTTAAGCTTATGCACCATTTTTATGTTTATGTGTGATTTTTGGGTGTAGCATATGTGTGTGTGGAAGTTCACTTATAAATACGTGCTTAATGAAATAATAGTACCACTAACATTTAATATTTATCCCCAGCAGTCCACGTGCCTCTTTTGTTCTAGGCTATGTTTGTAGAAGAATTCTCTGAGCTTAGTTCCATTCTTCTAAGAGAAGAGGGAAAGGAAGAGGAGGGGAAGGTTCTCCAAAATCGAAGTAAGGCAACTGTGACACTTCTCGCCCTGGCCCAAGCTACTTTTTATCTCGTGGGCACTAGTTTTCTGGCCTGCTAGCTCCTGCTTTTCGTGGGCAGTTTCCACAGCGAAGGCAGGTGTGTGCAAAGGTTAGGAAGACAGAGTGAGGCACGCCTGGGAGTCGCCATATCGCTTGGGTCATCTCAGCTATGTCCACACTGACTGGATTTGGCCGGGCACTTCATCTTTCTGATTTTGCTTCTTTTTTTTATACAGTGAAAATGGTAATTGCACCTTTTCTCTTTAGAGAACTCAGGATGTCATCATGAGGGTGTAATAAGTTAATAGATAGAAAGTCTTTGAATTTTTGTGGGGCCCCAGATGAGCGCTGTGTAAGTCTGCACTCTTAGTGGAGTCATCGCAGGGAATCACTTACCCGTTCATCTGCAGACTTCTGTTCCTTTGGGATAACTTTCTCCCTCTTACCTGTGTTTAAATTCTTCCTGGACTAGCTTAAATGGCATCATTGAGACCAACTATTGTATTTGAATTGTATTTGTATTTGTGTTTGATCTTTGAGGTTGGTGGGCTAGTGCTGGATCAGCAATCAGACACAATAGGTCAAATTCAAGCTCTGGAGTACATCAGCTCCTTTTGAAGGTACGGTTTTCTCACCAGTGAACTGAAGTCGTACTAAGCCTTCCCTTTCTAAGCTACTGTCAGTGTAAATGAGATAAAGAGCAGTAAGCATGTCATGGAAGTGCATCTCGTCCACTTCGGATATTCTGTATTGTGCAGGCTGGACATAAGCCTCCATCTATCTGCTTTGCATTACCCTTATCTTAGTGCTCACCTAAGTTACATCAATTATATTTCTTTACCTCCTTTTCTTAGCACAGTGCTATGTTCCTAATATGCCCTCGAAATACATTTGTGGAACCAACAAATAATGAAAACGAAAGAAAAAAATCAGAAAGTGACTCATGAGGGTGAGCCTAAAAGCCATTTACTATAAAAATATAGTGATATTGATAAACATTCAAAGAGCTACCTTTAAAAGTTTCATAGCTCAAAGATGCCCTGAAATCTTTGGAAGGCAAAAAAGACTTTTAAGAACCTACTTTAATTTGTTTTCATCCCCTATTTCTTTTGTTGTCATGTGGTGAGGAAGGCCGATTCTCAGGGTCATTGCAAATTGATTTTGTGCTGTGCACTTAAAAGAACTGAAGTAGGTTCTGAGAGTTTGGCTCACTATTATTGCTCCTAAGGATTCTCATTCTGGTCATTGATATAATTTTTTCTTTTGGTAATAGCTTTTTGAACCATGAAAAATTACTTCAGTGAAAATATTAGCCTGGTGGATAATTGGTGTAGGACTTTATCACGATGTTGTAAACTGTATACATAGAAAAAACAAAACGTAAATGATGCTTAAAAATGCAGTACAACAAATATAATATGTGTCTTATCTTTATGTTTCACATTGACATTAAAGGTCTTTGGATAATTCATCGTAAAATTTTCATGATGTGTAGTGGTAATTAAAAGGTGAAAGGAGGGAAAGAATATGTGTAAATGTATTTCATCATTTGTGATTGTATATCTTAAAAAGGGTATTTTTTTTAAACCGATAATCCTTAATTTCCCTCATTGTACAGTAACGGCTTCTTGGCTGCCTGTTCTAACAATCTATAGCAGAATCCATCAATTGCCCCTGTAAATATCAGAAATGGTACATAAGCTCCAGAGGGACCCGATCTTTAGCAACCCAGGTTGGTCACTGGGAGATTGATTTTATGAATTGGTATTCAATGTACTTCTTGCCTTGATAAAATGTCATCTCTTCCTCCACCTACAGTGGATTCTATAGTTCACCACTTTCTAAGATTCTTCAGCTATTTTTTTCAGATAATATTCTACTGGGATGCTGTGTCTAACCATCCTACAAAAGAGTAATAAAGAAACTGCTTGCCCTTTGCTGTGGTTTCAGTCAGCACCTTGGAGACTAGAACTTAAACCATAAAAAAGGAAGTGATGGAAAATAAAAAGAGAAATTTCATAAGATGATAAAAAAATCATTCCAATTATAACTGGGAGAAATACACAAATGCTCCATTGATAAAATGGCTTTCCTTACTGTGTGAAAATTAAAGAATCCGTGGACCCAAACCCTTTTCATACCCCAAAACAAGACTCCTGCCACGGCAGGAAGTCAATTATTTCCATGGCAACCCACAAAAAATAGCGAATATTGCCTTAGCAGACAAGATGGATAAAAAGTACATTTAAAATTAATTTATGTCTTGGGATGAGACACTTGAGAGAACTGGTCCGTAAAGTACCCAGGAGAAGCTATTAAAAGAGAAACAAAGTAAGTCCCTTGTTGGGTTCCCAAGGGAGCTGTGGCGGAAGCGTATAAATCCTGTTTGCTTCTGCCTTTGAGGAGGAAAGTCGTCAATATGTTCCCATTTACATGACCACTCGATGATGCCCCCCTGTAAATCTCAGCAGCACTGCCAAAGAGTGTTTATTAAGAAGTGTGATTTGAGAGTGATCTCTTAATCCATCCTCTTGCACAGTTTGGGACTTGCTTATTATTATATACATCAATTTTGAGATGAAGAGATATGCCCCTAAAGATTAAAGTTCAGAAGATTTTAGGTCTATAAAAAAATCTTGCCTTAAAAAAATAGAGCAGAAAAAGAAAACTCGCTTCCAAACACACAGAATCCTCAGAAGCAACTGTGGAGCTGTAAATTTTTCATTAAGCATAGAAATTAAAAACACTAATTAAACTGCTGTTTGGAAAATAACTCCAAATATTAAAAGGAACTTTTCAGTAGGAAAAAAGGAAATAAAGTCTCCATTTTCCTGTGCCAGGAGGAGTGACTTTTGAAGTCAGGGAGACTCAGACTAGGAATCAGCCTTTTGTAGAAGCCTGTTTCTTTCCCTAATGGGAAGAGGCGGGACGTTGGAGGCTGAGCAGGATGCAGACCCCAGCTGTTCCTTGTTAGGGAAGAGCTGTTTTTCCTAGATCCGAATCACGATTAATGCTTTATCTGACTCAGGCTTTTTCTTCGTAGCAAATCCTACCTCTGTCTCCCACTTCCTTTCCCCAAGATCGCAACTTCCTCGGCCACATGCAACCTTGAGTCAATCTCACAGTCCAGCTGTTTTTTCTGCAATCTCTCACCAATTTCCCCTTTCCCTCATTAACCTTACTCTGGCAAACTGGATCATTTTAATAGCTCCCTAATTATCTTGCTGTCTCCTTGCCCTCTTCTGTCTTTCCCATACACTGGTTGAATTCATTTTCCCAGAAGAAAACTTTAATTCTTCACCTTTTCACTCAAAAACGTAATGATTTCCTGTTGCTTGTAGCATAAAACCCAAATTCCTTTACGTGGCATTTATGGTTCTCCACCAACTGACCTTTTCTGTGCTCTCACAAAACTCTCCACCCATTGCTCCCGCAAATCTGTCGTTCTAACCGCCATCGCTTGCCACAGTTGCCATCCGCGCGGCCTGGCTTGTGCAGTTCTTGTTGCTCGCGGGGAACGGCTTCCTCCTCTGATGTTTACCTCTTCCTCCGCAGTACGAGAATGTAGTGGTATCTTATACATCTCTGAAAATCCTGCTCAAATTAGCTCTGTGAACGTTTGCTAACCTGCGGGCTTTCTAGAGCTTCTTTCCCTCTGAATGCCAATGATACTTAATACCAGGAGGCAGGCAGAGTAACCTACAAAGACATTTGTGCCCTACTCTGTGGGATCTATGATGCGCTGAGCAGGGTAGGAAGGGAATTTACATGTGCAATTCCGGTTGTGAACTACAAAACAGGGAGGCTACCCTGGATTTTTGGGTGGTCTTAACCATACAAGCCCTTAAAAGCAAAGACATCGGGGCTGAAGGAATAGGACAAGGGTTAGAGCACTTGCCTAGGAAGCGCAAGGTCCTGAGTTGGATTCCCCAGTACTACTAAAGGGAAGTGTGGTAGCTTATGACTGTAATCCCAGCATTCAAGTGGCTGAGGCAGAAGGATTGCTGTATGTTCAAGGCTACATAGTGAGGCGAGGACTAGCCAGGACTACCGACTGAGATCCTGTCTTCCAAAAAGCAAAGAAATTGGTCTGGCTACAGTCAGAGCGACGTGGACGGGACCTGAGACAAGCAAAAGAAGTGAAAGTTAAGTTATCCTAAGTAATGGGAAGGACCCGTGCCGTGCTATGGACTGTAAAACAAACAGAGCCACACATAGACCTGTGGGTGTCCAAATATTTGGTTTGTTTCAGCCTCACTGAGTGGAGAATAATTGTTTTGGGATACACAGATATTATCTAGGGTAGGCCTAGGGTTAGAAAAATATCTCTTTAAAAATCTCATTATGTTTTAAGAGAGTTAAATTTGCGTTGTACTACATTTAAGTCGCCCTGGACTGCACACTGTCCACGGGCGTTGGGTTGGACACGTCTACTATGAGATGAGAGGGGCTACAGTTTACCTTTAACAAGAGAATGAGTCCTCAGTCCTCTAATTACAAGGAATTTAGTTTTGTTAACCAACTGAATGAACTCTGAGAAGCGCATTCTTCCCAGAGTCTTTGGCAACAGCTTTGGTTTTGAATTTGTGAGTTTTGACACAGAGAAAGCAACAAGTCAGTCCTGACTTCTGACTCTTTACACTACTGTAAGGATAGTAAATTCCTGTTGTTCTAACTCACTAGATTTGTGACAATAGAACTTGCAAAATATCCTTACTGTACATTTCACAATGTATGGTTTTCAAAAGACTTGGATTTATAATTTGATTCTCCAAGTCAGAATTCTGCTATAATTGCATGACTGTGGGCAAATTACTTACCATTTTGTGTATTGCAGTTTCTTTATCTCTAATATTAAAACCTACTATTTACTTATGGTAATTCATAGGATTATAATGAGTATCAAGCTAGAAATGTAACCCATAAACACATTGGCATTATCTGGTTTTTCCTTATGTTTTGCCTTATGGTTATTTATATTCATATGTATAATATAGGATGTGTTTCTTTAATTAGATCCTGTCGTGGCTTGGATCTGGAGTGTCCCCCAAAAGCCTCCTGTACTTATGGATACTGCATGCTGTTGGGAGATGGAGCCTGTCTGGAAGGGGCATATACTTGGGGCTCGACCTGGAAGGGTGTGTGCTAGTCCACCCCTTTCCAGTCTCGCCTCTGTTCTGCCACGATGTGAGGATCTCAGTCTCCAGAGCACCAGCTCCAGCTCTGGCGCTAGCTGCAGCCCCACCATGTGATTCCACCATTTTCCAGCTGCCTGCTTGGGAATGGACTGTGATTTTCTGAAACTGTAAGCCGAAATAAATCTTTTCTTCCTAACGTTGTGCATGTTGGGTGTTGAGTAACAGTGTCAAAAAAAGTAACTAAGACAGATTATAAGATCCTGAGATAAGAAGCAATAGATTAAAACTGGCTACAAATTCTTTACAGCTCCTTCTGTGAAGATATAAACCATCACACGGATCTGGGCTAGTTTTTGTATTTCATGGATCAGCAAAATGTGGTACGTTTAATGCTACCTAAGTTTCACAGGGAATTGATGCTCTTTTCTTGCTTCCTTGGGATGCTGATGCTATTGTCTTGATGCAAAGGAGCCCAGTGCTAAAGACCAATCAGAGAGCGGCCTGGTCTTTCTGTCACTTTCAACATTCTAACACAGGCCCCAGATGTAGCATTATTCCAACCATCACAATATTGTCTCCGGACAAGCCCTGGCTCTTGAAATCACAGGGTTTAATTAAGACCTACTGAGGAACTGCCCAGTCACCCCAAAAACCTCTTGAAATAATATAAATTACTGCTATTTGACCTTTTCACTTTTATTTATGTTTTGTTTTGCAGCTATATGTAGCAAATACCTGGAACTGTCTTATTGGGTTTTTTTGATTCATCTTGCATCCTTCTCAGAAGTTAACTCAGAATTTTGTGCTTTATAACACTCAGATATCTCATTTTTTAAATTTTTTAAAAATTTTGATCAGGTCTTTTTTTCCTATTTATTCATTTATTTTGTACAGGTACGTCATGTGCACGATGCTCAGCCTATGCAATGCTAGAAAATCAGGCTCTGTCTGATTATAAAGAAATCAACACATATTTGCAAACTCATTTCACATGTGGGTAAGCATATACATTTCTAAAATTGTACATACAGTTGGGATAAAGCATCAAGAAAGATGTCAAAGTCTAAAATAACAGGGAAATGTGTGAATAACATATCTTTGACTTAGTAATGCTGGTTTCTGTAGATCTTGGTTAGCTCATATGGAAGTTAGGAGGCTTGAATGGAACAAGTTCGCAGCAGATTCCAAAGCCAATCCACATTATCCTGTGAGCTCTCTGCAAAGACCTGCCTTCCTCAACTGTGACCAAAAGGAGAGAAGCTTCCGAGTTCATTCCAAATGTAAAGAAATTGCTAGGAAAAAACAAAACAAAACAAAACCTGTTGCTTTAGGGGTGACTTAGTTACTTTCTCTTTGTTGAAACAGAATACTCGAGATCCACAACTTTAGAGAGGAAAAATTTACTGTAGTTCAGATTCAGGAGGTCAGAGTCCCTTCCTGGGAAGGTGGCTGGAAAATGGTGGAATCACATGGCAGGGCTGGGGCCAATCCCACATCCTGGGATCAGTCCCATGTCCCGGGCCAGAGCAGAGCTGGAGACAGAGTTCCTCACAGCAGCGTGGCAAAATGAGACAAGTCTGGAGAGGAGGTAAAGAACCAGCACACGGCCTCCAGGTAAAGCCCCAAACATCCACTCCTTACAGCCAGGCCCCACCTCCCAACAGTGTACAGTATCCACAGGTGCATGAGAGTTTTGGAGGACACTGCAGACCTAAGTCACAACACGGGGCCAAAGCCACGACCCAGTTGTCCCTTGTTTAACTGATTCTGTGTTATAATCTGTGGTATAATTTTGTTGGGAAGGAAACTAATTGGTAGTCTGTCTAGCTTCTGTGCCCATATCATAAAACACATTACAACTGACAGGTGGCTATCAGCCTCAGCAGAGGCAGAAGAACATGGAATCATTCTATGGATAAATAAGCCTGTTATGCCTTTCTTAACAGCAGTTTCTTTCATATTTGTGTTGCAACACACATGGTTCAGCAGTGCTAGAAAGTTTGCTGAAGATTGTTCTCAATTTGCTTAATAAAAGGAAGTAAAAAAGAAAGTTTTTTTAGATAAGCCATCTAAATAATTTCTAATGCATCTTCGGAAGCAGCTTAGAAATACAGATTATTTTTTATCGTAGAGGCGTTGCTCCCTCCTGGTTGTGCATGCTGCTGATTACAGCAGAGTGTGAACGACCTCTTCCTCTAGACAACACCAAGCAGCCACAAGTGGAAGGTCCGCTGAATGGTACCAGCAATGGTGTCCGTTCACCCCGCTCCTGGGTGCCAGGGTGTGACCAGTGCCTGTGCGTGCCCCACCGCCCTCTGCTCTGCACCCTCTTCCTGTGGTTACACTGGCCTCCACTCCACAGCCTTGGATCTGCACGCTACCTCTTCACCGTTTCTACCTTGTCAAAACCCCAAGAGCAGCTGACTCCCACCTCTGAGTGTGGCCTACCTTCCCGCAACTCGCACCTTATCCTAGATCCCGGAAATAAAGACAGAACATCCTTTAAGGTTTCTGTAGCCATAGGGGACAAAAACCAGATGGAATCTCAAAAAAGTGTTCTCCAGCCTTCCTCACATCCAGAGAAGACATCTCCACAGGCCAACCAGATGGAAATGCTTTCATTATCATTCAGGAGATCTTTACTTCCATTATCTGTAATCATAAATCGTGTTACAGATAGTCACATGTCACATACTTGCACACTCTGTATAACTTCAGTCCGGCGCAATTCACATAACAATCTTATAAGGAGCTTTATAAATATGTAATCACCAGGCCACCTGCAAAGTATTAATACAGATTAAAGAGTATAAAATGTTTAGGAAAACTTTGATATCATTCTCTTCTAAGCCACTATAAATTGAATATGTGGAAAGCTTACCGTATTTACCCAGCATTAAGTATACAAACACTAGATGTAAAAATTCATTTCACTGTTCTTGGAAGTACTTTTGCTTCTGGCTATGGTGGAATCCAGGGGCAGAATTACCTGGCTTCCTTAAACAGTGGGGAAACTACACAAAGTACATGAGCTAATGACGTCCAGCCATTGGGCCACGGTATAACATGGTTGTGATTCCTAAGAGGAAGAACACAAGCGCAATGAGCCCTGTGTCTGTCCCGGTGTATTGACGAGGGCGTTTTTAAACTCCAGCGCGGGAAGGGAGAGTTGCATCAGAGCCTAGAGATCTGGCTCACTCGAGGCTGTTGAGGATGTAGAAAGGACAGGACCAGCCAGAGGCAGGCTCAAGGGCTAAAGACAGTTTCCTCCCACACAAAAATTAAAGAGCTGTAGAAACACTCAGCAAGATAAACAATATTTTAATGTAATTTTTAAAACTCTGAATTAATATAATGTGACCTGACTGTATCTGCACACATTTGGTTTTCTTTCCTTCACCATAGTTCTGCCCTTACCAAAGATACTGCACTTTGACGATGTAAAAAATGTATCAAATTTTTCTTCTGGGGCTGGAGGAGTAGTGCAGCAGTTAGAGTGTGCACCCAGCAAATACAAGGCCTTGAGTTTGATTTTCCCAGCAGCACAATAGTACGGGGATTTGATGACGCACATCTGCAATCCCAGTACTTCGGAGCTGAAGCAGCAGGATTTCTGTGAGTTTCAAGGCAGCCTGGGCTACATAGCGGGTTCAGGACCAGTCTGGGCTACAAAAGACCCTTTCTCAAAAATTTTCTTTTGGTTATGACTAATGCTTCTTGTATTCAGTTTGCCTATGTCAAGTTTGCAAAGATTCTTTCCTATATTGTCTTCCAGAACTTTCATGTTTTCCCTTTCAAATTGAGGTATAATTGATGCAAATTAATGACTGTTAGGGGATGGGTAAGGGGCCAAGATTCCTTTTTATTTCCAGGTTAGCTATCCAGGGGTTCAGCACCATTTGCTAATACATAGAAGCTTCTGTCAAAAAACTTTCTGACTCACTTCACTAAGCATGATGTTCTCAAGTTTCTTCCATTTGCCTGTAAAATCCTCCACGCTGTTGGCCTTTATAGATGCATAGTATTCCATTGTGTATAAATACCACAGTCTGTGTATCCACTGGTCTGTTGACTCCTATGGAACTTAAAAGGAAAAACAAAGTGAAATGGGGGTCGGATAGAGGAGGGGTGGGGGAAGGAGAGTGGGAAAGCCCCTGTCACCTTGACAAGATACATATGTACATAAAAGGCTCAACTCCATTGTAAACCTTAAATTTTGCACGTATACTTATCAATAAAATGGGAAAAAAATGGTTAGTTCTGAGTAACAAAAAAAAAAAAAAAAAAAACCCTCCCTGATCACATACACACAAAGGTACTTTAAACTCTGTCTATTGCTAGCTCTTTGTCATTCCACCATTATCACATCATCTTGGGTACTAGAACTTTGTAGCGAGAACTGGAATCAAATATGCGATTAATCTGGCTCATTCTTCGATTTCAACATCATTCTGGCTATCCAACGTCCTTCAATTTGTGTATCAAACTTAGAATAGACTTATTAATTTCTACCATGGTGATTTTGGTAAGCATTTCTTGAATCTACAAGTCAAATTTTAGGAGAATGAGCTTAACATGAAAACTTCCATTTTATGAATATTGTATAGTTCTTTCAAATTACTTAGATCTTTTAAAATTTTGTTTAATAATACTTTGGAGTTTCAGTATAGAGATCTCACACTCTTAGAACGTTAAATTTATTCTTAAATTTGTTATTTTGATTCTCTTATATTTACTTTTCTAACTTTATTTTCCAATTTGTTGCTAGTATATAGAAATATGATTTATTTTGATTATGGAATTTGTATCTCATGACCTAACTAAATTTACTCATTAATTTTTAACAAAAAATGTAAAATCTTTAGTTTTTTAATATACAAGAGTAACATAGTCTGAAAATAGAGTCAATTTTATTTTTTTCATTTCTCTTTTTAAATATCTATCTCTCTCTCTTTTTCTCCCTTAATCTATGTGCTTCTTCAATCTCTGTTTCCCAGGTGCAGTATCTAGGTTGTATTAGAGCTGTGTGAAGTTTTCTTCCACGTTTTTTCCTGCTTTCCAGATTGAACGACTTCTCTTCATATAACTTGAAATTCATGACCTCTTCATCTGCCACATCCAATATGCCATTAGCTCTATATTACTACTTCATCTAGCCATCACTTTATTTTGTTTGAAACATAGTTTGCTTAAGTTGTTTGAGCACATTTAGTCAATGAAAGTGGCTTCAGCAAACTCAGAGCTTCTTTGAAGTCTCTGCCCACTATGACAAACGGAACCATCTTAGGGATTGTTCTGTTTAACAATTTATTTTATAAAGCATAATTTACATTTTCTTTTTTATGTACTGACTTGATTATATGTTATACTAGACATTTTGGATGATACATTGTACAAACTGTGTTAATGGCCTTATGTTAATTTGTTACTATGCAACTCAATTACTGCCTAATCACATTGTATTCTGTAACTTTGGCCCGAGTGATATATTTGGCTAGGGTAATTTTTTGAAAATATCAAAGTGTTCATTCCATTTCCTACAATGTCTAGACTAATTTACTTTCACATCCGCAGTGCATGAGAGTTATCCTTTCTCCACATCCTCCCCGGTATTTGCTATAGTTGGTCTTTTTGGTAACAGTCATTCTCCCTGGGATGACACCTCAGTGGCGCTATGATTTGCATTGCTTGAGAATTGAATTAGTGACAATGACAATTTTTTTCATATGCTTGTCATTTATATGTCTTCATCTGAGAAGTATCTATTCAGACTATTATCTCATTTAAAAATTTGACTATTTAATTTTGGTATTTTCAAGTTTCTTATGTGTTCTGGATAATAGCCCCTTGCTAGATGGAGAGTTTGTGAATATTTCATCTCCTTTTCAGGGTGTCTCTTCATCCTGTTGGCTGTTTTCTTTTCTATGCAGTATCTTCTTAGTTGGATGCAATTCTATTTGCCTATTTTAATTTTTAAAGATTTTTTTTGTAGTGTTTCTTAAAGATTTACAGAAAAAATGAGAAAATGGTATGGGAATTTCCAACATGCCCACTCATACCTACAGCTTTCTTTATTGTCACAACTTCAAGAAGTTTGAGGAAGTCTGTACATTTGTTATAAATGATAGGCGAATGCAGATGCATTACGTGAACTCCATAGTTCACAATAATGATTGTCTGCGTTATACAGTTCTGTGGGTTTTGACAACAATAGCTAAAATTAAGATATCACATTTAATACTTTCGTGTCTCTAAAATTACCTATGCTTCATCTCCTCGTCTTTCTTCCTCTTTTACCCAAACCCCTGGGAATCATGAATCTAGTTTCTATGTATTTTGTTTTTTCTTTTCCTCCTCCTCTTCCTCCTTCTCTTCTTCTTTTTCTTCTCCTCCCCCTCCATCTTCTCCTCCTCCTTCTTTTTCTTTTTCTTCTTTCTCTTCCTCTTGTTCCTTTTTTGATTTATTTGAAATCAGAGAAGACCCTGAATTTCTAAGGCAATATTATTTTTATTATTGTTCTCTGTACTTTGGAATTTATCTTTAAAGAAAAAGCTTTGCTTGTACTAATGTCATGAATGCTTTCCTCTTGTTTTCTTATAGTAATTTCTTAGTTTCATGTCTTATATTTGGGCCTTTGATTCTTTTGTCATAGATTTTTGTGCATGGGGAGAGAAAGGGATATGGTTGCAATCTTCTGCGTGTGTATATACTATTTTGCCAGTACTATTTGTTAAAGTGATTGTCCTTTCTCTAATAAGTCAATTGTATGTACATGTGAATCAATTTCTGGATTCTCTATTCTATTCCTTGGTCTATGTGTCTTTTTTATGCCACTATAATGCTATTTTAGTTACTGTAGCTTTGTAGTCTATTTTGAATTCAGATAGTGTGATGTTTTCAGTAATCTCCCACTCTCAGGACTGTTTCAGTTATTCGGCATTTTTTGTTGTTTTGTACAAATTTTGAGGTAGTTTTTTTCTATTTCTGTGAAAAAGCCATAATATTTTGATTAAATATGCATTAATTGTATATAACACTGGGTAATATAATCATTTTAACAACTTAATTTTTCTGATCTATGAACAGAGTATCATCTCACTTTTTCTATCTTTTAAATTTTTTATCAGTGTTGCAACTTTTATTATAGATATCTTTTCCTTCCTTGGTCAAAATTGTTCTTAAATTTTTTAATAGATATTGTAAAGAAGATAGGTTTCTTGATTTCTATCTCAATACTTTTGTTATTGGTGCATAAATATCTACTGATTTTTTCGGTGTGTTGATTTTGGATCTTGTGACTTTATTAAAAATTATTTTTAAATTCTAATAGATTTTTTCTACATATAAACTCATATATAGCAAGCATGGATGATTTGGCCTTTTCCTTTCAATTGTGGATGTTTTTTATTTTTTCCATTTTCCTAGTTGGTAAGTCTTGCAGAACAGTGTTAACTAAGATCAGTGAAAGTTCTTATCCCCAGCTTGTTTCAGATTTTGAAGTATGCCTGGTATTTCACAATCATGTACCATTCTCGTGCACAACTGAAAACAAATATAAACGAAGTGAATTAGAAAAAGTATTTCTAAACTTCGAATTCTCCTGAATTGCTCCAATGTTGCCTGAGCTTGCATTTTACCATACAACTGTGCTGTCTGTGCTGTTGGGAACATCGACAAGACTGTGCTCTTCAAAAGAACATTGCACTAGTGATGCTGTGATTCTTTAAGTTGCTGTCACTTCTGAACTTTGATGTGCATACTTTCAGGGCATACAAATGTGCAAACAGTGTCACAGTTATGACTTCCACCCGGTCCCCTGTAATTATAAGATATCACGGTCAATAAGAGTGAATTCAGCTTTCATTGACATTAAAATATAAGGAAATGTACATCTTATAATGAATGTAATAAAGTATTTGACTTTTAAAGTATTGGAATCTTAATCTTGAGAAAAAATAGAGACAAACAATTAAGAAATGAAATTCATCTTACATAATAAAGATTATATTAGGCATAATTATAGAATAGATTTGCCATCTTTATTACTGTAACAAATAAAGCATATATAATTTAATCTGCTAGTGATTTTTGTTAGTGAAGCTGATACAGAGTAAAAGCTAATTATTAATATCAATATAGAAAATATGAAAGACTGGTATCTATAAGTATTTATTTACCTCTTTATAAGAAATCAGGAGAAATTAGTTCTAAACTCATGTATTATCAACTACGTTTTTGGGTGCTTTTTATGAGTTAGCGTCATTCTGCGAAATTTCAGGAGAAACGTTTTAACCATTTGAACTGAAAAGAATACCAGCTGGCAAAGAATTTCCCACTTCATTTGCAAAGCAAATGCTTATATACTTATGACACCATGACAATTTCAGAGAGTTGCGGCCACACTGACGGTTCTCTGGTAAGCTGATCACCTTTACTTCTACAAGACGAAGTTTATGTTAGGAAGACTCAAGGAGGTATGAACCCAATCTGACAGTAATAACTGCACCTATCAATACAATTACAAATTTTATTGAATAAAACCTGAATCATAAATTCAGAATTTCATAGTGTAAAAGCTAAGTTCAACTTCTCAGGAGAATTAATCAATATTTTTAATGTTGGTAAAGTAGGTTCAAGTGCACTATGGGCTGAATGTTTGTGTTCCTTAAAAATGCACATGTTGGAGCCTAATCACCAGTGCTCAGGTGTTAACAAGTGGGACTTCAGGGTGGTCATGACGGGGTAATAATCATGAATGGGATTAGTTGCCTATGGAAAAGACCCCAGAAATTAGCCAAGCATCCTGGAGAAATATAGATAGAAGATGTTACTGGTGAACCACAAAGTGAGCTTCACCAAACACAGAATTTGTTGGCTACTTGATCTTGCACTTCTCAGCGTTCAGAACTGTGAATAATAAATACCTGTTATTTCTAAGCTACTCAATTTACGGCATTTTGTTGTAGAAGGCTGGAGAGATAATGTGAAACCACTACCACAAATTTAGAAATCGTGAAAACATGAAAGAAGTCTATATTTAGACTGACTCGTAACTGTCTTCATTTTTTTCCTTCTGTTTTAAAGGAATAGAGTCTTTACAAGTGCTTCCTATGAAGAAAGGTGCTAGAAAATGAGAGTCTACGAGGTAAACTTCTCCCTTCCTTGTGGCTGCTCCCCCACCTGAGGGTCCCGCAGTGAGCCCTATGCATCGAGACGCTCTAAGTCTTACAGAGAAGGAAGAACATGGGCATCACCTGCTCTTCTGCTTGCCTCGGAGGCCTACACATTTGAACTTCCATTTCCCTCTCGAACTTACTTGAAGCCTTATCAGTGGTAGAGTCTGAGGTTCTAGAGACAAATGATTCCTGCCCATGCCGGCCAGCATCGATTTTTGTCTCTTCTGAGTTTCCTCTTATACTAAACCTTGCTTTTAAATGCTCCCATCACATGTCCTATAGCTAATACCATTCAATTCAAATATCTTTTCTTGAATAATGGTCACATCCTTTCCCTCTGTGACCTCATTCCTCTTTCCTGGCCTTGGACAGTGAATGATCTTTCAGGGACATTTAGCAACACAGTCTGATAGTAGAGCATTTTGTCCTGGGAACTTTCCAGCAATCTCTCTAGGTCAACCAATAATGTATTAGGTAATTTTATTTACATTAACCATGGCTAAAAGTCCTCCATCTTATTTGAGTACCTTCCTAAAGAGCTTGGCATTGCTATTTTCTGTTGGGAAATATGTTAACTCTTGGACTTTTACCTAAAATTATATGTGTTTGGTTTCTATCCTCTATCTATCTATCTATCTATCTATCTATCTATCTATCTATCCATCCATCTCATTATGTAGATTAGGTTGGCCTTGATCTTGTAATGTAGCCTAGGTAGCCTTAAACACACAATCCTCTTGCTTCAGCCTCGGGAGTGTTGGACTGTAGACATGTGTCACCTTTCTATCCATATAAGGAGAATTGAACTAAAAATGTAGATAAAATAGAAGCTGTTAGAACAGGATGTCATTAAAAATATATGTAACATTATATAACTAATCAGATATCACCAAGAAAGCTCAAGCATGACTGAAATAAATCTGTTTTCTCATAATTCAGCATTTGATTTAGGTCATAGAATTTTCTAATTAATTTCTTATTAAATGTCGGTGATATGAATTGCTTCTATTTTCAGAAGGTGAAACACGCGGCAAAAATAACTATTTTTGAGTTATTCCAGGTTTTAATATTCCAGTAACTTAGCTTTTCATTCATCTTTAGGTGCTCATTTATAATGATCCAAATGAAATTGTTGAGGTAAGTATTAGGTTTTACACCATACTAACATCTGTTCCCTATCAGGGTAATAGGGTTATAGTCAATGGGATATAAACAAATCATAGAGACATTCATACTGAGAGGGAATCTCCTGAGACAGCTGAGAGAGGGATTTTCTGTTTTGTTGGTGAATGTCTTCTCCTCCTGGACCAGTGAGACAAGGCCATTGGGAGCGACACAGATTAGGGCTGATACGGAGATGGATCTCAGGCACAATCTAAGATCAGCTACCCACAGAGCTTTGTTTATTTTTAAATGGATTGTTCAGATATGGCATTCCTTGCAGGGGGAAATGCAGTAAATAAAATGACAGGGGTAGAGGAATGACTTTTCTCAGATAAGCCTGAAAAATTTATTAAACATTGTTTGACCTTAAACATTTCAACAGGGGACTGAAAGTATAACATAGGCTTTATTCCAGGGTGGTGACTGGGGAAACTAAACAAGCATATCTCCCCATCTCAGAGTATTTATCTTTAAATAAATTCTTCAGTTATCAAAAGAAAAAAGATTTTGTTTTGATCCACATGAAAGTTTCACAAAGAGAGCCGTTTAGAATTTACTAGCAAAGGGAACAAAAGTAATTAGATACCTTCTAGCCTTTTCCATGTTGATTACGCTTGTTTAATTCAATTTTGAGCATTTTTGTTTCAAACGGCATATTGGCAATTAGCTCCAGGGTAAAACCAAAGCAAGGGCCAGGCCCTGTGCGCTGGGATACCGGGGTCTCAGAGATGTAGTGTCTGCCAATCCTTAGACCGACACTTTAGGGATACTTGGTGCTCTGTTCTCCTAAAGCACCCGCCCTCGCCCCTTTCCAGAAGACAGCACAGCAGACTCTGCCAAGGGCCTTGTGTTTGCCCAGGCTCCACGAGCTTCCTTTGCTGCACCTGCTTCAAAAGTGTGGCTGACTCAGTCTCCTTGTTATGTGGACAGGAATGAAATTGTGAGGCATATAGGGCCTCTGGAAATATTTTTGAATAAGCATCGTTTTCTGTCAGATGATTTTTCTTCCTCTAACTCTGTAATTCTTCAGGATTGACATCCCTGGAAGCTGAGAGACGCTTCTGGGCCAAGTGTGGCAGCAGTGCCACCCAATTCAGGTGACCCTGCCTAAGCCAACTGCTTCTCAGGGAAAACTCCTGAAAATCCTCTTTCTCATACCAAACACATCCAAGTCCTTAGAAAATAAGTCCTCCTTCCTTTTAGGCACAATCTTTCTCATCTAAAGGCATAGATTGTGTCCTAAACAAAAATAATCTACAGGTCTAAGGTGGCACCAAGCTTTCTGCTCCTCTCACGGCCTCAAACCAGAAAGCCTGTTTTGAAGCCGTGATTGTCCTTCAACAGAAATCACAAAAGTGAACTCTTAAAAAAAAAAAAAAAAAAAACAATGTGTATGTGTGTGTGCATGTTCAGGGATAAAAGGAGAATAATACCTTTTAAGAATTTCTTACAAAAACTGTTAATTAGAAAATTCCAGAGTTCACTTAGGTCTTTGGTAGAACTACCTGGACAAAAACAGGCCTAAAATAGTTGGATTCTTCTAGGACTTCAATTATTCTTAGGGCTTTGTGAAATGGCTTTATCCTTTAATTATAAGAGCAATTTTTGAACAGAGGGTAAGTCCTGTGAGGTGCCACTTAGTTCATTGCTGTAGTAATTTCAAAAATGGCACCCTGGTGACTTGACAGATTTCATACTATTTTCAAAAATGCCAAGCTTATACTCAGACACAGGAAAATCCTGAAATGTTGTCGACATATACTTTAATCAGCCACTTCCTCACAAAGGGACCACGATTACCAATGCAGTACAAAGCCACAATTTCCCTAGGTGTTGTCAGTGTCACCTCACTGAGCTCTCAGGAGCTGTGACCTCTGTTCATCTTAAAACTGTTATGCCTTAGCTCGGTGTCGTACAAGAGTTTCACCTCCACAGTGCTGTTTCACTGCTAGCCTCTTATCTCAGTGGGGAGAGTGTGTGCCTGTGCCCCACTCACATTCCAGGAGGGTAAAGGAAAGAACTCAGCTAAGGTCAGAGATATCAGGATTCAAGACCTCATCACCAGACTCAAGGCTGGAAACCTCACCTTGTATGAAGATGGCAAAGCGAGACGACACGGTCACGCATTGCAGGAACATTCCTATTCAAAAAGCCTTTCAGTGCACACAGAGCAGGAAAACATCAGGTGTCAGGGAAAAGGAGAGAAAAGGTGACTAGTGCGTTTTCAGAATTTTTTTTGGCCTAAGTTTAAATAACACAAATGTTATGAGTACTAATTCTATTGCCAAGACTTTATTATTTTTTGCAGCTTTGTGTCTCCATTTATTATCAAATCTTCCTTAGAGACTTATGGTGAGAAAGAGCTCAAATTAGTCCCAAGTTTTTTTTTTTTCTTTTGCACAAAACTCTGTTATTTAAATGTGAGATAAGCATTTCTTGTTTTAGAATTTATTGGTCTCCAGTTAGGTGTGGAACAAGTCAGGGACTGTAACTCTCAACTCACTAAAGGAATTACTGAAAAGCAGTTGCTGTTCAGCGGGGCCTGCAAGAAGTGCTTCCAAAACCCACGCTCAGACTCATACTGAATAATAGCAGAGCTCATGCTACAAGTTGTGTCAGACCCAGCTAGTGATCAAACATTTTTCAAAGCAGTAACTAAAATTGATTGGGCATTGGGTGTTCCTAGCAGAGCTAGGATTAGTAGATTTCCAGCAATAATGATCTTTACAGCTTTATCCTTACTGTGTGCTTGGGAGTGGAACACACACAGACTCCATGAGTTCAGCAACACATTATAAATGATGCATCATGTTACTATTTATATGTTATAGCCTCAACTCTCATGCTTAATTATACACAATAAATGTTTTAGTGATTTAGCTTTCCTGCCTCTGGCTCCAATAAAAAAGTGAAGCTGTTTTCTCAGTTGATTTGCATGCTCTATGGTCAGTCTGTGTATCCATTTATGAGACACAAGGCCATAGGATTCTTTGGGAGTATAGCAATTGCTAATCCATATAGTTAAGATCGCTCTGTTTTCTTCCCTGGGAAAAGCAGATAGTCCTTATTTAGACAGAATTTTAACATTAGGTTTTCCTATTGAGCAAGATTGTTTTTGTTGCAGGCTGCCCTGTGCCATGTAGAATTTTAAGAGATCCCTGGCCACCATTGACCAGCGGTTGCCAGTCATAACTACTTCTTTCTTTACCTCCCACCTTCCCATCAGAACAATTGAAAATATTCCCAGCCATCGCCACATTGCCCTTCAGAGGTAAACCTCTCCTTCTATCTATGGCACTGAAAGTCAATGGATTAAAGGAATGTTCTGCAGCATCCTGCTGTTACTAGTTGGAATTTCAATCTCGTCTGAGTTAACACATTAGTAACAGTATGTTGCATTTATAATTTGCAGAATGCTTTTCACATAGAGCACTATATTTAACTCTCACTGCAGCCCTGAGATGTATTTGTTGATGTCTTTTTTTTTTTTTTTAAAGATTCAGACTGTCTCCGAGCTGGTAGGTGACAAAGTCTTAAAGTGACAGATGACAAAACACTTAAGGTGAGATTTATGGGATATTCACCTTGGCCTTCAGCCCTCATATTTCTGTGGCTCAGTTTGTTTGATATTACTCCGTATTAAACTGTCTTATTAATTTCTATTATGTTTAGGGTTGGAAGGGAGTGTAGCGGTTTTCGCCTTCATCCTAAATAGGAGAAAATTCAATCACAAGGAATTAAGAGACTTGTCCAGGTAACACATGTGGTAAATCAGGACTTGTTAAGAAAAAATATTCATATATACTTGTTTAAAACAGTAAGAAAGACTTCATTCAGAAATAACACAGAAAGTGCAGGGATTTCTGCGATGAACTGTTATAAGACTGTTTCATTCTGAAGACAACAAGAAAGAATGGGAGTTTATATCTATGAAGCACTGTGGAGGGCTCAATGGATAGGTTACCAAGAGGATATCCTAGGAGTAATATGGCAGTGGAGAGTAGGTGAAGATGGAGGTGTGAGAGATTCTGGCCAATTCAGCCTCATAGACTTCTTGCTGAGTATGATGAAAGAGCAACACAATGACCAGACATCACCCAGTGGCAGATTGGAAATGGGAAACCTGATCACGTGTCAAGGGTTAGCAGACACTGAGTGGAGGATTTTGGCACATGTGACTCTTACCCAAGTGAGGGCTATTTGAAAGGAGAGTGCAGAAGAGTCTGATTTGACTTTAGTCAAGGAGAGAATCTTTGATCTATCCCAAGTCTTTAGACTTCCTAGCCTGTGTTCTTATTATGTGCTCCTTGGTCAACATTATATGAATAAATAAAGAAATGGGTACAAATAAACACATTTTAGGGAGTGTAGGAGCAGTGAATAGACTTGGGGGAAAGTATATTGGCAGTAAAAGTGGCTTCAGAATGATGGAGAAGTAATATCAACTAATATCAGCAAAGTCAGATAGTCAACAAAGAAGCAACTTGAGTTTGAAGGCCAGTCTGTTCCTCAAGAAGCCTTTTCCAGCTAAGTTAGCTGAAGTAACTAAGTGTGGGGAGGGAGCTAGAATGAAGGACCCTATGTGGGGTTGCAATGATGCAAAATATTGGCCAGGGTTAATGTGTCCCTTCCCAGTTTGGTTTAGCTTTGAAGATGTTCAACCTTGCTTTTTCTTCTACCAGCTCTCTAGTCCTGTCACAGGCATCTCATGCCTCAAGAAGCTATCTGTAAATTCTCAAATGGTTGCTGGCTTCTTTATTTTTCCAGGCATCCGTATGACACTAATTACGCTATGTTACAATTTTGTTTCCTCCTCTAGGCCACCAGCCTCTTGACGGCAAGGATCTTCTTTTGTTAATTTTCCTGGGTTTTAAAGAGGTGGAAGGAGTGTGTGGGTATGGAAGAGCAAGATATCCAATATCTTAGATTGAGGGCAAGTCCCTGCAAGGACATCCAAGGTCATCATCCGTTCAGACTCAGAGGTCACTGAACACAACCTCTTCTCATCAGCTGAAGCGGGTCCGGGTCCTTGCTTTGCTGACAATAGGAATGAAACTGGGATAATCGGCATGAATTTATAGGTAAGGCAACTTAATTGAAAAATAAGAGAAAATGGTGAGGAATTTTAGCTTTAGGAGTTGAAAGCTTGGGGGGTGGGCACAACTCTGGCAAAGATCAAGCCAGCCTCTTACCAAAGGAAATTAAGAGCAAATATGGAAGCCACTTCAACCTCACAAGCTGAAACGAGCAACCTCCAACAAAGATCAGGTTGGCCTGCTAACAAAAGAATGGGGCTGACCTATATGGTACCACTGTGGTGAGCTAGGGGCTGGTAATTTTTTCGTTGGATCACGAATATGACTTTTTTTGAGCTTTCTCATGTTTTAGGGGATTTTTCTCCTCGTACAAGACTCTGTATCAAAATTAAAAAAAAAGATATGGAGCAGCAGCCATTCTCATCCTGGGGGACACTATGGCACCCCACCACCTGCTGTTGTACATACCTAGTCCTTGCAATAAGAGTGCAGGGGAGGGTGCATTCCTTTCATTGTTAGCAAAGGAGAATAGGAAATAGGGAAAGTCTTCCACTTTAGCGGATGAATCATAGTGTAAGAACTGAGAATCCCTTTATCTCCTCAGGAGAATCCTCCTTCTCCGCAGCTTGGACTCCTGTGGGGACATTTTGTGGTAGAAAGCAAGAACTGCAAAATAATCAGCTCCTTGTAGCTTATGCTAGGTTCGTGTCCTATAGAAAGTTACTCAGGAACTCTCAACTATATGGCCGCCCATAATGGTCACTGAGGATTGGAATGGAAGTAACGGAAAAGCTTGACTGTTTCTCAGATTCTCCTAGAGGTCTGCACAGCAGTTTGAGCTCAAAATGCTTTTCTGAGAGATGTTAGGAGACCTTACAGGCCCCAAGATTTTCAGAAAAACACAACAAAAAAGTGATGCGTGCGCACGCACGCACGCGCGTGTGTGTGAGTGTGTGTGTGTGTGTGTGTGTGTGTGTGTGTGTGTGTGTACTGACAGGGTGGGAGCCACTGCTTGTGTCCTCCAGGTTTTAGAATCCGTCTTAATTTTCTGGTACTAGCAGATGAAATATTTCTGTCTTGGGATGTATATCAGAAACAAACAAAAAAGTGATGAGAGGAGGAGATCTCTTTAAGAAAAGACTGATTACTGTGTTTAGGAAGACAGCTTTTCTATTCAACCTCATTCCACCCCATCTCTCTAACCTTCTTCCTTAGAGTAGATGAGAAATTGTCAAATCCTATAAACTCCAGCATGCAGTGAAGGTGCTGGATTGTTTGCCAGGCTGCGCTGTCTGAAAATCCAAATGCTCTGTGCTAACTGTACTCTTGTCATGCACACTGATGCTTTGTTTTTGTGCCCCCAAAGTCTTTGCTATGCAAATCAACCCACAGGGGCACTTTAACATGGAAATCACATAATCTCCCTCACGTGGGATGAATTGAGGGATTTGAAACTCCTTGACTGTTGGGAGGAAATGAACGTACTTATTTAACCAGCATTATTACAACGGGCACATCTTCTACTCTAGGCTTTGCTCAGTGGTGCGGCTGTGCCAGGGGAGAGCTGGCATGATTATTAATGTCGCTGTCAAAAAGAACACGAGGACCTAGAACCTAGTGGATTCTGACCTTCTTTAGGGATGAAAATAAAGTCCCTCTCAGAAATTTTACTAACTTCTGGGTCTCGTTTGAGGCGTGGTGGGTTTTTTACCTTTGATTAGTGAATGAACACTGAATCTGCCTGGAAAAGGCTGTTTTTAGCTTGTTTTACAGGTGAAAGGAACGAAGGGAATTAAAGGGACATTCAAGCCCTGCAGCTGGGAGAGAGTCCAGGCTGGGGCGAGCAGCCAAGGCGAACCCTTGTGATGACTGGAAGGCTGTGCTTGTACCAGCTGCCTGCTGCTGCAGCCTGATCCCTAGTTTGGGGCTAAAGTCACTTAAGCACCTCATGCCAGCATCCTTTTCAGTAAGACAGGGATAATGCTAGGGATCGAGGGAGCAATGACTAGATCCTGTTTGTAATGACAGCTGAGCTGCCTGGGCAAGATGCGCTTGTTCCAGAAATGAGCTGGGATTCCATTAAAATGTGTGATCTCTTGAAACAGCCTACCTTGTTTTGGAGTACGTGGGACTGGATTTATTTTTGTTGGGAACAAATTGATGAGAGCAATATTTTGGCCTTATGATGTCAGTTTAAGCAAGGCACAGTTAAAAGACGACATCAGCTCTTAATGGCCTTTGCTCTCCTTCTGGGTGTTTGAAGGGCTTGACAATTGTAACAGGCTCATTTCAGCCATTACCTGTGTGAAGTCCTCACCTGGGCACTGTTCCAAACTTCTTTTGAGCTGAGGGTTTGGAACACATGCATTTTTCCCATAGAAACAATGGCTGTAGGGCTTCTTGGATAGTGGACAAAAATTGATCTGACCCAAATGCAGCTGAAATACTATGCACATGCAATTTAAGCCAGCAGGAGAAACGGTAAGCAAGTACTAGAAATTCCCTTTAAAGATCATGTAACACGCTTAACTGTATCAAAACCCTGCACAAATTAAAATCACCTGACTCCCGGTTTGTTTGCCTTAGTCTGATTCTTCTGGAGAAGCAAAATCAAGCACCGCTTTGGGATATGCCACTAACCCATCACAAAAATTTGGAAGGAAGGAAGAAGAAATGCCTGACCTCGATAGAAAGAAGATAAAATGTGGATGAAAAACCTTAAAATAGGACGTCTTCACTTCTTGGTCTGTTTTGCACATCATTAAGTAGAGGTATACTGGACATTCTGGGACACAATCCATATCGCTCTTCCAGTTTAAGAAGCCTATTCCTCGGAGGGTGGGAGACTTGCAGTGGAGGCTCACATTGGGAACGCTCCCCGGGATTCACCCTTGGCTTCTGGAGCTGCCTTGTCCAAGGTTTGATCCTTTCCTGGGATAGCCATGGATTCTGAAGATTTGGAAATGGATAGCCTGGCTACTTGCCTTAGCTTGGCATGACCCTGAAGGAGCATACTAGTTCCCTGTACAGCCAGACCTTTCTGAACTATATTTTAGTTCAAGTTCTTCCTCTATTGCAAGCCCATTTGCTTCTCTTACTTGCATGTGTGGTCCTGACTGCTCTCTTAATATATCTGCATAGGAATTGGTGTCTCGCAGTCACTTTCCAGTGGACTTGACCTGGCAGACAAACAGACATGTGAAAGAAGAAACAAAGAGGTGATTAGTAGAGACTCTGCATTATTGGTAGTAAGTGGAGGGGCTGGAAGCTGATCTAGAGGAAAGGGGAGTCCTGTGCTAACACACGTACTAGTAGACAGAACATAGCACTGGAGGTAATAGCAATTCTGGCTGGGTCGGCATTATGTTTTACTTCTATATGAAATAAATACAATGACTTGACCAAATCCATTAAAGATGTCCATCCCTTATACAAGGAAGAGTAACAAATTTGAGTGAACTTGACTTTTAGGCCTACCCTATTGCTCTTCCTCCAGATTTTCAGCTGGGTTGACTGATAGGCTTTTGTTGTGGAAGCAATTTTGAGGCCTTGCTTTTTCAGGAAGAGTCTTTTGTTGAGCTCCAAGCTTAGTATTTCCGAGTAGAATGTTGAAAGATTATTTATCACAAAACATTTCTTCTTCAAAGAATTTTTGCTGCTAGCTGCAGTCAGTAAAACAATGCTAGGTCGGGCTGGGATTTGTTCACCTTGTCAGTCTGAGGCCTGGGTTGTACTGTTACTCGTTCCAAAGCTGTATTTTTAGTTTCATCACACTGATAGGTTTTCAGCGCATCACCTACACATTAAAGAGATGCATAGTATAGAAAAATGTCTGTAAGAACATTTATTTTTAAGAACATTAATCTTTAAAAACTACTTATTTTCTTCAAAGGCTGAGACTAAAGTATACCTCAAACAGACAACCAAGGGAGACAAAAGGCAGGTATATTCTTTGGGTCTTAACTCAGGGCCCATTGCCCATTCAAAGTATAGTACAGGCTTCTCCCTACCTCCTTACTCCCCAAAAGAATCTCACTGACCTCAGAAACACACATGCATCATTAAAGCCAGGGTGGCTTCACCAGAATGTCTCCAAGAACAAACGAGATGAGGGAATGAAGCCACAGAGGGGTCTGTACGGAGAGACAGAGAACTGGCGAACTCCTGGGCCCTTGACCTGTTCCTCGTTAGAAACATGTTTTGTACTTTTCCCCGTCCCTGATGCAAGTGTTATCTTCACAACTAGAGTAGCCAGTCCTATCACAGGGCCGGGATGTTCGTGTAGGACAAGGACATCAGTGAAAAAAACATAGTAGTTCCTAGGTTAAGCAGGCTGTCTTTCCTACAAAGATATTTGCACAGGAAAAGGAAACACTTCGAAACTACCCAGAGCGGAAATGATGATGAACAGATCCCTGGCTTGCCTCAGTCTTTAAACCAATGAAAGATTGTCCCTGTGCTCTATTAGTCCACTGGGGTGATTTTTTTTTTTCCCGTGACTGCTGTGAACCTTTTAGTTCTTCTCCTCAAACTGAAAGTTCTTCCCCTTCTCTTTTCTTTCTAATTAAAATCTCTACCTTTATTTTCATTTTTTTTTTGCCTGGTCATCACTTTCTGTGCTCATTAGGGCCAAGGACCCCCATCCAATGTCATGTCCAGTAAACAGTGGACTCTAAAAAGCTTGAGTGTGGAAGGATGTGGGGAACAGGACAAAGAACCTGAAGTCAAAAAGTTACTATTTCCCACACTTGGCTGCCTGAAGAGACACACCCAAGAGTCTGATTCTTAGGGTTCATCAATTCTTGGTTTTCGAGTTTGTCTTCCTGAAGACCAAATGTGGAGCAATGCTATTACAGTTCTGATGAAGCAATTTGAAGGTCAGAAAAAGAATTTGACCTGACATGCTCTGAAAACCCCTGAACAAAACATTGTTTCATGCTCTGATGTTTAGCTCCTGTTCTCTGGAAGGATGAAAAATGTAAAAGTGCAGTGATGGTGCCCATCCAAGAATCAGCAGCTTATAGGAAGTAGCAGGATACACGCAATTGTTCTTGAGATCAGAGGGGATGAATTTAACTCGGTATTCACAGTCTAGCTCGGTGCTGGCTCTTCTGGGAAGGGCAGAGAGAAGGGCTGAATCTTAGCGGGCAACTCAATGGTAACCTGGTCTCAAGAGAAGGGTTGTTACATGGACAGCCATCGAGAAGGGCTATCTGAGCAGATCAGCAAGAGTTTGAAGAAATCTGATTTAGCTCTATGTGTACATTGTGATGGTAAGATGAAGATCATAATATCCTCAGAAAAATTTCTATCCAATCATTTATTAAACAAATGTCACTGAGTGCCAGCCATGTGGAGCTCAGCAAATGTTTGAAAAGCTGTACAAGTGGAAATTTCCTTCCAGATTGTTTGCAAACTATTTTACATAACACAGATAATTCCAGTTATTAATTTTAATTTCTTAAGAATATTGTTGCATTTTTATTGACCTCATAGTAAAATTTAATCTTCTTACAAAGGCTTATAAAAGGCGTTTGATGCCCCTGGCCCTGCTAATCTTTCCACAGACTCTGACCTCAACCTTGCGATCCAGTCAGTGTGGGCTGTAAACGTGTCTTGGTCTCTTAGCACTTGTTCTTGTTTTGCCTGGGAAACCATTTTTACTTGCCATCTTCTCATGCCTTTCCAATTCTCCCTTTGATCTGCTAATGCTTAACTGTCTTCTGAATCTAATATTGAATTGCATTTTTCTCTTAGGATGTGATCTATGAACTCCTAAGAAGTTAAATTGTTCAACAGTGTTCTGATTTTCTGATCGTATCAGTCTCTTTGGGTTGCCATAACAAAATGCCATAGACTGAGTAACTTAAAGAACAGAAATGCGAGGCGAGGGTTGCAGCTCAGCCGTTAGAGCCCTTGCCTAGGCGCTTCAGGGCCCAGGACTCGATTCCTTAGCACCACATAATAAAGGCATGGTGATAAATGCCTTTAATCCCAGCACTCAGGAGACTGAGACAGGAGGATTTTCTCATGTTCAAAGCCAGCCTGAGTTATATAGTGAGTTCAGGACCAGCCTGACTATACAGAGTGAGGGCCTCTGTCTCTCAAAAAAAAAAAGTTTTTATACAGTGTTGAAGACTACAAGTACAGTTGACCCCATGGGTTCCATGTACATACATTCAACCAGCCAATGGAAAATACTAAAAACAACTGCATTCCTACTGAGCACGGGAAGACATTTTTTTCATGTCTTTGTTCTATAAATGATATGGTAAAAGAACTATTTCCACAGCACTGACATTGTATTAGGTATTCTATCTAATTATTGATAAGTGATATACCTTAAGTAGTGAGTACCTTAGAGGAGGAGTTCCTAGCTTATGTGCAAGTGCAAAACCCTTTTCTTTAAGAGACCTAAGCATCTATGGGTTTGGAAACAGGTCAAGGGTCCTGGAACCAGTCTTTCACAGATACCAAGGAACAAATGTACCAGATCTAGTTTTGGAAGGTTCAGTTTCTGATAAGAGTTTCCTCCTTGGCTTATAATTGGTTTCCCCCAGTCCCTCCCCATCTCAAACCCTGTACTAGGACCAAACCTGGGCATGGGCACTCTGCCAATGAGCTACATCCTTTGTCCTATTTATTTTTTATTTTCTTTTTTGAGGCAAATCTCACTAAATTATTTAGGTAAAGCTCGAATATGTGATCCAACCTCCCTCAGTGCAGGAATTGTAGGTGTGCACAACTTTGGCTACCATTGGATACTGTTTTTTATGTGTCCTTTTTTTTTGTAATAGAGCTTGAGTTCCAGATCTTTACCCTGAATTTCATCTTTATTCCTTTTTATCTATTTTTTTTTTTTGAGAAAGACTCTTATAAAGTCACTAATTTCTTCAGGATAGTCTCAACTTGTGATATTCCTGCCACTTGGTGTTATAGGAGCAGAGTTAAACCTAGAAGATGATGAATTTCAAGTATGGCAATGACAGAAGTATCCTCAGTTTCCTAGAGTGCTGGGACTACAGGTGTGTGCTACCATGCCCAACTTGTCTCTTTTTATAAGAATATTAATCTTATTAGATCAGGACCACAGCCTTATACTTCATTTCACCTTAATTACCTCCATAATGGGCCTACATTCAAAAACAATCACATTAGCAATTGGGGCTCAACATAGGAGTTCTGGGGGGAGTACAAACATTCAGTTTGTAAGACCCCTATTTCTCATTCAGCAGACTGTTCACATTATAGGAGTTATGAAAATGTTCCTGTGAGGGTGCCAATTACACAGACCGTGGTGTTCATGGTACCTTCTAGAATAATGCTCTAATCACATCATATTAACATAGACTATTTACTATTTTCATCCCTTACAAGAAGGACCTTAAACTCCATAAGGGCAAGACACATGTGTATCCCGTGTTCTCAGTACCAAACACAAGGCTCTGGAAATACAAAAACCCATGAATATTTACTGATCTAGACTGCCCAAACCCAGAAAGATTAAACCAGTCTGTAAGATCAGTTCTATTCATTTGAGGACAGTTTATTTGGTTGAATCACGGATATCTGGTGGCGAAGCCGTATTAACTATGTCTTCCTGTCCTGTTGCTTTACTCCAATGGGTGTGTTTATCAACTGCACTTCCTCGCTAAGCTACTTTAGCTATGCTCCCTCTGACAGACTCCTTCCTCCTTGATGCTATCTTCCTGTTCTTTCCTTTGGTACCACACAGGGTCTGACTATCTTGACTTTTAATCTTAACCCTTCTGAATTTTCTGTGCAAGTTTGTAAAGATAGAAACGGCCCTAAGTCAGCTCAAATTTCTGAAGGCCATTTGGTAATGCAGAGGCAGAGCTTAAGTTGGGAAACTAGAAAATTTTGAGCACTGAAATGTCAGAAATACCCATAGGCTTTTGAGAGCTTTTCATGTCTGCTTGTCCGTGTTGAGTCAGGGTGACCACGGTGAGAGACCGCAGGGT
>PVKB01001529.1:192683-401152 GCA_004027205.1 Ctenodactylus gundi
CCCCCCCCCCCCCCCCCCCCCGCTCCCACTCATATGTACAACGACATGAATGCTGTCCCTTGGCTGGTGCAGTGTAGAACTGTCACAACTGTGCATCGTGGCCTGGGCCTGCTTTCCTTACACTATGTTGTAATTATTTATTTTTGAAATCTGTCATATGAGGTTCACGGGTTCATCGACTCCAGCATTGTAACTTAACAGCACAGTTACGTTACTTCTGCTTCTTGATTTGTAACTTTCTCAAACATTACAAACATTAATGTGTTTAAAAGAGTGAGTCAATAAAGAGCTATCGTTTCTGAGTGCTAAGTTACTTTATTTTGTGGCTGGGAAAACAGGCTCAGAGAAGTTTGGTCACTTGCCCAGGATCACTCAGCGCAGTAAGTAACTGAGAAGAGGCTGAGGTGTTCTTCCTGTCTCTATCTCTGTCTCTGTTTCTCTCTCTCTGTTGTCTGTCAGAGTTGTTTCAGTTCTGATAAATGGTGGACATAAAGCTTCATCACTGAGAATGGTCATGCCTTGCTCAGCTGCTTTAAGTACATAATGGGAAGGTTAAGCCCACAGGTTGCCTCCCAGAGTTCTCAGGATTAAGTGAGATTATACTTGGCACTGTGCTCTGAAGCATAGAGACATGTACTATGCAAACATAAGGCATTTTTTAACTTTATCTTGGCAATAGTAGCTTGCAATTCCATAATTAGCCTAGGATGAATATTTTAAAAAGATGAATA
Source organism: Ctenodactylus gundi (assembly GCA_004027205.1). NCBI lineage: Eukaryota > Metazoa > Chordata > Mammalia > Rodentia > Ctenodactylidae > Ctenodactylus > Ctenodactylus gundi. Next base: position 193,415 of record PVKB01001529.1, read on the forward strand.
TTTTAATATTTTATTGATGCAAAAAATGGAATCTTCAAATACTTTTGCAGATCAGTACTGTGGCCCCGAGGGAAAGCGTGGAAGCTTAGCCTCACGGTCCCTGTGAGGGCCAGACCAGGCCAGGGTTGCAAGTTTTCTTTTTGCTCTTCTCATTAGCTGAATTCAAATTCCAGTGGTGATAATATATAGTTTTTCAACTGCATATAGATTCTGCCTCTATGAAAGGGAGAGAAAAATCTATAAATGTAATCATCTCTCCCTTGTCAGCTAATGTAACACAGTGGTATCTATAAAACAGTTTTCTTTAGTTGCTTTTGTGCGATTTATTCCTCCCGGCATGGATCGGGATATGAGCAGCATTATGTTTGAATAGAGCCTTTCTGTAGCTTTTAACCAGTTACAAAGGGTGTCTGTCTATACCTGGACACACTCTTGCAATAGAAATGAAACAGGCTTTTAAGCCTTGAAAGAAAGAAAAATAGAAGACCGGGGACAAATTGCCATTTTATCATTTTGTCAGGCAAATATTATATACCCGGGAAAAAGATTTTTTTAAAGTCTGTAATTTAGGAGTGTCTGAGGTGTTCTGTGAGGTCGATTGTGTATCAGGGATTTAAAAGAAGGGCCTATAGATTTTTAAAGACCCCAGATCAGATGAGCTTAAGCTATTGTAAATTACACTTCCCACTCCCTGATGGGGGAGAAGAGTGCCCTGTCTAGCTTTCAGCATTTAAAATTTGAAATAATATAGACCTGGCTGCCTAGGGATTGGCTTGTTGGCCTGGTGCTGGAAGCGGTCGCCTGTCCCCAGTGTAATTCACGAGCAAGAGGCACCATTGTCTGCCTTTTTTTTTTTTTTGTCTCCCAGAGGCTGGCTAGAGTCATTCTCGCCTTGAGCTTCTGCCAAGGCACATCACTAAACAAGAAGGGAATGTAAGGATAAGGTTTAACTGCTTCTTTCCAGGAAGCTTGGAGATAGTATCGCTTCCTTTTTTAAAGTTGGAGGCAGTTTTATTTGTTTGGGTAAATCCTGTGGGAAATGAATAAGTAAAGTAGCAACTGACATGCTTCAGTAGGCCGAAAATAGATTTCAGCACATAATTTCTTTTTTATTTATCAACCATATGTATTTATTCCAGGTTTCCTTCTCACAAGCTTCCAGACTGTAGGAATCAGAGATAGTAATAGCTAACAAGCACTGATCTTTTTTTGGTTTGTTTCCAGGAGGTTCCTCAAATCTTTATTAAAATAAAACAAAACAAAATTCTAGCCCTATGGAATAGCCCAGAAAGTAATACATTGAATATTTTGTACATTTTTTCTCTCTTTTTGCTATGTTAGAAACCAAGTTCCAGGCATAAACATGACAGTTATCAAAATATTTCGGCATACATCCTATAAGTAAAAAGACATTACCTTATCTTAATCACATCCAAGATGTTTATCACTGATATGAGAATATACTGCAAAATACACAGTCCATTTTCAAGTTTCTACACTTTGTCCCAATAATGTCTTTGCTAGTCAGTCTTCTGTTAGATCCAAGATCCCGGTAGGATCACACGCTGAACTTAATTGTCTTGTTTCTTGAATTCCCACTCATTCCTAACAGTCCTTTGGTCACTTCTGTTGTTTGCAACACTAATGAATTAAGATTCCTGGGGAGATGCCCCACAGTTTGCATTTGTCTGACAGGATGCCACTCAAAACATTCAGTCAAAAATTGTCCTCAAATCTTGCCTAATTATTTTTTAATGTATGCTCATCAAGTTTTTATGTAGTTAGGTTTGTGCCTTTATAACTTTAACTTTATTTTGGCATTAATAGCTTCCAATTCCGTAATTAGCCTAGGATAAGTATTTTTAAAAGATGAATATTTTAATTTTTTATTGATACAAAAAGTGAAATCTTGAAATACATTTGCAGATCACTACTGTGGCCACAAAGGGAAGCAAAGCTGCCTCACCTCATGGCCCATCTGATATCCATTTTTAGAGTTTGCTTTGGGCTCACTGGCTAGCCTTGAACTCCCAGCAATCCTCCTGCCTCAGCCTCCTGAGTGCTAGGATTGCAGGTGTGCCTCATCATGCCTGGCTTACTTGGAGCTGAGGAATCGAGCACCAAGAAATGAAGGCCTTGCGCTTTGTAGGCAAGTGCTTGAACTCCTAAGCACTGTGTTATTCCTCCAGCCCACCTCAATCCTTTCCAGTGTATATTTAAATTTTGAATCTGTAAAACATTTACAGAGCTACTCTCAATTCTATTTTTTCTTAATTTCTATCTCTCCTTTATGGGTAACAAGTTCCATTAATTCCTGGTTTATCATTCCTAAATTTTTTTTCCTAATTAAGTAAATATAATAATTATACTATACATCAAAATTCATTTTGTATGTGAATATATGTGTTTTTATGTATGTGTATAGAGACACATATGTCTATTTTCTGTTTTATAAGAAACATATATATTTATTTAATAGATTCTAGAAATCTCTTTATATCAGTTTATGGCCACCGAAGATTTCACTTTTTCTCAGTAGTTTGCTTTTATACATAAAATCTTCATACATGAATTTGTGCTTGTGCTGTATGTGTAGAAATAAAACTGCAGATGCGAGCCTGGAGAAAAAAGCTTCTGTAGTGCTGGCACCGGGCAGATTCTCCGCTTGAAGGTTTGAATCTGGAATCTCCCCTAAAAGGCCGCATGCGTTTGGATGTTGTGGAATACGTATGGATTCCATGGCTGTGAGGAGGTGAAGACTGGCTGGAGCTTAAACCGGAAGGGGAGGACCACTGTCACACAGCCTGGAAGGTTATATGCTAGTTCTGTGCTTCCTTACCCACTTGGCTTCCTGTTTTCCAAGTTGTAAACAGCTTTCCTCCAGCTAGGCCTCATCGTGTGCTCCCACCATTGCCAGGCACTCATGAATGAACCGTGTGAAACTGTGAGATAAACCTTTCCACCTTTAAGTTATGGATGTGAGGTATTTTGTCCCAATAACGAAAAAGTAACTAAGACAGGCTGTTCCGATCTAAATTCCACAAGAGATGTGCAGGCGTGTCTGGTACCGATCTGTACTGTTACATGAGCTCACTGAACCTTCCCAAAGTCTTGCCAACTTGTTAAAACTCTTGCTGCGCATAGAGTATGCACGAGTCCTGTGGATTGTAAATGCCATAGCCATGATTTGATTTCAGATTTTGACTCCACACTCATAAAATGAACCACCTCGTTCTACTATGTGTTGCCTATAATAAAGTTCCTGAACCATATTTTATACTGATGGGATTAATATGAAATCAACCACATTCACTGGTAATGTTCCTGAAAATATTGCGGTGTAGTATGGAATTCACAACATTTGATATTCAGACAATGCCATAGACATGAAAGAATGGGGTTCATATTTATCCTATTTTTTTTGAGACATGGTCTTGTTCTGTAGCCCAGGCTGAACTTTTTTCTTAAGAAGGTCAATGTCAAAGCAAAGATTTTGGTTTACTGAGTGTAGCTATAGCAATGAGAATCTTTAAAAAATGAGAGGTTTTAGGACAGCCTCACTATAAAAATAAGACCTGAGGGTACAGAAAGTTGGGTTTAGTTCTGAAGTAGAAGTGGGTGGTAGGAGAAAAACAGGTGATCAGAGTCAATGCAAAGCATGCAGGATTTGAAGCAGGCTCCAATTTAAGTGGATAATTGAAGAACACACCTAGAACCTGGAAAAGCTCAGTACGACTTAGACGGACGGTCAGGGTTGGCAGAAACCCTAGGGAGAAAGGCACTGTTGGAGTACTCAATACATGGCAGACAAGAAACAAATACATAATTTGAGATTTAGACGAATTCCTTGATTCAGGCAATTGAAAAGAAAAGTATTTGGCTGTTTGGGAGAAGTTTCTCCAAGGAGCTGATATTTGAGGAAAAAAGAAAAAACCCAAAACACAAAGAAAGAGAAGTTCACTATTTAAAGACTCAAGAAAACAACCTTCCAGGAGACAGAACAGCAGGTGCCTAGGTCTCAGTGCTGGAGTCTGAGGAAATAGTGAGGTTGGCAAAATCAGTAACATGAAGGCTGCTGAGGCTGCAATATGTCAAATGAGGGAGTAGTAAGAGAGAGGTCAAAGGTGAGGTCAGATCGGAAAGAATCATGTCAAGGTTAAAAAATTCGGATTTTATTTCAAATGCATCTGAGCGTACTGGAGTAATCATGTTCCCATCACTTTTGTGATGAGTTGCAATTTAATCATCAGAGAATCTATGAGGAGTTCCAAGGAGATATAAAGAGAAACACTCTCTCCTGATGGTATAGATCTATTTTAAAGTAAGAATTACACTATGGACCGAATGTTTGCATGCCCTCTTACCCAAATTGTTTTGTTGGAACTCTAAACCTCAACAGAATGAGAGTCTGACAAAGAGACTCATAGAAATAATTGGCTATATAAATAAAGGCCACAGGATGAGAAGATTGCTGTCAGAAGAGCCCTGTTCGGCGTGGTGGTATCAGCCTGCAATCTCAGCAACCTCAGCTAATGCAGGAAGTATAGCAAATTTGAGCCTAGTCTGGGCAACCTAGCAACTTCCTGTGTCAAAATTTAAATAAAGGGTGTGGAGGTGGCTGAGAATTTTGCTCAGTGCAAAGGCCTTGCATTCAGTCGCCGGTGCCACATACAAAAAGAGAGAGATCTGAGAGTGATTGTTCCTTTCTCCCTCTGCTTGCTGCCATGTGATGAGATCATGAGCAGACTGTCATTTGTAAATTAGAAAACAGATCCCCTTCATGCACCTTGGCTTCAAACTGCTGAGCTCTCAAAGCTGTAAGAAATAAAGTGTCTGCTTCTGAAGTCATGGTATTTTTTTTCCACAGTAACTAAGACAAATTATTTTTCTTAAGGCAGGATATAAAATGAAAACAAATGTGAAGTTTGGCCAGCATTTTGGGTTAAACGACATGTATATAAAAATAAATACTTTGCTGTTTTGCATTTACCACCCCCAGATGATTCATGACGAGAAGTATATTCTTCAAATTCAAGTGCAAATACGGTATTTACTTCAGTAACATATGCATAGTAAACGTATTTCATTTCAAAAAAAAAAAAAAGAGAGAAAGCTTAAAAAAATGTCTTGCAACGCACCGTATGTAAAGTTCAGGCTATACGCCACCGATGGCTTCACAGAGACAGTACTTATTCCCCACTCTCTTCATCAAATGTTCTATTTTTTTCCTTTTGGTAAAATCAGATAATGTAAACTTTCTTGTGATTACATCTTGCATTTTTGCATTCAGTATTTCTATAGATTCCTGAAATCAGAGGCGTTTAACATTAATAAGAAATCAAGCTAAGTTAAGGCATGAATCCTTGAGAGTTAAGAGTGACATAAATTGCATCATACCACATCCTAATCATGAAAGAGCTAAAATAGAGGGAATGACAAATGTGTGACTTAGAAGTAAGAAATACTGAAATGAAGCGAATGCCAGTAAATATATTTAAAAATCATGACAGACAAATCAAAATAAGGATAATTTAGCACAAAATCATCTTACCAGAAAAAAACTCCAAACATGATATTTAGCATTAAGGCAACATTACAATTAACCAAGTAAAAACTTCAATAGGAACCCTAAACATATATAAATATCCTTTATCCATGCTAACTTAATTTTTTTAGGCTGATTATATAATATGTTAATGACCCGAGTTTTGTTTTGTTTTGTTTTGTTTTGCTTTTGAGACAAGGTCTCGCTCTATAGCCCAGGCTGGTCCTGAACTCACTATGGAGCCCAGGCTGGCCGTGGACTCATGGCAATCCTTCTACCTCAGCCTCCCAAGTACTCGGATTATAGGCATGTGCCAGTACTCTCGGCTTCTGTGGTGCTGGGGATTTGAACTTGGGTACTTAGCGCTTGACACCGCTGAACCATTCCTCCAATCCAGACCCAAATATTTTAACATCTTACTGTTTGATGTCATATAGCCCACAGATATAAATATTTGGCGGAATATTCTTTTTTTAAACATGGCTATTGAAGATTGTATAGAAATAACCTGAATCATCACTTCAAATTCTGTCAATTAAACAGATTATTTTTCTAGTAAGCAACACACAGCAAAAACAGAAGCATAACTCTTTGATCAATGATGACTGGTAGCTCTTTGGTTATGGAAGATAGTTTTTGAAATACAGTTACATCCTTAACAAGTATTTTAAAAGAAATTTATCTGGTGGGTATGTGTAGCTATCAAAATGGTGATAATATTTGGTTATTGAGAATGCCCACTGAGACAGAAAAGGACATGTGCATCATCAATGCAGGTAAAGGATATCATTCATTGTGGTAAGTTTTTTCCAATTGTTGAGAGCCCTGGTTGAAGAATGAAAATCTTCAAATCTCCTGGGGCACGCTGGTGGTCCCTGGGGTGAGAAGTACTTCAAGTCTATCCATTAAACTATGTTTACTCCTTAAGAGATTTTTTTCTTGGCTTTTTTAGCTTCTGTAAGATTCTGGCTCCTTCACTACTTTTCCCAAGAGTACCACATTTTTTTTTGAGTATTTTCCGTGAAGTTGGGTGAACCATAGGCCAGCTTCTTAGGCATCCATTCCCCTGGTAGGTTTAATTTTATAGACTCTTATTAGTTCCTTCTATTAAAATGAAAAAGGCTTGGGAGCCTCTGAATCTGTCACCAAAACTAGCATTACAAAATTGAAGTCATCATTTTGAGGCTATAAAATACACTTGATTTACTTGGTTGAGTCTGTCCTACCTCAACTGTATAACTAGATCCCATAAGCAATAGGGATTTATTGTACATGGTTGAGCAAGGGAATACTAACAAAAGTGATGATTGAGAATAATATTTTATGAACTTCTTTAGGGCAGGCCGGAGTTGGAAGAAATGGAAGGGTGAGAGAATGAGTATGTACGTATGATAAAGGTATATTGTTCTTCGTCCCTTCGAGTTTTGACAATTGCTTATGTTACGTGTTTAAGTCAGGAAGATTTACACCTGATTTTGCTGGGAGATAAGGTGTGAAGGGAAGTGTTATGTGAAATACAGGTACCGCAAACGTGTCTTCTGTTGGGGGCCGGCAGGTTTGGATGGAAAAGATCAAGGTGGTGGCAAGAGTTTCTTTGACAGGAAGCTAGAATGAAGTAAGCTGAACAATCACGAAGACCTGAAGACTTATTATTATTATTATTATTATTACTATTTTGAGGAATGTCTGGCTAGTGAGATGGTGCAGAACTGAGTAAGGTTAGATGTACGATTGTCCCTGAGGGAATTCTGAACTGAGGTCGACAAGAAAATCTAAGAAGGATGTAAAATTCATCTCCCCCAGCCAGAATTCAGCCAGGTGATAAAAATATACCTGCCATTTCAATAGACAGAATTATAAAAGAATTTCTGGCTAACAGTTAAAGAAACTAATGGTAAAAGGGATGTCAGGTACAACTCTAGGAAGAGGGAAAGTTTGGAATAATTAACATTTAGTAGGTTGGAAGGCTTTGCAAAACTGGTAAATATGACAAGGTAAATGAAGGGGGAAAACTGCACAGTGGAATCATCTCTACTCTCTTCCTTCCAGGATAAAGAAGGACTGCTAGCTCCAGTGACACAGAAACAGGAAGTCAAAGCAACATCAGAAACTAAAACAGGAACAGGATGTAAACAGGAAGTTATTTGTCCTCAATAGTTAGTTGGCTTTGCAGTTTTCTAGTAATACAGACTAACAAGAAGCCACTGAAGGAGGGGGTGGAAGATTTTAAGCATCTTATCCCTAGCATTACTAAAGAAAGTAAAGGTAGATCTGATCGATAACTGGGTACAAATGCATACTCACTAGTTGGAGCACTGGATGTAGTGAATAGATTAAACTTGACAGAAGACACTCAATTAAAGTCATTCTTCAACAGATCACGATGAAGACAAATTATGAGCTCAAGATCTCTTCCAGAAGGACTTACATTTTGAGATAATATAGAATCTAGTGGTGAATACTTCTATCAATAGAATAATTTTATTACTACTTTCTAATGTGTTATTACAACTCAATCTTCGTAATAAGATACATGTTATAATACCCATTTTACAATGGAGGGGACAGGAATTAGGGAGAACATACAGTGGGACTGATAGGCCATGACTAACCGCCCCCAAATTTAAAACCTAGGCACTAAACTACTACTTGAGTTTAATTCATGATTTTCAGCTGTATCAAAGTGCTTAAAAATGAATGTCAAGGATTGTTTTAGCAAATTTTCACTATCAACATGGGACAAAATGGTTCTGGAAGCACAGTGAAAATTAAAATTTGTGTTGAGAATAAAAATGTCTCAAAAAATGTCTATTAAAGCTTATGAAAAACTCGTGGCAACTCTCTGTGCGTTACTGAAATCCTGTGTAGAAAATAGACCAATCTTCTCTCTTTTTTTTTTCTCACAGGCATTTTGCTTTTGAATCATTTTAGTTCTTAATTGTTTATTTTGGCATCTTGAAGGTCGTTCTCAGCAAGTTGGTGACTACTGGCTGCTTGTTCCTTCTTCATCGTGAGGCACTGGAAACTCATGGAATTCCTGTTTATTGATAATTTGTTGAATGATGTCTTCTGGCAGTTCTCTGATTATTTATTTATTTTTTTGGACAATCTCTAAATAGCATCTCTTGGTATTTTCTCAGGTTATCAGTTCTTATACATATTTTCAAATTTTTATTTTGGGAACACTTCAAATTTATAGACAAATTTTGAGAATACAAGTTTTGTGCATAAATATGCCTATTTTTCTACATTGTTTGAAGGTGGGTGGCATGGTACTTTCATGAATATTTCTGTTTCTGCGTACTAAAGTTTCCTCCTATACATGCAAATTATACCAATCAACATCAGAAACTTAACATCAATATTTATTGTTCCCTCTAATCTTCAGGGCTCATTTAATCTTCTCCAGGATGTGCATTGTATAAAGGAGAAAAATGCAAGACAAATCATGAAGCGAATCTTGCTGGCATGTGTCTCACTCTCCTTCAATACAGAATCTGTATCAGTTCTTTCTCTATTTTCATAACACTAAGATTTTTCAAAGTCAGTTGCTTTGTGGGATGTTCCTCAATTTTATATTTTATTGATGATACTTCAAGATTATTTTAACATTATATATCTTCTGCAAAAATGCTAGGGCAGAGAAACTTGGGGGTGGTGGGCCACCACTCAGTTGAAGTGGTGCTATTGAGCATCTCCACTGTAGAGTAATTGTAATTCGTGGAAGAAATACTTTATTTAAAGATTGCCTAAAGCTCTTATTTTCCTGTTTTCCCTGTTTTTATTTTACTGTTAGTATGAACTGCTTTTGTTTATTTCATTTTCTCATTTATTTTTCGTTACTGGCGATTGAAGCTTGGGCCTTCTCATTGACCTACTTCTGCATTACCCTCCTCCCCTTTTTCCTTTAATTTTGAGACATATTCTCATTGAATTGCTAAATTGTCCAGGCTGGGCTTTAACTTGTAATTCTCCTGCCTCAGCCTCCCAGAGTGCTAAGGCAATAGGCCTGCATGCCCAGGTCTGGTTTGCTGTTTTATTTTAACCAATGGTCACCATTTGCTACTATTATGATTTATTTTCTTTTTAAATTGTTCTTTTAAATAGATCCTCCAGGCTCATCTAGCATTTGCCCCAGTCCTAACTTGATGCTCACACCTCGCTCTTTTTAGCAGCATGTAGGATTTAGATACTACAATCTGTACACTGGGAGGACTCTACTCAGACCCCAACGAGTCATTCTCCATGCTTCATACCTTCCTCATCACATGTTTCTTAGGTTCTAGTGACCCGTGTGCTACTACTGTGACCTCCTTCAGGGGAAGGAAGGTCGCTGGCACAGATACCTCAGATACCCATCTGACTTGTCTCAAGCTACAGGCATCTGTGTTGCACTTTTCAAGAAACTAAGGGAAAAGGAGGATTTAATACCTATATTCAACAAAGAAAATTCTATCAGAGGAAAGGAGAAACTCGTGGAAGTTGAAGTGGGAAGACAGAATGACACAATTGATCCTTGCCATGCTTTCAATTAAAAAAAGATAAACACATGTACATATATGTGAATATATACTGTCTGTTTTGCACATCAATTAGCATACTCAGTGAGTCCTTAACCAAAGAGGAACAATTTGCTTCCACATTCATTAATGGAAAGGTGGCTATGATAAATTTAGCGAGAGGGGGTGACTAAGTTTGGGAGCCCCAGTAGCTGGTCTTGAGACTAGGAAGAGTGGAAAAGTAAATCAGAAAAGGGAAACAATAAAAGGTGTGTTTGAGATAATTATCCTTAAGACGGAGGAGCTTAGTCTTTCCAGGAAATCCTGGGAGTCATTAAGGATACATTTATACCAACTGATGGCCCAAGAAGTGGTGATATTTATCTTCGAGCTCTTTGTTTGTCATCAGTTAAAGCTTTTGAGAGCTGTTTATTCTGTGGCTGTCCCTGTCTGTTGGTGGAGTGCTCCCACAGCCAAATGAAAAGCCCCTAGGCAAGAGGTGCCTGTGTGTAGTAAGTGGCTTAAGAGACTTGGGAAGAATATCACTAGAGAACCGACAGAATTTCCTACACAGTCTATTTTTTTTCAAGGCTATGTACCCCAAAGAGGACATATTATTTCAGGGGGACATGGGAAAATAAACTGTGTAATTTTTTGTGTTAAATCTTGGGAAGTAATCAACGAACCGATAAATATTATTTATTTATGCTTATATAAATGTATCTGTATTTAAATATATTTATTTATGTATTACATATTTAATAAAGAGGGCTTATATAAGGTCATACTCTGATTTCTTACTGCACGTTTGCAATATCTTGCACACATTAGCATCCCTTTTTATTCTCTTTGATTTATTTATTTTTGAGACGGGGTCTCACTCTGTAGCCCAGGCTGCTCCTGAACTCACTATGGAGCCCAGGCTGGCCTTGGACTCACAGCAATCCTCCTATCTCAGCCTCCTGAATGCTGAGATCACAGGGTTCGCCACCCCACACAGCTCATGAGGTGCTGGGGAATCGAACTCAGGGCCTTGTGCTTCATAGGCAAGCCCGCGGAACTGCTGTGCCATTCTTGCAGCCCAGCATCTCTTTCTTTGTGGCTCTGGGGATTGAACCCAGGGCCTTTACCCTCAACTACCTCCTCGGTTCTTTTTACTGTGAGACAGGATTTCCCAAGTTGTTAATTTGCCCAGGTTGGGCCCCAATTTGTGAACCTCCTGCCTCAGTCCTCCAGAGTTCTGAGATTGTAGGCCTGTAACACCAGCTCTGCCTTCAGATTCATATCGAATTTGCATTTACTGTATAAGAAGCTGAGGCTTTGACAGGCTTAGCAGCTTGCTAGAGATGGCGCTGATACTAAGTGGTGCCGTTTGTCATAAACCAAAGCTGGGTGACTCCAGAGTCCCCTTGCATAGGCGCTGGCTCTGTTTGCTAAAGGACAGAGTCTAGAGCTCCCCCAAGTGGAAAGAGCTCAGGGGAAGACCTCTGAAATGCTCCCACAATCAATCACCTAGTGGAAAGCATTGATCTGTGAAGAGGAAAGCTCAGGTTTAGATAGCAGTTCTGTAGTGCGAGTCATGAGCCTTAGGTTCTACTTGGAATCCTGACGCACATTTTTACTCAGAGATAGCTACTGAGTTCAAAGCATCAGTTCCTCCCACTGGACGCTCCCCTAGCGTCTGGGAGCTGCCGCTGAGAGAACCCCAGCAAATGCAGCAGGAGGCTGGAGCCTGGAAAAACACTCCTTTTTTTTTTTGTTCCAGGACCCTGAATTCAGACCTGCTAAGAGCCGGTCACGTATTTAAGATTTTTCACTCAGTTCTAAGTTAAGAAAAAAAAAAAGTTAGCATACTTGTCCTTTTTGATTCTGATTTTGGCTAGTAGAAATCCTTGATGTAACTAACATTCTTATTTGGGATGTAGAAGAATACTTCTTGTCTCAGAAAATTCAGGAAAAAAGGAAATTGAGTATGACTATGTAGTCAATCCATATTTAATTCTTAATATAGTGATTGAAGTCTAAGTTTTGATGCTAGATAACAGCTTCTATTAAATATCTTTAAGTAATATGTGTTAAATTGCCTTTGGAACAGGAGTAAACTATGGTAAGGATATGTTTTTGTCTGAAAGTAGGCCATTGTCTATTCTCACCAGGAAACCTTTGTTTCAGGTTTAGTGTATTTTTAAGTACAATCCTGAAAAAAGTAGAGTCGCTCAGAGTCACTATTTATATCTGAGCTGATAACTCAGCAAGAGTGTACCTGGACAGAAGGGTAGGATTGTGAATCCAGGAAATGTGCATTTGGATGGAAGAGTTTTATTAATCAAAATGTATTGAAATCACTCAAGAGAAATTGCCAGGTTATAACGAAGAAAAAGGAAACATTATTTGACACTAAGGAACTAATTCTAGTATCCATATACCACTGTTGGACTGGGTTTTCTAATTATCAAGGCACCGATAGGTAGTCTAACTTTTCAAACAAAAAAAGATCTGGACTTGATGGTGAGTCATCTCAGTGTATTCATAACTAGGTCTTCAATAGTTCAGGATGGCATCTTTCAGTTTTATTCTATCCCAGTCACGCATTTTGTAGGAAAAAAAAAAAAAACAGATTGTCTACTCCCTCCTTTATTTTCCTTGTGAGAGAAAGCTACAGTTTGGAAAGGTAGCTTTCTTGCAAAATATACTCCAGTTGTCCAAAGGGTGAAATGCTCTAGTGATCCCACTTCCCTGGATGGATTTTGAGCAATGGTCTTTGCTTCTTTCTTATTCCTGGATGTGGAAACTTTCAAATCGCAAACACTCAGATCCAAGCAAAGAAAAAAGATAATAAAAACAATGAACATGCTTCCATCTGGAATCTCTTCATAGTTCAGTTTGAATAAATCGGCAGATACCTGGCAGTGCCCTGGGGCCACCAAGGAAGCTTATTTTGTTTGTTTTTATCTCTCCCTCTTCTTGTCAGCTGAATAACATCTCTGCTAATGGCCCAAGCTTGCTGGGAGCCATTGTCCTCCCTCAGCTTCCGTGGAGGCTGGCTGTGGGCACAAAAATGCACCAAAGTGAAGAAGAAAAATCAAGAAATAATATTTATCTGAATACTCTTCCAGAATTTCAATTAAATGTAGAAACCTCAGCCATGTGGCAAAGAATTTCTTTCCACGGGTCTTCTAATTGCCCCACAAAAGCAGCCCCTGGGAACACCGGATGAGAAGCTTTCAAGGTGTGTGGCTCTAGGCTGCTTGTCATAAGGCAGATGGCAGGGAACCCGCTGGAAGGCTGAATTTTCACTGGCACCGAATAGGGCTGACTGCACAGTAGTTAAGTGGGGTAGCTGTCAAGGAAAGAGATGCTTTCCCTCCCCTACAGGGACAGTTGAACCACACACCTCCCTCCTTCTCTGGTTCCCAGTTGCCCTGGGCATTTTTCTCTGTTACAACATTTCACTCTTGAAATGAATGGCACTTAGCAGGGAAGGTGTCTTTGGTAAGTATTTTACAACAGAGCAGGAGTTAACAGTTTCTTTTTTCATTAAAAGTGAGTTTTTGGTGGCTTTGTGACTGGCACCTGGAAACTTCTTTCTTCCCTTTGATCTAGTGATCTTATAAAGAGTCTCCTTTCCCAGACATCCGCCAAAAGGAAGATTATACTCCTTTCCTCCCTTCCTTCCGTCTTTGTTCCTTCCTTCCCTTTCCTCCCCACGCTCAAAAGAGAGATTATTTTTACAAGATCCTCGTGAATGTGCACAGGGATGGGTGCCAGATAACACTACAAACAACAACAAATGATTTATTAACTAAAATGTGTGTGGGGGAGAAGGAGAGAGAGATTTCTAAAACAAAGCTTAGGTGACATGAAAGGTAGCCGCAGCTCATTTAAGAAGCCAACATAAAAGAGAGAGGAAAAGTAGTATTTAGTCATTTTACAGCTGTACCAATTGTAATTTTTTAGAAATGTAGATCTCCTGCTGTTAATATTCCACTTACAGCCAATTAAATATTGACAAGGTAATTCTATTGCAAAGGGAATAACATAGTGTTCTAAAGCCAGGCTGTGTCCTCCTTAAGGACCGGTATTATATCACACTCATTACTGCTGCCCAGAGCTTACCACAGGGCTTGGCACAAAAATGACACTAGACAAAGATTTGTTAACTTGAACTGAAAAAAAAAAAAGAAAGTGAGGAGACCACTATATCATGAACTCTGCAAAAGCACTTATGAGAATGAGGACAGTAATTCTACGTGAGAGGAGGCCGATTTATGTGTTATTCTTCTGACCCACCCCTCATTAGTGCTGTCACTCTTCTGCAAGATGATGCACCTGAGATATTACAAGGGCGTAAAATATCATCTGGGATATCCAAGGAAACTAGATTACGTTCTGTAGACTTCTAGTCCTTATAATCTTCAAGGTATTTCACTGGACTTCAATTCTTTGGAAATCAGTAACTTGTCAGTGGTATAAAAATAAATTGCTATCACCAGAGTCTATAATGAACCAGAACAACAGTTGTGTCATGATAAAAAATGTTTTTACTTGGGCGGGACAGGGTTGGAAGTCGGCTTGGCTCTTGCTCACTTCCTGATTGTGGGAAGGTTCTGTGACCTGTGAAAACTTTGGATTCCTGGTCTCTATAAAGTGGGAATAAGTTAGCACTTTGCCTTCCAGGGCTGCAGTGTAGATTAAAGGAGGGAATGCAGGGAGAGAGCTGAGCACAGCGTTGGTACCTGGGGACTGTGCGCTAAGCAGCACAGACAGGAACTGCACTTGGTGCCTGCTCTGTCCACCCCGTTTGGTGTGTCCTGTGATTACTGTTTAGATAGTATTCTAGGTGAGAGGAAACCTTGGATATGTGCCTTCAGGCAGCCTGTGTTCCTGCTGTAGGGCTTGAAACTTTATAATAAGAAGGTAAGTCATAGGTGCTGAAAAAGCTTTTTCAGCAGCTGGCAGCATGTTATTAGTATCATGGGTGGAATTAGGCTAGATGTATATTTTTCCAAATATAGTTTGTTACTTTCTAAGGTGGATCTATACGCATACCTGTGTTTTTCCTCCAATCCCACAGGCAATTTGAGATTAGTTCACTGAGAATGCCATCTGTTCTTTGTAGTGGGAAATGAAAAGAAACTGAGTTTTCAGCATCACTGCGAGATTTGCATTGAATAATAGGTGTCAGATACATCGGTACCCACCTCTTTTAAGTGTGAAGCTAAGTGCTGTGACTTCACTCAGTGTTTGGAAGCAAGATGTTAATATTATAATGATCTTTCTCCTTAATGAGATGAGATTGAGAAGCAGTTTTAGAAAAATGAACAAGAACAAGATGCTGAGAATAAAGGAGTGGTGAGCTGACTGGCTCTCCCTTTTTTCTCTCAGTGGGGTCTTGGGTGGAGAGACGGGGAAGCGCCCAGGTGCATGTTGCCTGGAAGCTCAGCCTCCATTTTCTGATGCCTCGAACCACTTTCTGTAAGTTGGAAAAGGACTAGAAATCTGGGAAGGCTCTCCTTTTGGTAACCACTAGCTTCTTTAGGAACAGAACCCTGAGGAAGTTTCTGCAGAATTTCTGTAGCCTTAGGCTTTCCTTCATCCCTGAACACACTCCCCGCTTCCATCGGCAAACTCACAAGTTCCCAAGACCACTCTTACTTCAGAAAACTGCTCTAGGCCCTATGGGATCCTAAAGGGAAATCCTAATTGCTCAGGTTCAATAATCTATTTGAAGGACTTGTGGAATGCACAAGTGTTGCTGTGATTCCTGGTCGTTTCAGCAAAAGAATGCATATTCTAATCATCAAAAGAAAATGGAGGTTAGAGCAGGATACAGTGAAGAAGGTGTGTGGAGCCCACGGCTGTCCTCTCCCAGTGGAGGTATGCAGACAATATGTATTTCTGTCAATTACAACATATGACAACTCTCTGAGATCTTGCCAACCACAGAATTCCCAGTGTCCAGGGTTTCACGGGTCACATGGTTGGCGACTGTGTGGCCTATCTTGTTCTCTAGTCCCTCCAGCAATGGAGCTGATGTCCCACCTTGGCCACAGCTCCCCACCGTAAGTCATAGTGTTAGCCTGCATGGCCCAATTTCTCAGGCAAGCAAAGGTTCTTATCAGACAGGATACTCCAAAGGCATAATGGGTCCCTCTGAGAACTGACAGCAGGAGAAAAAGCCAACCGGGGCAACCTTAGCCCTCCTGGCTTCTACAACAGGCATTCCAACTGCATAAGGAGATTACAACTGCTGATGACACTTCCTATGTCAGTAGGATCCCACCAGAAACACAGAGGTGGCATATTCCTGCAATCCTATGACTCTTCTGTATTCACCCACTACCTCACCATAGCATAAAGGTCAGTCTGATAGTTTGGATGCTTTTGTTATGGGGATTGTTTCTCCTTATGATTTTCTTGGTCCTTGAAGCAAATTAAGCACTGGTAAAGCACATCTTTCTCTCTGGGAGGAAGTACACATCTTTGCTAAAATCTATTAGAGATAATTCTTGAGCATGCAGGATTCCTTACTCAATACTGTAGAAGGTTCTCACCAGAACTGAAATAAATAGGCATTCTCAGACGAAGTTCAAATGGCCAGCAATGGCCATCTTTTTGTTTAAAAAGATGTTCAACATCCTTAGCTATTAGAGAAATGCAAATCCAAGCATCACTAAGATGCCATGTCACCCCAGTGAGAACGGCACATACTAAGAAGCTGCATAGCAAGCAATGCTGGAGGTAGCGGAACGAATACTTTTACATTGCTGATGGTGCTGTAAATTGGCACAAATACTATGGGAAGCAGTATGGAGACTCTCTAAAAGGTTGAAAATAATATTCCATCCGATCCAGTAACACTTCTTCTGGCTATCTTTCCAAAAGAGTTATAAGCAATGTATAACAGAGATATTTGTATATCTATGCTGATAGCAGCATAACTAATAACAGCTAAATTGTGGAAGATCACACATATCTATCCAGAGACCAAAATTGGGGTAAATATACACAATGCTGTACTACTCTTCTATAAAGACAGATAAATTCAAAGCTTTTGTAGGAAATAGATGGAAGTTGAGACCATCATGCTTAGTGAAGTGAATTAAACTCAGAAGGTTCAATATCATGTAAGTTCTCTAATTTAGAGAAACACAGAATACAGGAATTTTATAGAACTAAATGGGTGTGAAAGTTGAGTCAGGGTGGATAAGGGAGGGAACTGGAGGGGCTAAAAAGAGGGAGGGGAAGGGATTGCAATGCTGATATATATATATGCACAAAATACTCGAACTCAATGTAACCATTGGAACACACACACATACATTAATAAAAATGATGAGAAAAAGAAGTAGAATAACTTCTCTAGTTTACCTGATTCAAGCATCCCCATGGAGGCAGTTCATCAAAAGTTCTTAACTCTCCATATTTCCCTTCTCACTTAGGTAAGATGCACCCACCTATAGAATCAAAAAACCGAAATGCTGATGCATTACAGGTGTTATCTGAAATGCGCACTAAAATTCCTTGTTATGTTGAAGGCTTGATTGGTGCTGGCATCTTAGAACGTGATTGGATGCTGCGGGCTCCACCTTCCTCAGTGGGCTAATCTGTTGATGAGGCTGTTTTAATATCATTATTGAGACATGAGGGAGACAGCAGGTGAAGCCTCAGGGAAAGGGATTGATCATGTGAGTGTGACCCAGGGATTTATATCTGATCCCTACTATTCTGCTGGCTCTTTCCCTTTGTCTCTGATTTTTGGTTCCATGGCGTAAGCAGATTTTCTCTTTCTACCATGATATTCTGTCTCATCATAGGCTGATGTGCAGTGGAGCTGAGTGACCGTGGACGGGAAACTTTAAGACTGTGAGCTGAAACAAGTCTCCCCCACTTATGCAGATTGGTACCAGGCATTTTGTCACAGTGACGGAAGCTGACTAATGCATCGCAGAGTTAGCTGAGTAAGAGAGGTGTGAAGAGGAACGAGCATTTGACAAGACGGCCCCCAATCCATCTACAAACACTCATATTTTAAAAAATGTTTCTACAAATTTGGCATAATCTAGGTGCTGTAAGTTCAGGACTCCCTGTACTAAAGGGATAGATGAATAATGGACAATAGAGCCTAACCTCTGCATCAGTATTTCACAGATCCAGATTACAGAATTGAACTTAAAGCTGATTTTAAAGATCTAGTTTTCCAGTTTCCTCAGGAAACGTAAATATAAAAGATAAGCAAAGAAATGTACTAAAGTTTGATTGGAAAAATTAAATAAAAGGAGTTATCTTTGTGACCTTATTTATGTGTATTTTATGGTATGAACTCATAATACTCCAGGTTGTATTTGACCTGGAAAGTAAGAGTGAGTGAATACTTTGTTTCTGTGCTTTTCTGTTATAGGAATAATAGAAACACACAGTTTACAGTTGCAAGAAGTGAATAACAATATCTAATATCTAAATTACATTCTGGAAATGAAACAAAGATGGTAGGGAGATTTATGCAGCAATATATTTGGCACTTCCTGTTTAGTTTAAAGTCACATAAAGTATACACAATCTGTAAAGTGTGTTTACAGAAATCACACTTGTAATTACCACATGGAGGCAGAAGGGAAGTCCAGCTTCCTGCATTTCCAGCACCTAATAGGCCTTAAATACATCTTCACTGAAAGAGAAAAAAAATTAGTGTTTATTTAAATTCCTTCTCAGTGCTAAGCACACTATGTTTTTAAATCATGTGTAGCTCAGTCAGGTGAAAAAAGATGAACTATTCACAGTAAACAAGGCCTATCTTCTTTGTATTTTATTGAAAATAAGAAACAGAAAGGCCAGTGTTTGAGGGGAAGTTCTTCACTTGATGAAACTCAGAAGTACTTGAACTTTTATAAAGTTGACCTTCCCAGTGAGATTTTTGATCTGAAGAGTTCAAGAAAAAAAAAATGGTGTAAGCACTCACAAGTTTGGACGCTTATACCAACTGAAATTTATCGCTGAACCTTTTGAGGTTTTCTGACTTCTAAAGAAAGCCGAGAAAGCCAGAGAGGGCAGAAAACATCACGGAGAAGACGAGAGGAGAGTGATCACAAGAAAAGCTGCTGAGACTAGAGAGATCGCTAAGCGGGGGAGAGCAGAGAAGGGCAGGGAAGGGTTACGGAAGTGGAGAAGGATAGCAGAGGGGCAGCGGGGATCCCAGGAAGCCAGGCAGCAGAGCATCACCTGAGAGACGTGGAGGGCAGGCAGAGCTCAAGGAGAACGGCTGAGTGGCGAAACGAGGAAGGAACAGGGTGAATCCACAGACGGAGCAGTCAGCCCCGAGGAGAAAGGGGCGAAGGGTCGGAGGCCAACGGGAGAACCTGCGAAGCTGCACTTTGACAGTTGGACACCTGGAAAAGCTTCTCTTTTCCGCCCCTCCCCGCCGCTCCCCTCCCCTTCCCTTTTTTCTTTTCTAGGCCCCTCCCCTTGTTTCTTTGGCTCTAACCGAAGAGATGTAGGTAGGAGAGAAGAGAGAGAGAGAAATTGAATTTTTCCTAGCAATTTTGTGGTTTCATTACTAATATGCCATGCTAAATGCTCACAAGTCTTAAGAAAAGATGAAACTGACTTGAAATAGAGTGTGAGTTATCTTTCTTCTTTGTGGAAGTTCCTTCTGTCTTCCTTTCCAAATACAATGTGTAGAAACTTCTATGTTTGGTGGGAAGGAGAAACTATGATTTTTTAAAAAATGCAATATCAACAACAGCAGCAACATCAGCTTCTTTTAAAGGTGTATGCTATTTATTAGATCGGCTCACTTTATTACACAAAAAAGGAGTGGCTTGCATGAACCTTGTCAGTGTAATTCCACATGCTGAGAACTACATGCGCATGTCACAATGCCTAGAGCCACAGTCTTCTAGCTGGAGTCTTTGGAGCTCATCCTTGTTTTCAGGTCGACCCCGTACACTTTGAATGAAGAATTAAACATCCAGAGAATTTGGTATAGCATCTTTAGGCCATGCACCTCTGACATTAGTTTATCTGTAATAAGGACTGTTCCAATATGTAACTCCCTACATTTTCTTAAGTTTCTAATTATAATTTATTTACAAGGTATATTGCAATTAAAAAAAAACCCCAGAAAAGCAGTTATGGTAGCCTGAACCCTGAAATAACTCCTTGGCCTAGCTTCTGGGTACTTTGGTGGAATATCTGTCTACTTCCCTTTCAACCTACTGCCAGCTTGCTTTATTTGCCACAGACAGCTGTCACACGTACGTCCTAACCCAGTCCATCTGCTTCTTGCTATTCTGTTATTGCAAATGTATGGTGCTTACTCCAGGGTTGGGAAAAGGAGAGGTCAGGCAAGAGGGAAGATGAACACGGCATATCTGTCACCAGCATTAACGAATGTAACAGAGGGGCTGGGGGCGTCACTCAGCATGGCAAGCTCAAGGCTTGGTTCAACTCCTCAGCACCACATAAGCTAGGCATGGTGGTGCACGCCTCTCAACCCTCTGGAGGCTGAGGCGAGAGGATAAAAACTGAGAATGTAACAGGCAAAGAAAGTTATTTTAGTTATTCTGAAACAAAATTTTTATCATTATGAAGTCTTCCTTCTTCTCTATCCCTTCCTTACTACTGAACAAGTCACCAAAAAAACCACACAACTTACTATTACTAGCTTCTCATATTTTATAGATAAGAACATGCTGCGCTCAAACTCCATGACTGATTTTCACCTCCAACCTTGGGCCTGAGTTACTGCAATTGAAACTTTTTAGATGACTTGTAGCTTCTGTAGCAGCAGCTAGTTTACAAATCCTTCTTCAGTTTGAGTGTCTATTGTCATCAAAATAGTCTTTTGATCTATCCTGAAAATCTTTCCCAATGACTTCATTCTGCTTTTTCTCAGGAATAATTTTAATAACTACCTTTTTCTATATTAAACTGATGATGATTTATTGATTTGTGTTTTCTATAGTTTTAAAATTGACATACGTTTGCATTGTTTGTGATACATAAATACATTTATCTCAGAGAATTAGTTCTTACATTGCATCTTCATCATTTTTGCTTTCTCTAATAATTTCTTTATTGTAGTAATGCTCTGGAATCTGCTGGGTGATGGCACACATAAGATTAGGAGATGACCTTTTTTTTAAGTTTCTTCTTAGGAGATAAGATAGGTCTACAGGAAAATCTTACTCATTTACATTGACTTACGTGCATCTGTTTCTTGGAGTTGGAGCATTTGGCTCCTCTTTGTCTAGCTCTTCATAGCCCACGCAATGATATTCACACCACGATCGTTGTGATGTCTTGCTCAGTAGACTTGTTTGTTGAGCCTCCCTATGATCTTGAGTTGCTCCCTAGATGGTGTGGGTAACTCAGCTTGACTTTCTGTAGTCATTGCTCCCTTCCTGCACTCTTCAAAGCTTTGCTCTTACTGACTCTTGGTCTTCTCATGCTTGGATGCTTGCCCCATCCCTCTGTGACTTCATGGACTTGCTGTATGGACCAAGTAAAATGCTGTCCACATTCAAAGAGGAAGTATGGAGCATTTCACTAGGGATGTGATTTTTACATAGCTTATTAGTGTGAAAGCATAGAATATAGTGATGCACTTTGTATAAAGGATATAAATGTACTATTCAGTAATTGTGTACATAGAAATGTCAACATAACATTTAATCATAATCCAAAGCAAATTTTTAACAGACCAATGATCATTACTGGTCCTCCCTAGCTGCAGATTGTGCATTTGAGGATTCAACCACTCTGAAGATAACATATTAGGTAGCAAATTACATCTCAACTGAATATATACAGAATTTTTTCTTGCTGTAATTCCCAAAACAATATAAAATAACAACTATTTACATGGCATTCATATCATTACAACTATTATGAGCAATCTAAAATGATTTAAGTGTATGGGAGAACATACTTAGGTTGAATGCAAGTACTTTAAGAACTTGAGTATCTTTGAATTTTGGTATTTTTAGGTGTCATACAAAAAATGCTCTAAGGAATGATGTGATCATTAAAAACAGGTGAAAGGAAAATACTTTCTTTCATTGTTTAGTTGATTAAAGACGTGCAGCTAGATGTAAGCACTTATATGCACATAATAATCATATGCCCAGTCAGTTGTCCTCCCAGGCTCAGCAAATGTTATCAGGCAGGACGACAGACTAGCTCTTCTTAATAGCTGAGGGGAATTTCCTCCCTTGTTTTCCTATCTATAAAACAGTCATGATGTAAACTGGGCATGGTGTAAGCTTGCTCATGCCTGTAATCCTAGCACTCGGGAGGCTGAGACAGGAGGATTGCTGTAAATACAAGGCCAGCCTGGCTTCCATAGGGAGCTGAGAACCAGCCTGGGCTACAGAGTGAGACCCTTTCTCAAAAAAAAAAAAAAAAAAATAGCAATGATGAAAATAATTTTTTTCCTGGATTTTCTGACAATTGTATAACTTACTATCTACAATGTGCTCAGAAAGTAACCTGACATGTAGAAAATATTGCATAGTTGTTTGCAACAAACATCTGAATTAAAAATAACTACTATTAACAACCATAAGACATTTAACGTACAGCTGTGTTTGAATATGCAGTTATAGGTGTTGTTTTCGCTTCCTGACTGACTCCCTGGATAGATCTTGTATCCTGTTGAATGAAGAAGGCAAATAACACTGAACCACAGACTGATTTGATGTAGATGTTGTACGAGGTCAACAGGCTGCCATAGCCAAAGGGTTAAAAACACCAGCTCTGAGTAAGTTCTGGGTCTGTATCTGAGCCTTGGTCACCTCTATATGGCACACTTCCCTCACTGGGAGGTTGCTCTGCTGTGACTGTGTGAGATGTCCCATGAACAACACGGCACACAGTCTATGGCATTTGCGCGCCTTTAATGCTGAGTGACAATTGGTTTCTGTTCCATCTGGCCAAGTCCACATGGTTCTATTTTGTCTCAACTATCTGGTATTGCTTTAATGACTTGTAAGAAACAGCAAATATCCATTTCTTTTGCAAATCTTTTAACACTTCAACGTTGTCATTCACACAACTGTTACATTGGTAACAACACTTGCCAGAGCCCTGTTTTAGTAAGTCTTCCTGGGGAAATAGCCTATCTGCTTCTACTTTGTGTCATCTGCGATATTTGAGTTATTAATTGGAGATAGAAATATTTCCAAGTTTTCCTCCTCCTTTGGTTTCGATCTTTTTGGTGAACAGAAAGCTTCAATCTTTTAAGCTCTATCACCAGGCCTTTTCTATCTACTGTTCAAATAGATTTAGCATGCCTTATCAGTATTTAGATCTTGATTTTCTTTTTACTTCTTTCTCTTTTAAAGCTATCTATCTAGCTGAAAGCCTCTTGTAAGAAGAGATTATATGATTGTTTTTTGGATTTATAATCTGTTTGAAGAAGAAGTAGCTGCACACTTGAGGATTTAAAATGATGTCTCAACAGGAAACGGCTTCTCTGTTGAAAACCTGATTTCTCACAGAACTGTTTTTTTTTTCTTTATAACTTTTTTTTTCAGATTCTATCACATTGCCAGGACACCTCATTTTATTTAAATGCAACAACACAAACATCACTAATCTGGCTTCCCCAAATTCATTTGTGCATTGCCTGTCAACAATAGTTTTATCAGCCGTCAAAATCTAATTGAAGTGGCAGTGCAGCAAGTAGTCATTTGATAGTTATAAAACAGACAGACTGAAAATTCAGATGCATTTGAACAAAAGCCATCAAAGTGGCATAAACAGGAGAAAAGGTAATTAAAGAGCTTTCTCTTTTTTGCTTTCACCATTGTGATTTTATTTAAATGCAGCTCTAACAGGAAACCAGAGGTGAGTTGATTGACTAACTTATTTGGCTGCCTCTGTTCTGAAAGGTGTCCTGTTAAACACGTGGAAGAGAAATCTAAAAGCTCCACAGTCAGGATTCCTCAAAAGCACCCTTTGTTTTTTCCTCTGAGAACCTCTCCGACAATGCGCACGTGACAATTAATAGCAGAAAATGAGAAACATCGCCCTTCATCATTGGGCTATCAAATTTTTAGTGACTTGGGCAAATAGAACAGACTGGTTTTTAACTGTAAATTGCGACGCCGAAAGATTGCTCAGCATAGCCTGCAGACATTCATGTGGGATTTTCACCCGCTAAAGGAAAGGACTGCTCAACTAGCAGAGGCAGTAATGCATGAAGGTAAGCAGTTTAGCAATGAGAGATTCCAACTTTTGAAAGAGAGGTAACAAAGCCCTCAGAATAAGCCCTGGTCATGAATGTACATATAGTCCTGGCGCTGGTTGGCATAGCAACTATTCCCGAGCACCCCGGTGCTGCTTAAGTAAGCAGCAGAAGCACAGAGCGTGCCTCAGCTAAGCTGGGTCCATCTGTGGTATCAGCGTGCGAGTGTCACAACAGGAACATTTTCTCCTGCAAATCAATGATATTTCTGTATCTCCTCCTAATAACTATTATCCTCAGCATTTCATGGCAAGCCTCTGGGTATCTTTGTTTTTCTGTTTGGTCATTTTGTTGAACAATCTCAACACAGGTAAATCTAACTCAGTTGACTTTGGAGTGAGCAGAAGACTTATGTATGAGCTCAACATATTTTTTTCCTGTTATTTGCTAAAAACTTCCAAAGAAAACGAATTGATGATCTAAGTTGTGATGATGATCCAACAGGAGTAATGGTTGCTGAGGTTTTTGCTTCAAATTTCAGCATATCCAGTGATTTCAAAGGCTTTGGGAAGGAACAGAGTAAGTCATGTTTTTCTGTATCCACTGTAAAGGGGCTATGACATGGGCATTGTAGTGATCCATCGGAGATATTAATGACATTTTCTGCAATTGTGCACTCATATCAAAAGTGACAAAAGTAACAAATACTTTATAAATATTTAAGGATTGAATGAGGAAATGCATATAAAATGTTAAGTTCACTATTCAAAAA
Source organism: Ctenodactylus gundi (assembly GCA_004027205.1). Taxonomy (NCBI): domain Eukaryota; kingdom Metazoa; phylum Chordata; class Mammalia; order Rodentia; family Ctenodactylidae; genus Ctenodactylus; species Ctenodactylus gundi. Next base: position 218,419 of record PVKB01001529.1, read on the forward strand.
AATCACAGTACTAACAGACCCTGGTGGGTTCTTTCCCAGTGACCACGTTAGAACCAGTTATCCTCAGTTTCTATCTTTTCCCTGCAGGTTTGGCAATATATCCTAACGTGGCTAAGCCATGTGGAGTGTTTTGTTTTCCCTCATGATGACTGATTTTTGGTGGTTGTGTGGCCTAGTTTCGGCCACTGAGATAGAAGGGAAGGGCTTAGTGGCCAGGCTGGTGGCATACAGCAAATGTAGTTAGAGTAGGACAGTAAGGAAACCTTCAAGGCAACTGAGTATACAAGACAATACAACATTCATTGTATGCATTTATAAAATAGAAGCTAAATATTTTGGTGCTGTGAACCATGATTGAAAATTTCTGTTTCAGTTAGACTTCTTTTCCTGTGATGCTCTTTTATTAGTAGACCATGTAGGCTGTTCCATTTAAAAATATTAAGACTTTAGGTACATACACGCTAATATTTTGAAAACTATAAAATTGAATGATGCACCCGTGTCCTTCTTCTGTGGAGAGAGGATACAGGAGCAGAGCCTTGTCTTTTAGAAACTTTGAGTTCTTTTTGGAAAAGTCTTTCAACACATACGAGAACGTTAAGTAAAGGCTGCAACTGGTAAGTCCCATCCTTCCTTGGGGAGTCTGCTCCAGACCACCTATTTCTGATGAGGGAAGAAACTTTAATGAAAAAGAATCAGTGCTGAGGCCAATTTGAGTCTCTTTTATTCACATCAAAAGAACTGTGCTTCCTGAGAAACATGAACTGAGAAATGAGAACCTCTGAATGTCTGGGAAAGAATTCTGAATGTTTTATATTCAGACTCCCATGCCTTGATCCTCCTTATAAATCTTTGCCCAAAAAATAGTTCTCCTAAGTCCAGAATGATTTATTTTTATCTTGCTTTTTCTCGTGGTAATATTAAAGTTTTGTGTTTCCAAGACTTTGGAGTGTTTTTATGAATCGTATCTTTTTCTGATTATTATAAGTTCAGGTTTTTCTTCCTCTGCAAAACTCAAGACTTTACAAAGAAGGATGAGATAACAAAAGATGAAACCTTGCGTCTGTCTGTGAGCTGTGAGTTCCTCTCTTTGGGAGTTTCACTGAATAATCTGCCACTAATATGATGCATGATATTGTCTTGGCAGTTTATTATTTTGAGGCAATAGCACATAACACATTGGTAGGAGCTATCTTGATCTATTATACCAAGAATCCACAATTTATAGCTCTGTCTATTTGGTAGTAAAAAGATACTCCCTGAGAGTTTCTAGCGTGCATGTGTCTGTAGTGATAAGAAGATGGCCCTTTAAAATTATCTTGATAGCATTTATTTGAATGCTCTTTATGATTAGGGTGAAAATTTGTTTACAACTTTATATTTTGCACAAACAGGAAATGTGTGCCTTTGTTTGGTATGCACTGTTGTAGTTGATCTCCACAATCGTCGACTGAGGTGAGTTATGTCAATTATTGATTCACAGATGAAAAGCCTGAGGTAAAGAGAAAGTTAGACAACTTATCTGAAACTACCAATGAGTGGCTGAGGACTTAAATTAGATATTTTGATCAACTGTATTGATTATTTTTTTCACAGCTATATCTCTGGGTCTCTGTAATGTATTTTAGGAGATAGGCTTCTATATTCTGTTTTAACGTCATTGTTAAGGACTAGTTACCTCTCCATCTTGAACCAGGTTAAGTTCATATCCTAGCCATTTTTCTTAGGCCTCCTCACACTACCAGGCCACTGTTAATTCACCCATGTCCCTGTAGGGCCAGATATCAGGTAACTAGGGCAGCCTCTCTGTCCTCAGGCGTCCATCTAACCCCTAGAAATTATTGAAATCAGACACTCCAAGAAAAGTGTCGAAGCCCAGCTGACCCGGGGTCAATTGCCATTCTGGGCCACCTCTCCATAAGGAATTGGGCCTTTCATCTAGCTGAGTTTCACCGTGTTGCATCTTGTCTTCAAAGAATCTTTAAATCTTATACAACATCACTTTGGAGTTTAAATTTGTCTCTAATCTTTTATGATATATAACTATGATATAAATGGAGATGCTTAAAGTTGGAGACAAGTAACTGGCCTTCTACAGTTGGGCTTTGCACACTCTTCAACAGGTTTATGTAACCTCCCAGAATCTTACCTGTCTCATCTATAAAATAAGCGATTACTCTAAATGCAATGATTTTTGTTCTGAGTTTGGTTACCAAAGGATAAGAATACCCACAGTTGAATTTAAAGACGATCTTTTACCTGGAAAATACTGCCTATAGATTACAGTGTGAATCTTTTGGTGTAGTTTATTCAAATGTTAGAGATAATGACATGATAGAAGTTACCATGATCAAATCTCTTCTTAAAATGATTTTTAAAAGCATACTAAATTAAAATTTACTAATGAAACAATAAAGACCAATATCTGTCTAGGCTGATGGTAGTCTGTCATTGTAGCACCAGAAACCTCCTTGCTATAGGAATGAACGTCTTCTCAGAAAGTAACCTATAAATTCAGAAGCTGTCTGTCAATGCTCCTTTGATAGTGTGTGTTCTTTTTTCAGTTCCTCGGTCTGTGCTTTCTTTCTTTCTTTTTAAAAATTACTTATTTTGGTGGTTATGAATTTCAGGAGCTGCTGACCGGCAGATTTTGGTGCCATTGACCAGCCTTCTTTGTTTGGAAGTTGATGAATCCTTGGGGAAAGGTGTCTGCAGCCCTGATCGAGAGCCAGCAAATAGAGCTCCTATCAGCGGCAGCCCTGGGATGCTTGGTTTTTCTGAAAGATAGGCTCTTCTTGTTCAGGCAAACAGAGACTTCAGGATTTATGTTTTATGTCCACGACCAGACACAGTGGAGTACAAACAGAAGTGTGCAAGTGAGGAAAGGCTATACTTTGTTTGTCAGTGATATATTCTACCCCCAAAAAAGAAAAGAAAAAAATATACATTCTATTAAGAAGCTTGCTTTTTGAGATGGTTTTCAAATTTTAGGATACTGATAATAAGAGAAGAGGGATTCTTCAAACATTTAGGTGATTCTCATTTCTTCCCATAAGATTGTCTCTTTTTCAAGATTGAAGTCAAGGTTTTTTGCAGTATATGTATTTTAGAACAGAGTAGATGAAAACCACATGAGTTTGTTTAAAATCTCTTGTTATCCTTTTCCTAAAGATGAATATATTTTAATAATCCAGCTAAGAGATAGGTTCAAGACCATTCCTTGGGATTGGACATATATTTAAGGGCCCAGGGTACAATTTCCAAGCATTCTGTAGTTTCTGGATGGTTATTCTGGATTTGTAATAGTGTACTGTAGATTTTGCAAAATATTCCTCTCCTCTGTAGCAAGTCTATTGATTATATAAGGCTCAGTACAAAAGAAAGCCATTTCCTTCATAGACATATCCCTAGTAAAGTAAACCTGGGTATTAGCTCTAGACACTTTCAGATCCCTTTATTATCACTTTTGTGTTTTCTTTTGTTTTCACTGCACTCTTTCTGACCAGAGGCAATTGGAACTTTCTTCCAAGGAAGTCTTACAGCCACTGCAGGCACTTTGCCCACTCATCTGGAATCCCTGCGGAGAGCTGGAGTGCTTGGATGCTTTCTTCTGTCTGAGAGATTCGTGGTAAGAGGTGACTAGTGTGGAAATTGTGATCTCTGAGGCATTAACTAACTGCTTAGATTCTCTATGGAGGATCAGAATATAGTGATCCTCTGTGAGATTTTCAAATATTACCCAGGGATGGCTTCTTCCTCTTTTCTGTCCTGCTTTTGCCATTCCTACAACAATGCATTTTGAGAGCATTTTCATAATGCAAGTCCCATCTCAAAGTCGTTTTTCTGGGGACCTTGGTCTAAGATATGACCTTTCTAGTATTCCTTTTCTTGAAATTCTAATTGCAATTGCTAGTTAGCTGAACACTAGTAACAGGTTTTGTCCTATTCTTTGCTCTCTTTTTCCTCTGATGCAGTTTTGATCTCTCTGATGGCTTTTTGAATTCTTATCTTGCGCTTACCATTTCTGTTGCTTTATTTTTCTTCCAAAAGATCTGCAGTATTACAATGTGAGTTGGGAAAATAAAACCAAAACCTGTTGACAGAAAATGAAGTCTAGAGGCCAAAAAAGTAAAGGAAGAAGGACAGAGGAAAAACAGCAACTCCAGACTGAGAAATGCAACAAAAATCAAGAATAATATTTTCTTTGTTTCTAGAAAAAAGAGAGAAACGTAATTTCCTTGCTCATTTTCAATGTTTAGTAGAACGTAATTCTTTTAGTTTTCTATTGTGGTGTAACAAAATACTCCCAAATCTATCAGCCTGAAACGCCAAACATTTATTATCTCACATGGTTTCTGAGGGGCAGAAAATGGGGAGCCACTTAGCTGGGTGGTTCCGGCTCATGGTCTCTTGTGAGGTTGCTGCCTAGCTCTTGGCAAGAGCGGCAGTTGTCTTGAAGCTTGATTAGGGCTAGGAATCCATTTGTAAGCTCACTCATGTGGCTTTTGGCAGGCTTCAGGTCCTCCCTGGCTGTGGTCCAGAGGCCTCCCTTTCTCACCACGTGCAAGTCTTACAGGCAGGCTGAATGTCCTAATGACACAGCAGCTGGCTTCCCCCACAGTGAAGGAATTGAGAAAGAGACAGAAAGCCATAGCAGAAGCTGTGTTCACTTACCATCTACTGTGGGAAAGGCCAAACCCTCACTCCTACAGTGGAATACAGGTCTCAAGGACCATCCTTAGTATGATGTGGGAAGAGACCACACTTTGTGAGAAGGTCTATGGTAGGAAATCGTGAAGCCATTTTTGAGGTTAGTGACCTCAAAAGTCTACCACATATGTTAATTTCATCCACAATTTCATAAATATGAAAAAAATAGTTCAAAGAGAAGCCATATGTACTTTTTTGTGTGCACTCCATATTCTTGTCTTAAAGAGTACTCAGTGAATATTTGCAAATATTCAAAATTTATTGGTTTTCCAGTATGTTTGCCCTATAAAGAAGAATAGGTCAATTATATAGATTGAGGACTAACTTCCCTCTTTTAGATACTGCGTGGATGCAATCCAGGTACACCTGAGCCAATTTCTCTCAGAAAGGTGTCACAGGCCTGTCCTTTCTGCTCTGTTTCCAAATGCTAACATTCTGTAGCCACTGCTTAGATTTCTGCAGCAGCTTCGCAACATATCTTGCTTTTTGTCCAGATTCTCATCCTATATCTGACTTTCATCATGTCATTATTGCTTCAGGACTCATTACTAATAGAATAAAGTCCAACCTCTTTGACTTTTCAAAAGCAGAATTCATCTATCCAAGGCTCTATTCCATTGCTTCCATTACAAGCCCTTTCATTCAGCTTGGAAATATTCTCACTGTTCCCTAAATAGACTTACTAACTTTTAACTCTTAGCTTGTTCTTGTTGCTGTTTCCCCTATTGAGAAGTTTTTGTCCTATTATTTGGCATCTTCAGCTTCTTGTTGAGTCAAACTTTCAGGATTGCCTTACACTCCCCACTTCGGCCTTAGTTTGAGACCTCAGTAGGAAGGTGTGTAACACAGGGCTCAGCCTAGCTTCAGTTTCTGAAAGGCTCCTTGAGGAAGGAACCTTCTCACTGAGAGCTACGCACCGAGTGGGAACCATATAGTGAAGACAGTTGGAGAGGAAGGTGACGACAGAAGAGAGTGTTTTAAGGAATTCAGTGGCAAAGACAACGACCTCGTGGTGGGATCAACATTTAAAAGAGGGTCAAAGTGATTACTAGATCCAGGAACAGAAAAAGCACGCTAATGGAAAAGTTGGTGAAATCTAATTATGTATGGAGTTTATTTGCTAGTGATATACCAATGTTGATTTCTTCAGTGGAGACATACATCAGTAGAAGATGACTAACAGAGGAAATTGAAGCTTAACAAGAGTTATATGGGAAATTTCTACAATCTATACAGCCTTTCTCTAAATTTAAAATTGTTCTAAATTAAAAATATCTTTAAAAATGAGACCAGAAAAAAAAGGTGCCAAGTACATCAAGGAAGACTGATCTGTAATGAGACTGAAGATTAAGCCTTGTCTGACCCTTCCAGGGGTCTTGAATATTTATCTTACTAATGAATTTTATCTTGTAGTAAGAGGAAAGCTATGATAATTTTAAACAGTGAATGACACAGCAGAGCTACATTTGAAAATATCACTGTTCTAAGATTGACCTGGGGAGATAGTTTCAGGAGATCATGGCTAAGTAAAGAAGGTCAGACCAAACACATAATTTTTTCACTAGAAATGAGTTGGGCTGTCTTCAGTGGCACAAGCCTCTAGTTCCAGCATCTTCAGGTAGGAGGATCGTAAGTTTGAGCCCAGCCTGGGCAACTTAGCAACTTGCCGAGACCCTGCCTTGAAAGATTGAAAAAAAAAAAAGATCAAAACTGGGTTAAGAATGTGGCTATGTGGCTAAAGGCAAAGGCCTTGAGGCTCAATCCTCATTTTTTAAAAAAAGGAGGGAGTTTCTTTAACAAGATATATCTTGGGTGTTTTTAGACTTCATTTATTTTTGATTTAATTTTATTATCTATCATAGAATTCTGTACATAATATCATGATAAATACTCCTTGAATACACAAATGAATAGATAAATAATGAAAAGAAGTAAGTTCACATTAAGTCTTTCCTGAAGTCAGCAGTTCCTTGAGGTGTTTTGATGGCTCTGTCCAAAACTCTAGGTTCAGGACTGATGAGTTTGGAGAAAATCAACAGATTGCTTCATAATTTTCCTCTTGCTCTTCAGGATCTTTATTCAAAAAATGAGATTCCTTGTTCTATTTTTTGAATGTTTAGTTCTTGCACCGAGGTTCATGGAGAAGCTGTGGGTGGAGAAAGAGAGAACCCAGAGACATTCCTAAAGAAAATTCGAACTTGTTCAATACCTGGGTGTGGAAGAAGGAAGGTGGCAGTGAGCCATCTGCACAATGGCTTCTTCTTTACAGCTAATGCATTCTGCATATCATTTTTCCTTTCAGTCAATAGAAATAATCTTAGTTTTTAAAGAGGCATCTATAATTAGTGGCTTTTCACCTCCCAAAGGAAAGAATTCGAGCTTCCATAAGAAAAAGAAGAGTTTGAAGAAAGGGTGAGTATGAGATATGGGCAGAGCTAAAAGTCCTGTTGGCTTCCTTCAGCTGAGACCCAACAGATTTAGGCAGCAGCAAGTCTGTTTCTGCAAGCCTTTCTCATTTGAAAAGACAATGCAAATCCTTTTAAGAACCTTATCATGGGCTAATTGCTGTGAAGATCAGGAGGAGACTGCTGGGTTGCTTCCAACCTAGAGGAAGAAGAAAATAAGAATGATAAACTTTCTCACATTATGTCAGCCAAATGGCCCCAAAGAGTCTAGTTTCTGTCGTAGAATCTCTGTTCTAACATTTGTGCTCAATATTTAGATAGGGCTATCACTATTCATGTTTATTTTTAACACGTGACCAAGTTTAACCAATGGAGTTGGTACTGTGGATCTTAGAGGTTAATCTTTTCCTTTTCTTGTCTCTTCTCCTTCCCAGACATGCATTCATTTGACTGGCAGCCTGGAAAATTGAAAAATGCCACAGGGGTTATTAAGGTGGAAATCGGTTCTGCTCTTTGAAGCTCTGCAAGCTAGTTATTGCTGTACCTATAATACCCAGGCATCAGAATGGCACGCATTGTTCTTAGCTTGCCTGACACAGACCCATCCCAGCTGAAACACCCAGGCAGAAGGAAGGGGTCTGAGGATGTCATTTCTCTACTCTGAAAAATATCCTTTTAGTCGATGAAAGCAGAGTCTCTGAAGTTATTAGAATGTGTTCTGTGTCTTTGTGCATGCACATTTGATTTACTTTTTTTCTTATTAAAATGGTAAGCCTAGGAAAAAAAAGGAGAAAAGAATCTTCCATAATCCATATTTTAATAATTGCCTGAGTGCACAGGTACTCTACGGAGACTTTCCTGTTTCTCTATTTACTTGGCTCTTTGACGAAATGTGTATTACTTACCTGGCCTGGTAGACCATGACACAGCTTCTGGCCTATCATGTAATCCTACGTTTGGCTCCCTCTGAGCCATTACAATGCGTTAAGTCTGCCTGTAGGATGGAGATATTATTTTAATGGATCTTTTTCACAATAATGGCTCCATATTATATAAATTATATTGAGCCTTCATGATGTTAATATATAAATATTAAGAAAACCGTTGGGAAAAAGTTAGTGTGTAATTGAGATAGCTTATTTTCCAATGCTAATAACTTCTTCATTAATTTTTTTCTTCATAAAATATTGAGGGAATTTAATCCACATTAAAAACTTATAAACATATCCCTAAAAATGAAATTATTCTATACCCCATCTCAATAACAGGAAATAATAATACCACCCTTCAAATGGAAAGCCTCTATGAATCGTTTAAGCAGGAAAAAGAAAGAGCAAGGAAAATACCCCAAAGCCAAAGTAATTCATGATAACGAGAAACTTCGGAGAGATCCTTCAGGAGAGAGATTTTGTTTATCCCTATCTAGCTTGAGGGGAATAATCTTCGTGACCGTTGTTGCCCCAGGCAAAAGATTCAATATTAGCTGTAACGCTTGCTCTGATGAAGAATAGGAGAATGAAAAATAATCTACAACAACACAAAACCCTGATATAAAAGTGAGTTCAAATTCATACCCTGCTTCGAAAGTTCCATGCCTGTTGTTGGCTTACTATATTGGTGTATCAATCAGGGTTCTGACGGGAAATAGAATTCATTCCATATGGTTCAGATAAGTATGAGTACTTACAAACAGGGAAACGCACAAAGGGTGATGAGGTGCTCCATCTCAGTACTGAAGGCAGGAAGCTGTTACCACACTCAGGGATGAGGGGAGAGGGAAGCAAACAGGGAGTCTGTGAGCGCTGGCCTGTGTAGGGAGGATGATGTCCTAGAGAGAGGATGGTGAGTCACAGCCAGAAGTGAGTGAGAAAGAAATACCTGAGCCTGAGTCTCTTCCTGGTGCCTCTGTTAGCCAAGTCCAGCAAGAAGGCAGCCAGAAGAAAAACCCTGCAATGTGCCCCACAGGGAACACCCCCTGAGCGTCAAAGGCGAGCAGAGGAAGCAGAGAAGATTTAACAAAAGAAAATAGCTAGAATAGACATTTCGTTGATCACCAAAGAGCTAACTTATGGGTGTCTAAAGGACTAACTGATTAAGAAGAGATTATACCTTTCAGCCTTTATGGAAAGCTAGAAGCTCCATATTTTATTTGATATGAGATAAGAATTTCAAAACTTTTTTCTTGTTTGGCAAAAATATTTAAAATATCAGCAAATAGTCTACAATTTCTTTAGCAAAAGACAGAGTTCAAAGGTCAATATCATATTACACCTACTGAAAGCCTTAAAAGGGAAGTATTGCTTTATTCATTTTACAGATGAAGACTCTGAGGCTCAGGGCCTGACATGACTTTGTCAATATATTAAGTCAGAATTAACAATGTCAAGAGGCAAATCTAGGTCTTCTATATTCAGATCATAGGTCCCTTATATTACATTACTGTTTTTTTTTTTAAGTAAGAATGTCAAAAAATTTAGATACCAGATACAGTGAAAAAAGAATGGAACTATCTTCTGTTCCCTACAAAAATAAAAATCACATTTGCACTAAAACTAGAGTCATTGTTAGGTGAGCTCAGCTTTAAGAAGCAAAGGAGAACAAAAGTCAAGCTTGGTTGTAGGAAATGCTGCAGTACGGTGGAATGGGTCTAAAATGTCCTCTGAAGGCTGAGTGTTGAAGGCATTGTAGTGGCAGTGGGAAGTGAAAGAATGTTTTAGGGGTGCGGCCTAGTGGAGGCAAGTGGGGTCACGGGGGAAATATCCTTAAAGGGGAAATTGGAACCTTGGCCCCTTGTCTGTCTCTCTATTCACTTTCTAATAGTCATGAGATGAACAAGTTTGTGCTACGATGTGTTTGTTCTCCATTGTGCTGTTCTGCCCCTCCAAAGTCCATAGAGCAAAACTTCTGGAACTATGAACCAAAATACACCTTGCTTTCTTTTAAGTTGATTTTCTTTGGTGTTTTGTTTCCATAATGGAAGTCTTACTTGCAAATACAGAAAGAGATTCAGGAGGTTCGGGAGCAGAGTTTAGGAAGACACCTGGGGGAAATGATAAGAAGTTAGGAGGAACCTTTCATGAGGGCACGCTTGCTTGAGTGCGGTTGGGAAGGAAGTTAGGCCGAGGTGATAAGATTTCTCAGAATACTGCTCATGGTATGCATGCAGCAGGGCAACCTGGGTTACTTACAAGAAAGGTCATTTTTGTTCTGTTCTCTCACTGGTACTCCTCTTTCCCTCAATTCTAAATGCACACAAGAAAGTTGAGAACAGATGACTGAGAGCACATTTGGGCAGCTTGACCGAAAAGAGCTCTGTAGCAGAAGTACCTATATGTGGTTGCAGTTCGGTTTTCTGGCAAGGCTGAACACAAGACATCAGATTACCTATCTGTTATCTCAACTCCTGTTTCTTTGCTTCAATCATACCTCTTGAATAATCTTTTGAAAATTCTCTTTCTAATTTTATGCTTTAATAAACAAGGTATATTAAACACAAATTGACTTTTCAGAGTCTTATAGTACCTTGAGTTAAATATTTAGAACATCAATTATGGTAAACACTTTAGATGTAAATGCAGTAAATTGGAAAACTGGGTTGAAACTGTTGATGGTAAGATTACTTTAAAAAGAATCTTTTTCACCCACCTGTGTTTTTGTTATTCTCATTTTAATAAAAGTAGTACAAAGAAAGGATAATGGCAAGACATATTCAAGTAAGATACTGTAATGTGGATGTTACTTTTTTGGTGCAAAATTCAGCAGAAGCAATTTGCAAGAAGCTTTCTGGTAACACCCTCATCGTCTTTTTCTGTTTCATCATTATCTGTTGGTAACATTCAAAACATTATGCATGGTTTCAACATTAGTAGATAGGACCTTTCTTGAAGGTTCTATCTGTTGGCTTTAAGTTTTTTGGGAGCACATATCAGGAATAGCAATGCTTATGGTGTTGAGGGGAAGGCTGATTTTCATGGCTTTCATTGAAACTTGTTGTAATTCATTTGCAACTTCATTCTGTGGAATACAGATGTTCTATTTTCTTACCATATTATATTTTTCTTTCTAGTTGGAATCCCATAATCTAAGTCCTTTCAAATATCACGAGATAATAGTTTTAAAACAGTGACTGAAACTGACTAGTGGCAATGGAAGTATAGGGAATGTCTCCAGATAAGTCTTGTTGATTGCAGTAGAGGCATAAGTGCTGTAACTAGTAACATTAAGTTGGCCTTGAGCCAATTGAACACTTTCCCTTTGTTTACTGTAATTCGGGCATACAGTACTGTAATTGCATGCACACTGTTTGTTTCCTTTAAATGAGGGTGAAATTGGTGATCACCCATAAAAACAGCACATATCAATGAGCAGTTTCCCCAGTAAGCTGTCATGTTTCAAACAATGTCTAAAATCTTTGGGTTGATTTTCCAACAATGACCACGGATTTGAGTTTTACATTACATGAAAGGGTATTCTCTCCTCTCCTGGAATAACAACTGGAATTTTTTATTGGTCTGGGTTGAAGCTACCATCCCTAGTCATGGGACCGGCCGGAAATAAGTAGCTTATTCATAACTCACGAGAATGACTTCATTTACAGCATGTTTATTCTACAGCAGAGTTCATTGGTATTAACCTACCAGAGCTCCAGAAATCTATCAATTACTTTTAAAAATACCCGTGTTTTCAAGGTCATATTTTACAAGAGACATAAGAAAATATGTTATATATTTTGACATGACGTTAACGCAGAACAATAACTGGTAGTAATTTTCTGTAAGTTCTTATCAAAGCAATTTGAGATGAACAATCAGAAAGTAAAAATTGGATGTGACTGCCTTTTTTGAGAAATGTACTCATCAAGTCAAATAAGCAATTTTATTGAACTTTACTTCTATGAACTGACCAGTTGTTTTGTTGCTCTGTTTGTTCTTTCTCCTCAGGAGTTCTCCATAAACTGAGGGAGGGCAGCAGGTGCCACTACAAGACCAGGCCATTATAGTTAAAGTAGCACTTCCGAAGGAGCTGATAATGGCTTGGGTATTATTAATTCTTAGACTGATATGAAAAAAATCATTTAGCCATTCTTTAAAGGTTTAATTACATATATGCATGAGTTTATGTCATCTCTTACATCCAATTTTCTTTGCCTTCTGTTCTGTTATTACTAGAAAACAAATGTTTATTACAAATTATATTTCTTTAATATGTGACTAAGTAAAAATGTAAGTTTGGATTATTTCTTTTTTAAACTTTTGCCTAAAACATTATACTAATATCAACTCTGTAGAATCGATTTAAAAATAGGAGCAACTGGGGTGCAGTTTTTCCTGACTGACTAAAGCTTTCAGATTAAAAGAAAGCCAGGGGGTTAGGGAACAATTGAAAGATTCTAAATGCATCATGTCTTAAAAAGCCAAAAGACAAGCGAAGGCTATAAAAACTTCCTGTCAGAGTCATTTCTTCTTCTTCCTTTTTTTCCCCCTATACAAAAAGCTACTGCAAGCCTTTTGAGTCCTTTCAAAACTCTTGGCTGGAAATTTGTGTTCAAAGTATTAGGAACTTTTGTACTTTGTAAATAGAGAACAGGTAGCCTTAATTTGGCCATACCTGAAATTAAATAAAATGACAAGATGGATCTGGCTTTTCTCGCAGTTGTCCCTCCTTGCCCTGTTGTACAGAACCTTAAAAAAGATCTGCGGGTCTGCATTCCTTCAAGTGACAATCGCTGAATTTCCTTTTCTGTTTACCTGTAGAAATTTGGGCACTTTCCCCTCTATAGGGATGTGAAACACAAAAGGTTGATGTGACAAGAAATTGAAGCAATTTATGTATTTCTTTTCTTATGGTTTAGTACAGGGTTCTGTGTGCAAAAATAGCTGTTTTGAACTGAGGGAGATTTCACTGCACGCTTCTTCCCCTCACGCTAGGACATTCCGCTGTATCAGGAGACATTGTTGACTGTCACTATTTGAGGCTGGACGAGGTTCTACTGATATCCAGTAGGTAAATCTCAGGGATGCTGCTAAGCCCACGCGATGCACAGGCAGCCCTCAAACCAGAGAAGGGAATGTCGGTGGTGCCCAGGATGGGAACTGTCTTCGGAGCAGCCCCTCCCTAAGATCTTGCGTGACACTACCTGCTCCATTCACTCTCTGTCTTGGGCACTCGTGACCTTCCCTTGCCACGCTTTCACTGAGTCTTCAGTTTCTTTTTGGTTATCATTGGTTTTTTTTTTTTTTTTTTTTTTTTTTTTTTTTTTTTTTTTTTTTTTTTTTTTTTTTTTTTTTTTTTTGTTTCCTTGTACCACCGGGAGTTACACAGTCTTGTGAATGTCAAAAGACTGTTTTTTTTTTTTTTTTAAATCTTGCATTCTTTACTTGCAGCACATTTATTCTTTCAGGTGCAATTTTTCCTATTTTTTTCCCTTGATATTCTTTATGCCTTTTTCCTTCTATTTTTCTATGTTCTTTTGTGTTATCCCCTTATATTTCCATTTTCCAGATGGCTATAATTTTTGACATCTGCTCTGTAACTCCATTCTCTGTTCAAATACTCCTACTACAAGTTGGTTCCATTCCTTAACAGAGCTGAACCCTGATTTTCCTGTTTGAAGAGGGTGGGGGGACTGAAAGCTGTCTTGCTCTCATTCATAGAGCAGAGGCTATATATATCAGGCACTGTGCATGGTACGTTTACACATCATCTCTACTGAGCAGACTTTATTAACAAGAAAAAGCACAGGAAGTTTCAGTAACTTACCCGAGAGCACTGGTGGTCAGGGAGTGAACTACTAGTCATGAAGCCAGCCATCTTTATCTAGGATTGTGTTGCCTCTGGGTGCCACAAATAGCTAGCGACTTCCCAGCATGCCTGCCATGGTCCCAGAGCTTAATCACTTTGTGTAAAACATGGGAATACTTTCAAAGGGCTTGAATTAAACTGACTCTGTGCTTCAAAACAGGAAACTATTTCATTGCTTATTATTGTTGTTATTATTATTATTTCTGGTCAGAGTGAGAATAATTTCACTCACTTTTATGCATCTAGTATAATTTAGCTCTTAGGCTAGTTGTTGGAGTCCTTGGTAAGTCACTTAGAATTTCAGAGTCGTGTCTGCATATTCTGCATCTATCTGCCTGGCTTGGCTTGTTGCCACACTGCTACTCTGTGATGTACTTTACTGACTTAGGTGGGAAGAGGAGGATTTCTTTCATGTCTCTGCTCATTCAAAAGAGCAGGGACATGGTGGTAGGGTAGCAGAAAGGTTGTGTCTTCAGATAAAAAAAAACATCCATAAACAAGACAAACTTCCTTGGCTTTATATAAAACAGACGTCACTTCCTTGATTGTGGACCAGAGAGGGGACAGGGAGCAGCATGGAACACTGGTGGGGGATCCTTTAGGCAGAGAGCTTCCATTCTTACAGACAATTTTGTGGTTTTGCTCTGCTGAATGAGGGTTCCATTTCCTTGCTTAACCTGTGTCAGGGAATTTCTGTGTACAGCACAGAAAATTACTGCCACAGCTTGCTTCAGAGACGGCTGCTGTTCTGTCATGGGTGGAAATATTCCAGTGCACAAAAGTGTGAAAGTTTATTACAAGGGTGTGAATGTTTTTATAAGCAAGATAGACTAGATATTACTTCAATCCACAGTTTACTTTTATGCTTTTTTTTTGTCATTGTTGTTTGTGCTTTTGAAAATCTTTCAAAATACTATACGGATAGCTTCAGTCTCTCAAGTTAATCTTAGGATCACCTTTAATTAATTAATTAATTAATTTTGCATTCAGGTGTCTTGTTGTTGCTGACACAGTCCCTTGGAAGACCGTAAGGCAGTCTGTAGTTCCTTCTGCCATGTGGGGGTCTTATCACCACACAAGGGCCAGAGGAGAGGAAAGGTGAGCTCGCGGCTGGGCCCCCTCATCCCAAGAGTACCAGACCCAGCCGGGAGTCTGTCGAAGCAGGAACTCACTTTATTCAGGAAGTACAGAAGCTTATATAGGGGAGAGGGAGAACGTGGCAAGGAGGGGAGGGCAGGAGATTGGACGTGGTGTCTACATAAGCAGGCTTTAAGCCAATCAGCAGATGACCATGCAGGCAGGTGCCTGGCACTCCTAGCAGTAATATTGGGATCATGCGCAGTCCACTAGGGCGGAAACAGCTTGGCCCAATCATCTTCCTGATAAACACCCGAGGTGGCCGCCGCAGGATTTCCGGCAAGCGCCATCTTAGATATCACCCCACATAGCCAGTCTTTCTGGAGCCTGCAAAAACCCTCAGCTCCCCATGTTGGACTCCTTGTGTAGACCTGAGAAATAGCTCTGGCCGGTGAGGTATAAGTAGAAGCTTCCAAGGGAAGCCGGGCTTCAAAAAAGGCTTCTAATTTTCCTACTGGGAGGGGCCTATTTGTCTTTTTATTACTCTCTCTCTCATCTCTGCCCCATTTCATTTCTTCATTCTTTTTCTTTATCTTTTTTTTTAACTTTTGAATGAATGAAGTACAGAGTTTAGAGCTGCAGCAGCCATCCTGTAGTCGGGAGGAAGGGCTGAGGAAATACACAACTTCCAGCTCTGTCTTCGGCCACTGCAACACTAAAATCAGTGGCTGATCCAGGCTGTTTACGGGAGACAAAGAAACCCTCCTTACTTTGAACTGTTGACAGTTACGTTTTTCTGTTATGTGTAGCTGATTACTTCCTGACACAGTACTTCTGAAGAATGCGTTTTTCACCTGTACATTTTCATAGATTTTGATCCACCAATTTTTCTGCTAGGTATTGTCCTTCTGGAGAAACGCATCAAATATTAAATCCAAGTGTGCCTCCTAAGTGTCTTCTTCCTTTCGTGGTGCTCATCCAACACTCTCATTGAACAATCTTTCCCTTCTTCATCTCGTGCTATTAATACCTTGCAGTTACAATAGTAATACATTCCATTTGTTGCTATGGTATGCTGTAGAGATCTTCACTTTCTGTTTTGCTTTTTGTCTTCCCGATAGTGAGTCACAGAATTTAATATTTTCTTGGAACCTCTTAAAATGTGTGGTGCCGAGCTCTCTTCTCATTAGACACTTCAGTAGGTATTTTGCTGGATGTGCGCACCACACGTTGAATTCTTCCAGCTGCTCCTAGGCAACCGGATGGGGTGTCAGCTTGTGACGGTGTTCACACATGCAGAGCTAGGCCTAGATAGACTTTCGTAGTGTCACTTACTTCAGCTGGGCGAGCACCAGACTTGCAACTTGCTACCCGGCCCTTCTTTTGCGCAGAACAGCTTTTCTCAATAGCTCCCACTGCAGGGATCCTTTCAGAGCGCCGGCCCTCAATGCGTATGTGGCATGTACTTTAGGAGAGTTCTTTTTTTCTTTTTTTCTGAAAGTGCAGATCTTTTCCCCTTGATTCGGCATCTGACTGTGTTTATTTCTATTATTAAACATCAATGATTCATATTATATAGCAGTAGTTACTCAGAATGAGAAGATATAATATACAAAGTAATAAGGCACCTTCAGCTGTGCATTACTGGATGGCACCTGGGTGATTACACTTTCCCCATATTTATTTTTAGCCGTCCCTATCATTTCCATTGAATTGCACACATGGTATTTCCTTTACATAGAAAATATATATTTTTTCTTGAAGAAAAACATTGAAAAGGGTAATAGATTCCACCTTTTGAATGTTGACTTCTTCCTTTTACACAAATACTTGAAAATCTTCTTTAATTAGAGACAAAAACAGCACCTCCCACACCCATCCCGCTTCTCTGTGTCGTCCCTGACAGTTACCAGAGACAAACACGTTCCCATTGTCACTGGCACAGTCCAGGCAGTGACGCTCAGAGAGCGAAGATGTGAGCAAGCGGAGGATGCAGGAAACACATTAAATATGGACACGGCTAACGCAGGCAGTAACTCCATCTTATACCAGGGCAGGAAACACTCCACATGATTCCATTTTTCCATACTGTCAGGGATTTAAGGCCTTACGTATCCTTCTATGCTATTTCTTCAGCAACTGAGTTAGTATCGTGCTTCTGATCTGAAAGTGCCGAAAGGAAGAGGCTGCGTTTGTCTTTTTGGATTCAAAAGGGACACGAGCTGGGAAACACCAGTGGATTGGATGAAGTGTTCAGTCACAGGAGGACGACACTCACCTGTCCCTAAAAACTCCAAAGCCCTTTAGTGCAGTCTGCTCAGGGCTGTCCCTATCTATCCCAATGTCATACAAAAAACAAACAAACAAAAAACAAAAACAAAAATCAAAAAAACTACATGGCATTTCCCTTTGGCAGTCTTCCTGTGACACTCCTGCTCCAAAGGCGGGAGCGCTCTGGCAAGTGTCTGCTGCAGAAGCGTGCTATGAGATTTAAGAGGTACAGACGCAGAACTGTTGTCACACCCCTCATCGTGTCATTTTCACTTGCTCCTCAGCACACACTCCTGGCTCGCTGGCAATCTATTTGTTTACAGTGTGGCACTGTCTTGATCCAAAGTCAGGCTCACAGACTAATAGACTCTGAGGCGCGTCTCTTCTCCTCGGATTGCCATGTTTTGACCTTTCTAAAAGGAAAGATGCAGAATCTTTTGGCTTAAGAGTCATGCGTTCCATTTCTTGTTGTGATTGGTAGAGGAGAACGCGAGGGAAGCCGATGCAGAAGTATGCTGCTGAGAAGAAAACCCCGCCGGCCGGAAGATACACCACCGGTCCACAGCCACCTCACACTCTCGTCTAGGGTCACGGCATGGCAGCCCGTGGCAGCCCAAAGCGAAGCTGCCAACCTTTGCCTGTCGCTGCGAACGCAGCGTTTGTGGTTATCGGTCCTTGCCTCCTGTTTATCCATTCGGGCTCTGTCGGCCCGGCCGGGACCCAAGGAGTGGGCAGGGAGCCTCCTGATGAACTCACTGCAAGGGAGGCTCTCCTAGTGGGCTGACTCCACTGAGCTAGCCGTGGGAGGAGCCATCTGACTACGCTCACCATAACAGCTGTACTAATATCAGGAAGCCCTAAATTACAGAGTTCCCTTTCCTACAGCTCCTCCTCTGACTGTTAACAAAATTCTCCCCAGTGAGTGTTCGTACTGAGGTAGCGTTCTTACCCTCACTTTAAAGATGCGGAGACATATTTGGAGGATTCACCTAGGGAACTCAGGACTCAAATTCATGCTCGATGTTACTCACTGCTTATCACTTATCTCCCTTATTCTAAGTAGCAATTCATTTATGCGTTTGAAATCTAATGAAAATGAACATTTCTTGGGAAATATGCATACACCTTTACACACAAAGTTATATATTTTTTTCTTCTATAGTCTAGGCTAGTCCTGAGATCACGTAGCTCAGGCTGGCCTTGAACATACAGCAATCCTCCTGCCTCAGCTTCCCAAGTGCAGAGATTATAGGTGTATGCTGCCACACCTGGCTTGTGTGGTGTAAGGAAATTGAATCCAGGGCCTTGCTGTTGTTAGATAGGCACATTAACCCTTGAGCCACCCCCACACACAGAGTTATAAAACAGTGTTAAGAGGCTTATTGTCAAATGTGACCATAATGAGACAGCAACTATGCTTAGAGACAGGAAAGTGAAAACAGGTGTGGGTCATCCTAGGCCACCAGTATTGCTTATCAGGGCAAGAGAAGCATGCCAAAGTATACCACTGTCTATGTATTTCAGAATGACTATGAAAATGCAATTATTATTTATACTGAGTGATGACTTGTGTAAATATCCTTAGAAATGCTTTGAACTGATTGTTTCACCTTATGTTCATTGTAAGTTAGATACCTACACACCCGTCTCCTAAACAAGAACTGAGGTTTAAGTTTAAGCAACATGCACACTCCTCAAGGGCCATGATCACTGAATTTGAAGAACTCAGGGTGTTTCCTTTCCGATCTTGCCCCCTTACTGACTACCCAAACATCCTCTCTGAGTTACGATATGGTCTGTCTTCACTATTCCAACAGAATATGCTGGCGTGAATTCATCACCAGCCTTTGTAGGCAGCATCTTTGTTGAGTGCTCAGCTTCTCGACTGTATCTGAAATAGGGCCTTGAAGTACTGAGTTATTTTATTTCCTAGGGTTTTCAATTTACAGTGTCTTATACTGTCCTTCATTTGCATCAATGTTGCTTTTATAGTGCTAATCTATTGCAATTTTATGACTGGGCTCATTTTTCTCTTTACATTACATTTCCAGCCCCTTGGGTGGGAATCACATTTCTTGTATTGTACAGAGCCTTGTTGTGTACTCTAGTCACTTGGGGAACTTCATAAAATGGAAATTTGGTTGAGTAGGTCTGGATGGTGTGGTATTCTGAATTTCTAACACACTAGTAGTGATACCAATGAGACTAGACCGCTGACTGCAAATTGAGTTGAAAAATTCCGGAGCACACAAGCATCATTGCCAGTCTACACAGAGAGCAAAGAATGTGTGAAGCTGGGGCCACCTATGCACCAGCACAGGATTATTATTTAACAGAGTTTTTACTCTGTGCACAAGGAAGTAGAGATTTCAGGTCTGTTTTTCACAGTCTTACTTCAAAGATGGTAAAATGGATGATGTCATTCCACTTTATGGATATGATAAGGACATTCCTGTGTGATAAGCTGTGAGCCAACACAGAACGAAGAAGGAAATAAAAGAATGAGTTAAACTCAAGTCAGGTAGACTTGTGTCCAAATTCTTCTACTACCCATCACTTTACAGCAATGTGACATTTATTTCTGAATCATTCAACAAATTTTTGTTCAATGCTTTTGGAGTGCCGGTAATTTGGCTAACCAGTGGAGTATAAGGTACTCGTAAGCTTATCCTGGACACTAGGGAAGAGCCAGATGTGGGGGTCACGTGCTGCAGATGGGCGCCATGAGCACTGTGAAAGAGCATGGAGCAAGCTGGTCAGAGAGCCTAGGAAACAACGTGTAAGTCTCATTATGGCGCAGGGAGAGGTTGGTTTGGAGTGTGAGTTAGCTTCAGAAGTTAAGAACTGGCATGGTACATGATTAAATGGACTTTGGAATCAGGTTTTGGGACTTAAGTTCCAATTCAAATTCTTATATTTGTAAGTTACTGGGTAAGCTCCTTAACTCTTTAAGAATTAATTTCCTTGTTTCGTAAAAATAATAATATCATCGGGATTCTAAGAACCACTCATGCTGAGCTCTTAGCACAATGCCAGAAATGACAGAAATGTACACCTGAAAGCGTGTTGAGTGTGCAGGTCTGAGACTAGCTTCTTCTGTCTGGAGTGAAAAGTGAGAGCGAAGGAAAGGAGGGAAGGGATTGGAGGAACGCTCACTTTTCTAAATGGTTTGGACAGAGACTTAGACCACAGTAAGTGATGGCTCCATGATGGCAAGATTATAGTGGTTGAATGGGGAATAGAAAAAAGTGTGTGTGATTTTGATAACTGTCGGCTCCCTGTTTGGGTTATGATAGTTTTCCTGCATTAAGACCTGGCATCTTCCTGCAAAGCAAGGCAGAGCCTGGGCTCGCATTTGGATTCATCACTCCACCTGGGTATTGGATTCTCCTTGCTCTCTTCAGCTTGGATTTCTGCTCCTGTTAACTGATGTACGGTGAGCCACCTTGCCACCTGGACGAGATTATCTGTAAACTCACTGAAGACAAAATGTAAACTTAGAGCATTGTGTGTGCTCACTAAATATTTAAGAATAATAAATGTGTGGAGAGTAGTTATTTTATATTTCTTGCTAAAAAATGACAGATATCTGTCTGTCCTGGTTGACCCTCCTTATCTGATGATTACTTGATTTATACTTCCTATTTGTGTAACTCAGCTGGCCCTACCTCAGCCCCACCCTAAAGATTTTTACCTCCAATTCTAATGTGAATAAATTCTTTCTTGTGTCTTTATAAGGTATGATTAAAAATACCCCAAATGCCTCTGTGGAAGTGCTAGCTAGTAAAAGCATCGTGGCATGTCCTCATCTCCCTTATTCACTAAATCTGGCACGGTGTGACTTCTGGCTGTTCCCCAAAGTCAAAATGATTGTGAAAAGTAAATATTTCTCATTGATTCGGGACATTGAAGCAGCCATGATAGCACAGCTAAATACAAGAAAGACTTCCAGAGCTGCTACAGAAATGGCAAGAATGATAGGACAGTGTGCTTGAAGTCAGGGGAATGTTAGTAGGGAGATTAACATCAACATGTATTTAACAATGGTAATCTAAGATATGTAAACATTCTTTATATTTTTAGTCATACCTTGTGTGTGTGTGTGTGTGTGTGTGTGTGTGTGTGTGTGTGTGTGTAGAACATAAAATCTTCACAACAGCAAATACATTGCTTGAACTTAATCTCTATGCAACGTGGATCTTTGTTCCCTCTACAGTTTCAGGGCAACTTGTTCCCAAGGCTTCAGTGGTTTGCTTGCGAAGATTTATTGTAGACTTTATCTGTTTGAATTGTGAAAACAGACTTCCTCACAGAAGGAAATAGGAGATGAAGTTAGAACAGGAGTGCAGAGAATGGTTTGTGTAAAATGAGTAACACCAGAGACAGGATATAATTCTTATTTTTAGGTTTTCCTTTCTCATTGTTTGTCTGATTGGTGTCCCCGAGGCCAGGTTGCTTCCCCTGCTTCCCGGGTTTGACTGTTTTCTGCGTCCCCTCCAACTGAGAGAGAGATAGCTCTATTTTAGTTCCATTGTCTATGCTGCCTGGACAGTTTCGAAGTTCTTCCTTCCAATTCTCTGGGAATAAACGTAGAAGCTGCTATTTTCAGCTGACTGCTGGAATCATAGATGAAGTTAGGCCAGCCACAATGTTTCAAACCTGGGGTATGAATTATGAAAGGGGGCAGGATACAGAGAATTCTAAAGAAAAAAAAAACAGAAGTGCACTGTAATACAGAAATGATTTTAGAGGTTGGATAAGCCACATTTGCAGTAAATTCTCTTTTTCTCACTTGTGTTTCTGTCAATGTCCTGTTAGCTTTGTAGCTTTTTCCCTATTGTAAATGTAAATAGTAAGAGAGAAATGCAGGCTGTCACGTGCCCACATTCAATGCCACAGGTGAGCTTCTTCCAAAGCTGCTTGAGACATGGCAAGAATGATAGGACAGTGTGCTTGAAGTCAGAGGAATATTAGTAGGGAGATTTTGCCATATTATCTTTAACTTCAGATGCTTTATTGACTTCTGAAAAGAATATCGTTATAGTGAATGCAGTAAAATCATCCTACATATTTTAAAAATGTTATAGCTGCAGAAACTTGTTCTTCTCTACTTTTCATTTTATTTCCTTTCATAAGGTTTTCCTTGATTAGCATTTGTAACTAGTTACAAAATAATTTAAAGTTTTATTATTGAAATGCCAAGTAAATTTATATTAAAAACAAGTTATTCATAAAGAAAACCTACTTGTCTCTCTACATTAACTATATCACAACTTTGGATTTTTTTCTTAGACATGCGCTCAACTCATATTAGTGCGTGTCTGCTGAGATTGTTTAGGTGCACATGTGAGTGTGTGTGTGTGTGTGTGTGTGTGTGTGTGTGTGTGAGAGCAATGTGTGTATGTGCATGCATGTGAGTACCAATGAGATAATAAATTTTAATTCATGCTAAACAAATAAGGATTTTCATCTCATGTCTACCTAAACTTTATACATAAATCATTTGATATAGTTGAGCCAAACATTAAATTATTGTAGTTGGATTTCTTATGTAGCAACAGTCTAGGGATAGCGCATGTAATTTGTTAATTTAGTATACATAGACCCAAGAAACAAAGGCAGATAACTTTATTATATATAATTGATCCTCCTTGCTCTGAATCAAGGTCAGAGTTCTTTTGTGTCCTCATCTCCACTCTGAACGAGTATACATGCATCAGTTTGCAAAGCTGGAGAGGGGGAGGAAATAATGTTTAATTCTGATACGTTACCTGCACTTACCAAAATGCGTTTCGAGCTTTTCTGAAAATGCATTCATTTTTCTGAATTGTAATTGCCAATGTTTACGTAAACGTCGCATGAACTTTAATTTCTCTTTTGAATCCTTTCTGCGTCTGGTCTTTCCCTCCCTTTTATCATTTCTCTTCACAAGGCTTGCCCTTAGAATAGACAACATTTTCACCCAAAGTTGATATGCTGAAGTGGACTGATTATCACTGCATAAATACCATCTCCAAATAAGATTTTTTGACTGCCCACCCGCGGAAGTCACTGAACTAGACCTTGCAATAAATGTTATTGAAAAAATTCTACCTCCATTCGTAAGGTTTGTGCCACTCAAAAGTAATGTAAAAATTACCTTATCTCATTTCTCCTGCTATACTCTGAATATAGATTTTTAGTTGAACTTTTTTTCTTTCGACTTTGTGATCTGGAAACTGTCATTATGAAATAGTTGGTCTTTCCATAATTTCTTGATCTCCATGAGCCCTCTTTTATTACCTTTCCATACTGATAGGCCCTGGAATGCAGGAGGCCCTAAGGGACACCTCTAACGCTATTCCTTGGTCGTTACTGAAAACAAGACTTTTACCCCCCATAAAATAAGAATTTAGAGCAAATGTGAAGCATGTGTTAAAGTTTTATTTATTTACTGGAAAGTCTCTGCTATCTATTTGACAGCATTTTGATATTTTTTTATTTTAAAAATTGATGTTATGTATGGATACATGATTAGATTTTAATTTGAACTGACCAATAATTTTGTATATTTATAAGATACCATGTGATATTTTGACAGATGTACACAGTATAGAATAATTAAATAAATAATTAATGTGTCTATCACCTCATATACTTATTATTTTGGGGGTATTTATGAACATTTAAAATTTGTTTTCTTAACAATATTTAAATATATTTTATATTATAATTAACTACAGTCACAATTCTGTGCATCTCTAAAACTTATTTAAGCTTTGAACCCTTGGCAAATGTCTCATCAACTTTTTCCCTATAATCCGTGGCAATCACCATTATGGTCTCTGATTCTCTCGTTCAACTATTTTGGATTCTGCATAGAAGTCAGATGAGGCGCTTTGTGTGTCTGGCTTATGTCATTGAGCATAAGGTTATTCAGGTTCATTTGTGTTACCTCAAACGTCAAAATTTCTTTCCTTCTTCCTTCTCATGAGGTCAAATAATATTCCACTGTTTACATCCACCACACTTCATCCATTCATCTTGTGATGGACCTGTAGGCTTATTCTTTATCAGGACTCTTACAAATAATGCAGCACTGAATATGGGAGACTCAGATTTCTAAAACCAATTTGATTTCAACAGATTAAAAGATAGTTTGATAATTATTTTCTTGAGTATACCATTATTTAAGAATATTTTGAATAGCACATGTATAAGCATGTGGGAGGTCCACACAAGAAGTGAGTCAGCTCACACCCCTGCATCATACAGGAGGATGTTGGCTCACCTGTTTTTCTCCCTTAGATAGTATCATATGTTCAACATGAAACTCCAGGAATGGTATCGCACAGACTGGGATTCAACTCACAGCTTTGTCTTGCTTTATGGCAGGACTCTCAGCGATTCAACCTTCCGGACTCTCAATTTCCTAACCTGTAAAATTAACAGGTAGCTCTATTTAGTAGGTTGGCTTCTATGAGAATTATAGACAATTTGGGGTAAATGCCCTGTACATAGTTAGTATCAGGGTATATAGGAGTGATCAGTGGAGCTTTTAGCAGGCTTTGAAAATATGTTTGAAAACCAGAGTTTTAAAAAGCCTCTGGAATTATATTTGATCTCTAAATTTTATTAAAGCTATCAAGTTTAGAGTGATGTCCTCCCTTGCTTTTCTCTTAGTATCTCTATTCCCTTATATTGCACTCCTAACCAATTAGTTTATAGAAAATACGAAATGTATAACCACAAATGAATTTTTAAAAAGCCTACATATCAGGATTTAAACATCCAAACGAGTTCTCGAAAGTGGCCCCATAGGGAAGCTCTGTATTACACCAACATTATTGCCATCGTTGCAGATCATTTTAGAGCTTCCTTTGAAATTGCTTTCAAAGTCACTATGCAAGCCACCCAAGAAAACAGATTATGTTACTTTAGAGATGCTTATTGTACCGAAAAGAAAGTGTCACCTAGCTTAGCTACTTTATTAAAATATAATTTACCTGAATTATTTTCAGGTCTTTCCCTCCCCTCCTCTCCCTTTATTCCCTTCCCCTTCCCTCCCCTTCCCTCCTTTCCCTCCCCTTCTTTCTCCTTCTTTCCTTTCCTTTCTCTTTTCCTTTCTCTCCATCTCCCTCTTCTCCCCTCTGTTATCTTTTTCTTCCTTCCTCATTCATTTTTACTCAGCAACTAGCTAATATACAACACAATAGGTTCTGGCTTGCACGGAGTTTGTATTCTCACATTCATTTTCTCTTCCTCTAAGGACACATCCCCTTGGACAAATCTCTGTTCTTTACCTGGTGACGCCTCCGTGAGAAGGTGGGTCCAGGTGCTCCTCTGTTCACTACAGAAAGCCAAACCTGGCTGTCCACTTCAAAGGCCACTCCCCCTGACCTTTGTTCTCAACTTGTTACTGTACCATCAGGGACAATTTAAGCAGTTGGACACTGTCTCCTGGGAAAATTGAAGCTTGAATGGGAAGACTCAGGAGGAACGCATTTGTATTCATTTTTATCAAAGAATTGCCAGGGCCTCATTTCCAGGGCTCTTGCTACTAAGCTAGGAGTCTCTGCTGCCTGCCTGCTCCCACCCTGCCTTCCTCTTGGTCTTATAAATACACCCATGTTCTTCCAATACACTACATTTTTTTTGCTTTGGCTGGCTAGCTAGAGTTGATTTTTTGCTGCTGATATATATAGATGGTATGTCCTCTATCATTTTAGCTTTGATGGTGATGGTATATTTTTGTTAATTGAAGCGTTTGCATAATTATCTAAATATTTTGCTATATTTTTGCTCACTATTTCTGTGAACATTTCAAAATGGAAAAGGAAAACGCTTATATAAATAATAAGAAATGTTTTTCTGAAGAATATAATTGAGATAAAAATAAAAATTTGGCATGCAAATAATGAGCTATTAGATTCAAAAGGATTGTATTTATTGAATGAATATATAATCATGATAAAAAAGACACTCAAGAATATAAACACTTAAAATAGACACCAAAGGGTATACCTCTAAGGGTAAGGAAAATAGATTTTATAAAATAGGAAGTAACCTTAAATCTTTATAAGCACCTTTATAATACATATTTTAAATCAATTTTTATTTAATTGACATATATTGGCTTTTGAGTATCAATTATATACTTAATGTCTTCTTCTTTTTTTTTTTTGGTGCTGTGACAGAATACTGACAAGCACAAAACAAGGGAGGACAAGTTTATTTGGCCTCACAATTTCAGAATATCTGAGTCTGTTCACACGTATGTGGCTAGATATAATAGAATTACATGGTGGGGACCGAGCTGGGGCTGCGGCTGGAGCTCCAGAGACTTGAGACACTCATGGCATGGCAGAACAGAGCCATGTCTGGAGGAAGTGCAGAACCAGCACACATGCCTCCAGGTCGAGCCCTAAGCATCTGCCCCTTCCAACCAGGCCCCAGCTCCCAATGGCTCACAGTAAACAGAAATACACGAGGCTTCCAGGAGACACACCAGACCCAAACCTCAACACTTGATGAACAATCATAAAAATTAACTATTTAACCATAAAGACAATATTTAAATGAACCGGAACAGATTCATACAGAGAAATATGATATTACTATCAAAACTGCTTTCCATCAATATTTATAGATTTGAAGAGAAACATGTTTACAAAATAAAGTTACAAATATAGAAAATAACACCAAAGTGGATGCATCATGAGGTCTAAGCAGCAAACTTATAGAAGCAGAGATAAGGGCGGTGCTTATTGGGAGCTGGGGGATGGGAACATGGGGAGCGTTGTTCAAGATGTGTAAGGTTTCGGTCATATTAAGTTTTACTGACCCTGAATCATTGTGCTCTTAAAAGTTTAAAAAAGTGTAAGAGGATAGCTTTTATCTTAAATTACCTTTCCTTCTCAAAGCTAGAATAAAAAATATGTCCCCATAGTTATATATATGTATGGGTGCATGTGCGCACGCACACACACACACACACACACACACAGAAAAACCTGAAAAGAAACAGTACTCAATGGATGATGAATTTATGAAAAGTTTTAAGATATTCTACTATTTTTTCAATTCATTATAAAAGTGACTGAAATCTATGAGTATTTTTTTTTACCAAGAGGAATAAAACTAATAAATATTCATATTTAGAGCTAAATAGTTGGAAAAAAAGTTCAATAGAATGGTTAAAGATAAGGTCAAAAAAGTTGAGCCAGTCAAATGAGGCTGGTATTTTTTTCCTGTTTATTGATATGAATAAGTGCAAAATTTAAGGTTTACAATGTAGTTGAGCATTTTGTGCACATACGTATGCTGTTAAGGTGACAAGGGCTTTCCCACTCTCCTTTTGTCCCTCCCACTACCCTCTTCCCTCCCTCCTCTCCCACCCTACCCCCCTTTTTCACATTGTTTTTGGTCTTAAGTTCCACAGGAGTTGTGATCTGGGTCTCTCATGTCAGAGAGACCATTCGATGTTTCACCTTCTGCTTCTGACTCACTCCACTAAGCATGATGTTCTCTAGTTTCTTCCATTTGCCTATAAAAGTCTTCACACTGTTGGACTTTATAGATACATAGTATTCCATTGTGTATAAGTACCACAGTTTGATATTTTTTAATAGATGACAAATTATTAAATTCTATAATATCTCATGTTATATTCATCTGTATTTAATCTATCTTTCTTTCTTTCTTTCTTTCTTTCTTTCTTTCTTTCTTTCTTTCTTTCGTTCATTCTTTCTTTTCTCTTTTGTCTTTGACCTGTCCCTCAAGTGTTAAATTTTCAGAGGGGTATGAAGAATTATTCAGTGAATTACATTAAACTGGAAATTATGGCTCCGAAAACTGTTCTTGAACCATTTATGCCTTAAGATGGAGATAAGGCACAAGCTCTATCTTACTCCACCTGTAACCAGTCATACTAATGTTCAACTACCAAATTATAAGTTAGTTCTTACAGGAGCAACCAAACATTTTAGATACATTAAAACATTAAAATCCACTTTTAAAATGATAAATATAACGGAATCTTGCTTAGTAGTATTAATAATTGATTATAAACTTAGAAATATATACAGTCCTGTTAAACTCAACATTACTTATAAACAGTATTTTAAAAAATTAATCAGAATAGCTTTATATACTTCTTTAAATTCTTGGTATTGCAAATTGTTGCCATTAGTGTGTTTAGGTTAAAAAAATGAAAAAAAAGAGAATCATCCCTTGTTTATAAAATTTTCCTTTTGCTTTCTGATTATACATGCTGTGGTCTTGGCTGTGACATACTGTATTGGGACATATCAGGCAAGATCATTCCCTGATGGCAGAAGGTATCATGACATGCAAAACACATTGGCTTGAATCTTGTACTGTGTTGAATAATTAAAAACAACAATAATAAAAGGCATTCAGTAACTTAGCAAGATGGGTCTCTGTGTCCACAGAAAGGTTATGTTAATTTGAAGGGATTAGGAAGCATCCAGCCAGTCTATAGGGGAGAGCTCTGGGTGTGAATGATTGACATATGGGCCAGGAAATGGAGAAAGAAAGATCCACCCTGGATGTGTGTGGCCTGACCAATAAGGCTGGCAGCTTCCACTGAAACAAAGAAGAGGAAAGTTTCTCCAGGGAGAACTCCAGCTTTTGCCATCATCCCTATATATGGATTCACGGCTTACATTCTCCCCTGTCCTCGCACCATCCATCTCCTGGGAAGATCCACCCAGAATTTCAGGGCTTTGCTGTTGTTTTTAGATCTGCAGCGCACGCTCTCATCCACTGTCCTATGGGGAAAGTCCAGACTTTCGTTCTTGCGCGGGGTGCTTTTACATCCTCACATATGTGCAGCGGCTGGATCCTTCTGGCACGCATGTGCAGGTGGCCGGTTTGGTCTTTCTTTGGACTCCGTAAGCTGTCCTAATAAATTTCTGTACATATAATTTCTATTAATTCTGCTTTCACAAGAGCCCTAACTAATACAGCCTACAAACAGTTTATTAAATGACCTGACACTAAGAATGACAAAACTTCCAAAATAAATCCCCAATAAACCACAGTTCTTTTAAAGAAAGGATACAACCCAGAAATATCAAACAGTCTTGACTTTGAAAATTTGGGAAATACTCTTAATTTGTCTGATCTTCAAAAATATGATTGAGCCAAAACTAGACACTGAACCGTTCTACTGTCATCAGAACAAGAGACTGATTGTGAGTACACTGTTAATAGTAGAGGTGTGGTTGTGTACCAGAGCCATCATTCAAGACTTACTTTACTTTTTAATACTAATATGCAAATTATTAAAGTTGGTGACATTCTTCCATAATTAGTTTACAAAATTTCTATTTTGTATATAAATCTTGCATAGCTTTTAAGGTCTGTTGAAAAGCATTTGCATTTTTTTGGTTAATGTATGCACCTGTACATAACTTAAAATTCATTAATATTGATAGATTTTATATATTTTTATAGTCTGAATAACAAATCTAAGAAATTCAATAATTTATTTTTTAATTAAATAAATTAAAACTGCAAATGAAGAAAATATGCATATGTCCCAATTTCCTAAGTTGAATGTAATCATTATGTATCACAAATACATACTAATAAAACAACAATTTTGGGAAAAATAAAATTATTTTAAGTGATGTAATATATAAGATTTTTATGTAAAATTGCAAATACAATGAACATTTGGTTGCATGTTTTAGCTCAAAATTATCTCACATTTTATTTTAATAAGCTGACTTCCTTATTCTCTTAAATATTCACTAATCTCTTGTTACAGAAATAATGGCACAATATTGTTGCTATATCTTATGTCTTTTCCTTTAGTGCTAGAAGTCTCATACTTCACTAGCTACCTGCTATGGCTCTGACATTTGTATATTCTTTCAAAACTGTCAGCTGCGGTCCTAACGTTAATGTGATGGCATAAGAAGGTAGAAAATTTTGGGAGATAATTTGGTCATGAGGATGGGGCCTTTATGAATTACAACAATGCCACTTCCAAGTAGGTACATACAGCCGATTTCCCTTCCAGAACAGGAGGACATGGTGGTAAGGCACATCAATGAGTCAGAAAACAGGTCATTACCAGACGTTGAATCAATTGGGGCCTGGTCTTGGGATTTCCATTCTCTAGTACTCTAAGAATATATATATCTGCTGTTCACCAGCAGCTCAGTATAGTTTTGTTAGAAAAGCCTGAACTAAGGTACTGTTGGTGACATTTGGTATATTCATGATGCTCTCTTCTATCTGGTTCCAAAGTATTCTCACTCGCCCAGAATAAAGTTCCATGGTCATTGAGTAGTTGCCCTGGTGCTGCTGCCCTCTTACCTCCAGAAGCCTTCGTCTGCTTTCTGTCTGTGTGGTTTTACTTATATTTCACCTAAGTGGTAACATACAGCACATGGCCTTTGTGTCTGGCTCTCACCTAATATTCTTGAGGTTTATTTAGTTTCTAGCGGATATTGGTACTTTATTCCCTTTAAAAATGAATACTATTTTATTTATCCATTCACCCCTTGATGGATCCCTGTATACACGTCTATAATGATGTTTTACTGAATTTACTTTCGACCTGCTGAATTTTCCTAACATGGTAACAACCAAGATGCTTTCCACGTACATAACATTATGTCATTTCTCTGCTCAAATCCTTCCACATTGCTGTATTTACTTAGTCTAAAATCCAAGGTCCTTTTATTTCTTTCCCCAACTAGCTGTTCTTGCTGTCTCCCGTTTTCTACCATCATCTTCTTTGCAGGCTCCACTGCAGCCCCAAGGATCTTCTAGGAAGTCCGCAGTGAGCCGGCATTCTTCTGCACAGGACGATTGGCTCTTGCCTCCGCTTTCCCTGGCATCCGCTTTCCCTCACACTTCCAAGGCCAACCTCTTGCCTTCTTCAATTCTTCACTCAAATGTCTTCTGTCACCTGGCCTTTTGCCTTCTGATCCAGATGTCTTTTCATGTAGTCCCTGGTTTTCCAGAGTACAACTTCCCTTTTAACGCATACCTAATTGACTTGTGCAAAAGTAGGTAAGTTCTCTTTAGAAGCAAATTCTAAGATAAAATCGGATGGCAAGTAGCTTATTTGCAGAGTGACACCAAGAAGATCCGGCAGGAGGGTGCGGAAGTGAGTCCACCAAAGGAGAAATTGAACAGCTTGTTCTAGGGACAAGTGAAGAGCCGTGGCTCCCACCCCCCCCCCCCCCACTCCCCCACTCCCCACAAGTTGAGGGAGATGGGGTTGGTGTTTTCTGAATCCCTTCTGTCATTGGTGCAGGGCTATCTTCAGGACTTCAGCTTTGTCATCGTCCTGAGTGTGAGCAGAGTGTGTTTGGATGCTCAGGCACAGAGTCACAATTGCTCACAGCTGATAGCTTTTACCCAGAAAGTGTGACAGAAATGGGAATGGGCCATTGTCACCTCCGCTATACTTGTGTACTGAGTTTATTTTATTTATTCTCTAACTAGAAATCCAGGCCTGTGAACTTGGACACTTTTTCCTGTTTTGCTCATTGACATAGCGACAGCACCCAGCACCACACCTGGCACTTATCATACTTTATGTAAGTACTTTACTGAGTGAAAGACTAAAATCACAAATAAATAATTGTCTTAAATACACTACATTTAATTCTGAATCTGCATGACTCGAACAGTTTCTTCTGGAAAAAGCAAGTTGCTGCCTCAAACAATTTTAAGGGTGACTTTCTCAAATGATGCTTTTCATTGCTTTCTCAGTTTGCTGAAGTTATTAAAACTTCTGCTCAGGAAGCAACTGCTTCTTTTTGATGGGAATAGGACAGCTTAACCTTATGGATCACAGGTGATACAGATTTCATAATTTATGGCTATAACTAAGCATATAGTCCACAAATCAGATTAATCTATAATCTTCTCCCAGGTGATTACTCTCACAGATTATAGTTGCATTTATTTCACTCACAAAAATAAGCAGAATGATTTTTTTCCTCTTAACTATAAAGACCTCTGAACCTAACAGAAATTGCACACTTTTATTACACACATAAAAATTCTTTTCATATCTCTACCCTTCAGAATAAAGAAAATGCAGCTTCTGATATCTCATGTAGTTTTCAAGGTTATTCTACCAAAAGAAATTTGTAGGGCTTGGGGTGTAGCTCAACAGTTGAAGCCCTTGTTTAGCCAGCTAAAAGCCGGGGTTTAATTTTCCAGTACTACATAAGCCTGGTGTGGTGGCTCCCACCTTTAGTTTCAGCACTTCAGAGGTTGAGGCAGGAGGATTGCCTTGTGTCTGAGCCAGTCTGGGCTACCTAGTTAGAACCAGTCTGAACTACAGAGCAAGATCTTGCCTCAAAAATAATAAAAAATAGAATAAATAAATTTTTTTTACATAAAAACTCATATATTATTTATTTATGAGACTCATAATGGTTACAATGAACTTGGGTATTTTCTACACATATATTATATGACACCAATATTATTGTCACTTCCTTTTCCCATTTTTGGCCCTCCTGCACCCTCTCTCTCCCCCCTATGTACACAATGGACTACTTAGCTTTCATAAAGACAGACGGACTTGAAGCTTTTGTAGGTAAATGGTCACAACTTGAGACCATCATGCTTAGCGAAGTGAGCCAAACATAAAAGGTTAAATATCACATGGTTTCTCTAATATGAGAAATCCATAATATATAAAATCTTATTTGGAAACCCAGTGTAACAGTCTCCTGCCCTCCTCCCCCAAATCAGAAATGTGATGGGAGGGGGATGGGGTTTGAGACCTTATGTTTTTGAAAGCCTCTGCTGTTGTTTAGGTACACGGAGTGTCCACGAGTCTCAAGTTCGGAGGGCAGGCCTTGCTGGAGGGGGCAGGCCCCTGGGAGTGGGGCTTGGAAGAGGGTATTCCCCTGTGCGGTTCGTCGCTTTTGCTTTCTGCTTCCGGGCGGCATGCTGTGAGTCACTTTCTCCACCAGGCCTTGAGACCATGCTGTTTCTGTCTAGGAACTGGCTGGCCATGTATTAAATCCACTGAAACTATGAGCCAAAATATGGCTCTTCTCCTCGAAGTTGCACATGTTAGGTCTTTTGCCATACCAACAGGAAAGCTGTCTGTACAGAAAATTTAGTATCAGAAATGAGGCCATTACAATGATTGAACCTGACTGTGTAGTTCACAAACACTTGGAACTTGTTTATAGGAAAGGTTTGGGGATGTGGGCTAGAGAAGCACTGGAATGCTGTAAGCAGTGCTTGCTAAGTGGTATGGATCCGAACATGGCAGAAGACCAGAATGCTGGAGTGAATGTGGATAGTAAAATCCAGGCTCAGAAAATTTCAGTTCAGAGTGAGGACTTCATGAGCTATTGGAATAATGGCCGTGTGGGTTACGGTCTTCTAGAAAATTTGTCTCTGTGTTTCTTAAGGTCTGAGATTTTCTGGGAGTGGGTTAAGGACGGCGGATTGATTAATCTGGCCAAGGAAATTTCAAGGCAGTATGAATTTATGCTGAGCCACAAGTACTGTTTGCTTTTAGTCAGAACCACAGTGAAAATCAGGAGCAAATGACAGAGCCGAATGATTTTAAAAGCTTACAGAATGGCACAGCTGAATGATTTTGAAAGTTTGCAGTTTCTGTAGAAAGGAGGGTCCTAAAAAGCGGTGGCAAAGGAGCTAGAGGCTTAATAACTAGAATATATATAAAGAAATCAACCCCCTCCTCTTAATGACCTCATTAAAATGAGCAACTGAAATGAAAAGACACTTGTCAAGAGAATAAGTACAAAAGGGCAGTAAGAAAATGAGAAAGATTTAACACGTTTGGCCACCAGAAAAATGTAAATCAAAACGACACTGGTAGTGCATCTCACTCTGATGAGAATGGCTTTCATCAAGAACTTAACAAACAAATGTTGGTAAGTACAGAGAAAAAGGAACACTTCTACATGTTAAATTGTGGAATTCTACATGATAGTGGATTTGTAAACTGATACAATCCCTATGAAAGAACTTTGGAGATTTCTTAGAAAGCTGAATATAAAAACCCTATTTTACCCAGCTACAGCTCCCCTGAGCATCTCTCCAAAAGAGCTGAGGGCATCATATCATAAAAATACATGCATACCAATTTTTATGGCAGCACAACTCATAATAGGCCAATCCTAGAAACAACCTACATGCCCACCAATGGAAGAATGTATAAAGAAAATTTGATATCTATACACAATGGAATATTAGGCAGCCATAAAGAAAGACACATATGAAGAAGAATTTGCAAGAATTCTTGAGTCCATAACACTCAGTGAAATGGATCAGGCAGAAAAATGAAGTATCATGTGTTATCTCTCATATGAGACTGCCATAAATACTTGTATAAAAAGATTTTATTGTAAGAGAAATGTAAAAGAGGGGAGATGGGCTGCTCAGGACAAGAGACAGTGAAAGTGGGGGACACAGGGGAGGAAAGGATAGGGAAAAGGGGTCAATGTATATTGGCACAAACTCCTGAAGCTGTATGTAATTAACATGTAAATGAATCTCTGTTACATACATATTCTAAGAAAAATGAAAAAAAAAGTTGGGGTAAAGAAAAGCACGGCTGAAAAAATTAACATTATAAAGAACCTAAGTATTTTGTACAACGAGGCATAATATAAACCTTGAGGGGATTTCAGAAATCAGCAAGACCCCACTCATCACGGCTCAAGGGCAAAAGCTAAATTTCTATTTGAGAAGACAGTTTCTGGGACACTTGCTTATTCGGGGCTGAATAGTCAAGTGACCCCAGAGCTCAGCCTGTGAGATTGAGAGGCTGCTGGTCTAAGAGACCCAGTTTGTAGCTCAAGCTCGGGCTGACCAAGTCACTGTCCACGTGGTGCTGGATTTTATGCACTATGAGTGTAGAAGTTTTGGGATGATGGAGGCTTCTATCAAGATTTCAGACCCCGCTCTTCTCTCAGCTTTCTGGCCAGAGCCACAGGAACAGATTCATCTGCCAGGTTTTCCACTGTGCTGTTTCTGACTGAGAGCGTGCTATAATGGGCTGAACTCGCTGAAACTATGAGACGAAACAAACCTCTCCTTTAAGGTGTGGATGTTAAATATTTTGTTCCAGTGATGGAAAAGCTTTCTAATACTAATCCTGATCCCTGTAGAGCTTCTTGAATTCACAGAAATGGATGGTTGGTAGACACCCTTCCAAATCCAACATTCAGATTTCCTGTGCAAGAAATCACTCCCTTATTTTGATCTTCTCTTTGGCCTGCAAATGTCCCTTAACATTTCATTAAATTATGAACATCATCCTAAGAGCTGTTATTCATTGGGAACCTGATATGTATAAGACACCATAGCCATTTGATTTGATTCCCTAACCTACAGCAGTCGTCCTGCATCATAAGTAAAATTATGTCCATTAAACATGCAGAAACAGGTGCAGAGACAAGTTGCCAATTTATACAATGAGTAAGAGGCAAACCCAATATTTAATGTTTGCCTCTTCTAAATCTGCCTGGGTTTAAACATATTTTGTCATTACTGGGTATTCAACAAAGAACAATGAAGAATCACTATTTAATGTAAACACTGTGATTGGTTTTAAATTGTTTCAGTTTTGAATGAGTTTAGGATTTAGGACCCAGACACACACTTTGTTTTCTGGATTCAGCTGATAAATTCAGAAATTTGCCATGATTGTGTAAGAGAATTAAAAATTATATAAGATAGAAGTTTTTATCCTCAACTCAGGAATTTTAATGAGAAAGGTTTCCAGACATAAAAAGAGTGACTGTTTATCTGTTCAGTTTTATACACAAGGGGCACATAAATAAATCGTTACAAAAGAATATAATGACAATTCAAATTTCCTGAAATGTTCTTAGGTAGTGGGGAAAACAGAACAATGGAACAAGTGGAGAAATACCTCCTGTCATGCTTGTGCTGTTGTGAACACATTCAATGTAGTAATGAAGGTGAGACTTGAAGGACAAGGCCTCATATCAACTCGTAGATCATGGTTTTCTCATGTATTTCCGTTTTTTGAGTAAAAATAACATATGCTTTCAATGAGACCAGTACACGCAAGGGGAATGAGAAAGAGAAACAGAATACCAAGGTGTATTGGACTACCTGGAAGCTATCAGGGTAAGAGGAAATTAGTTAAAATCATTGTATTTTTATCAGAAGCAAAATGAAGGCAAAGGCTGTTTTACAACTGGATGTTCTTTCTTATATCATGAATACAACTTTGAATAAGGTTGCTGAACTGCGTATACTTATACGATAAGTGATCCAATTTAGGTAATTGTCATAATCATGGCCATGTTCAGGACTGGTTTTCAATTACCATTTCAAACTGCCTTTTCTTGTCACGGTACCAACGGATTGGAAAATTTGAAGGTGTGATTTTTGTAGTGAGCTGCCCCTAGTAAAGAAATTAATTTATATTAAGCAAAAATTAAATATCAAACTAATCACTATTGGACAGAAATTAAATACTCCCTTTGAACCCTCCTAGTGTGATGGTTCCAAAGCAATGCTGTGATTTATGGAAATCACATGCCATAAACAAGTTTAGAGGATTTTATTTAATATTCTACATTCAGAAAAGCTTTCACAAGATCATCACAGAAAAATAAAAATCGAAACTACTTTAATTTTAGGAGGTCTGCAGAGAGAACATTCTTTAGCTTTTTGTAATGTATATCCTGTTAATACTGTTCACTTTGTGTAAAATTTTCCTCATTTCTATTCTAATTTTTCTCATTTTCTATTCCAATTCTTCTGTCTCATAAGTTTTTTTTTTGTTTAGCCATCCATTGCCATTATCTATTTATACATATATAAAATAACATCTTATCTTAGGTGACTTGCTACTTTAAATTCTGTGGTATATTCCTAGATTACTGAGAGCCAATAGAGCTCAGTAGGACTTCTAGCTAGTAGCTTCGAAATCCCTACTGTGAGTGTTTGTGGGCAAAATCACTTAGCTTTCCTTGACCTCAATTTCTCATTTGTAAAGGGAGATGATAATGGCACATAGCTCTTCAGATTGAACGCTAAATTGGCCATTACTTGAAGAAAATGTTGGATACTTTTTGGTAGATTGGAAGTTCTCAATAAAAAATAGCTAACATTTCTCCCACGTTTTCATTCTAAGATTATTTTTGACATAGTGGGAATTCATCCAATCAGGAAATCTGTATTTCAAGCTGAACTTCTCCAAATTTTTTCCTTCTACTTTGCTCTTTTACTAATCTGACTCTCTCTCATGTCGTATAGACAAGGATGTGAGTAAAAGCTTGAGGTTGTCCTCGGCAATGTTCCTCAAAACACTTTGAAATGATGAATATACTGACCATTCTGAATATATGCAGTGGCCAAGATTCCAGACATACTGTTGAAACATTGCTTGACTATGTATGTGGTAGAGATGTTTTTTTTTTTTTTTGCCATTGTCATATATGGCCATTGTCTGAAACAATTAGAATCCATTTATGCTGACTCTATCTTTGTCTAATATAAATGACTGGTTTTCATCTTTATGTTTTATTTATTTTTTCTTTTTCATACTGGGGCATGAACTCAGAGACCCAGAGTCTTCATACAGAGCTATATTCCCAGCTGTGTTTTTAAATTTTTGAGAGAGACTCACTAACTTGCTGAACTTAAGTTTGCAATCCTCCTGCCTCAGCCTCCTAGAATAGTAAAATTGCAAGCATGCGCCACCACACTAGCTGGCTTTGCTTTTGATGGAACATTCATCTAGTTCTTTTGATCTCTGAAAGCCAGAACGGTTTCTCAAACATGGCTTTTAATAATTTCTTTTAAATATATAAACTGATCATCTGTCTGCGTTTTTAAAAATTTATTTGTTTTTCCTTGTGTTTGTAGCTTTTGTTCTCCCGTGGGAACCTCTACTACGTTCTGCGCAATGAGTATGTCTCAAGGAAAAGGTGCTTTTCTAGTTGGAGCCTGACCAATGGTATTGAGAACAGCTGAAAAATGACCTCACGTGTTTTACATGATATGTCTATTAATGCAATCCGATATAGCATTTGCCTTTTGGTGATAGTGTTACACTGCTGAATCATATTTAATTTTTCATCCATTATTCCTTCCCCAGCGAATCACAGGACATTTGTCTTTATTAGCTTTCACAGTATTGATTTCTGCCCTTTCCTTCTTCTATTGATATCAAACCACAATTTAATCATATCTTCCAAACTCAATTCTTAGGTCTTAACATAGAAAATGTTCAAGTGGGAAAAAATGATCAATTTACAAAGAGTAATGACATTGTATTTTGAAGTATTAGCTATTCAGAATCCTGGGAAACAGAATAAAGAGCTTAATAAATGATTGACATTAATTTTCTTTCACCCCTAAATAGGGTTTATAAATCTAAACTATCAGATTAGGCTAATTTACCTTGCAAAACTAAGTGAATATTCTATGCTTCTAAGTCTGTAGAATGGGCAGAATGGTGCTTACCATCAGCCAATGTTTATTGAATGCCTGCTGTACTTAGAAGTCCATCCTGTAAATGGTCTTGAACATATTTTCTCTTCTGATGATTTAAAATTTCCAGATTATATAATAGGGGTGATTTTGATATTCGTTTTCAGTCAATTTAGTATTATAACTTTGTAGTAATTACAGAATGCGATATGTTTTCAAAATATAAGGACAATAAAGTCTTCTGTGTTATAAACCATTTCCTTTGAGTCTATTTGAAAATATCTTTTATAATTTAACGAAACACTTGACTATTTGGCACTTGTCCATTAGAAAATCTCAAACTTAGTTTTTGTGGCTGAAAATTTATTTTTAAAGATTTCACTGTAACATTAAGTAACGGAATAAGTACCAAACTGCGTAAGCGGTGTCCCTTTCACAAACACAAAGCGTTATAGAGTTTCACGACAGAACTCCTACTCAGACTGACTAATGGATCAGATGTCTGATGTACGACTTCTGCTTTCTTTTGTGGACTTATCTGTGAAAGGCAAAGAGGTGTTTCAGTCATAGGAGCTGTGGGCAATCATTATTCTTTTTCAGGAAAACAGTCAAACTGACAGCCTTGAGTTTTTAAATGATCAACCACATTGTCCTTATTATTTCTAATGAAAACTGTTGTTTGAAAGTCACCGTAAAAGTTAGCATAACCT
This sequence comes from Ctenodactylus gundi, assembly GCA_004027205.1. Classification (NCBI taxonomy): domain Eukaryota; kingdom Metazoa; phylum Chordata; class Mammalia; order Rodentia; family Ctenodactylidae; genus Ctenodactylus; species Ctenodactylus gundi. The sequence continues at coordinate 257,834 of PVKB01001529.1, forward strand.
AAAAAGTGTGTTGATTGTATCTATTCCAGCTGTAAAGATTTTTTCAACCAGGAGAAGTCTCACTTAATTTAGTTCTTCATTTTTGATATTAAAATTCATGGAGCTTTGCAATATTCTCAGGTGGGCCAAATGAAAGTGCACAAGCCTGCCTCGTCATCGTGAAGGCTGACACGTGTCCCAGGCCTCGGTGGTGCGGCCAGTATGTACTTCATACACAGAAACATGAAGCACCGAGTCTGTTTCTTTTGAGTATAACTTAGAGCGCAACGTAAACTCTGGACCTGTTTAATGGTACTAACAGCAGAGTTTCTAGGCCAACCATGAAGTCAATGCTGTGCTCTGCATTTGTAGACAAGCCTTATGATTCACAAAATTTAATAAGCTGGGCTCTCACGTCAGCCTCCTCCCAAGATGCTGGTTTCGTAATCACTGCCAAGAAGGTGCTCAGAATAGCATATACCCATTGGTGTACTGAAGCTTTACTTTCTCCCCCTGCAAAAGCCTATTAATATAATCCCACCATTGTTAACTCATTAACAACGAATGAATTCTGGAGCATTTTCCTCACTAGAGATGATAATACATTAGTGTTACTTTTGGATTTCTTTATGGAAGAGATATTTCTTCAGGAGGATGTTTCAAACTGACAAACAGAGCATGTACAAAGTCAGACGAATCAACAGTTTCTCATCTGTACCTTGGTACATTCAGTCAGTCCTAGGTCCAAGTCCCTTAAGCAACTTAGAAGTTCACCTTCTGTGTTGAGGGGATATGCCATTTCTGTTTTGTTTCCTTTGTCTTTGTTTTCTTTAAACAATGTCAAAGTATTTAACAACCTTGGCTAAAAGGCTACTATTATATCAGCCTGGGTTGTATTACTTTGATATATCGAAATAGCTTTCTAACCAAAAAGCCTAAAATGATGACTCTGAGGCTAACACTTGATTTCCAAATAGAAAAAACTAACAAAGGCATCACGATGATTATATTTCAAAATAGCCACACATGCCTTGGTGGCCTCTAGCACCTCACATTTCCCATCATGTCACACAACGTTGCTGAGCAAGAGGCCTGGGAAAATATCTGGAATGCCTGCTTGGTTAATAACCTCTTAGGAACGTATCTACCTGCTACTGTTATCTGCTATCAGGTTATGCCATTCATCCAGTATGAATTAGACATGACCCCAAGGTTACCCTTCTGAAAGGATGTTGTTCCTGATGAGGCTATTTGCCAAAAAAAATCCCTGTATCTTTCATTGTTATTATGAGCCTTATTCACCCTTCCTTTGAAAGATAAATTTCCTGTTGCTAAAATAGCTACCACACCACATCTTTAAATCCGTTTGTCTTCTGTGTCCTGTTTCCTTTCTCCCATTGTTTTTGTCTCTTTTGTTTCTCCCAATCAACGTCTTATTTTCTCCATTACGTGATTCAAAGTCGATTAGTTCTGCAGCTATTTTTTCTTTATTTAACTCAGTTCTGGAGTTTATTGCAAATGTGTACATTTCACACAGTTTGGGAAATTGCCTTAAATATGATGATAAATGTGGGAAAAATAAACACATTCTGTTATAAACTGCTTGATCCATTTTCTTTCCACTACAAGATTTTCATGGGTGCATGGCAAAGCAAATTGCAATCACCTGGGTATTTCCCACTCTGGGTCTGCATTCTGAATGGTAAATGTATTTTGTAGTAGAAAATTAATATATCTACACATCTATCTCCATATACATGTATATCTTTCTATACGCACAGGAAGAAGGTAAGTAACAACGAAAGAAACAGGTTGAAAATATTCTTTACGAGATCAATGAAAAAATGTTTTATGTTCACATTTTAATGTTTAAGGCCTGGGGTAAGACAGCTTTTAAGGTCAACCAGAAAGGAAGATTTTTCTCTCTGAAGCATCTATCAGCGGTCCTTGGAAGAGCAGTCAGCACTACCATAATTTAATATGCCTTCTCCGTGAAGAGAATGCCTCTTTGACACCATGTCACCACTTGCTCAGCCGCTGAACAGTTTCAGGTGGTCTACGCTCGGCTGCGTTGATTTCTTTTTATCATTTTAGTCACATGCAGTTTCAAAACTCACTTTTTTCTTACATGTTCTAGAAACAAGAATAATAAGGACTCATACACATTCTACGTTCATCTGGCATTCTTATTTCTACACTGAAAACAGAGAACAGTTGCTGCGCTGTAGATGGTGAGCCTTTCCGTGACAGGATCTTCAGAACCTGGACAATGTCTGAGGCCTGATTCCTTGAGGATCAGGCACGGGGCTTGACAACCCCAGCTGGAGAGGACCGGAGGTTGGAGAATGTCTTATCAGCACTGCTGCTTCATAGCTATAGTTACTGGGGAGCATGGGAATATTTTTCCAGACGGATGATCAAAAATAGAATTGGTTAGGGGAGGAGTAGGGAAGGGAGAGAGAGATAGACAAAGGTGATACATAGGGACACACATTTCTCAAGTTATCTGTAAGCAACATGTTACTTAATCTGTAGTATACTCATATCAAAAAAAGAATGCTAGTCCCAGTAAGACAGCAGATTTGAATGGATAAATGGATAAATGACAGATAAATAGAAGCTGAAATATAGGACTGGAATCAGTCATGGAAGTAAAGTAAGCCTTTAAAGACCTTTTCCAGAACTGTAATGTTGAGATAAGAATGCAGCCACTGTGCATGTGCATGCGTGTGTATGTGTGTAGGTGCACAACATGTAGTGCAAAATCATTTGAATAAAGAAAGAAAGAATGTTAAGAGAGTTCAAGATTAGTAAATAGAAAAATCTGTTTAAGAATTAAGGCTCATAAATATTTTTGGAAATATCACAACAAGGGTTAAGAATGTAGAAAAATGACTCCTCTCATCCTCACCCTGTTCTCCAAAGATAGACAACATACTGTGAAGACACTGCGGGGCACTTTCTTCCTGAAGCGGGTCCTCCTCCAAGTAATAAATCCAACATTCGCATACTTTTCTCATTTTTTTAAAGACAGTTGTCCGTGAATTGTGCTTTTTAAAATATGTATGGAAGTTACAGTGAGAGCTACCACAAGTTATATGCTTACTGAGGAAAGTTATCTGGATTATATGGACTCATGCTGGTATGTCATTTTGAAAGATTTATTCAGGGATATAAACTATAGATTCTTTTTTTTTCTTTTTAAACTATAGTTTCTTAAGGTGGGATTTTTTTCTCTGTGCCTGGAATACTAAGAGTTGTGAATATATGGATGTATTCCTGGAATATGTTTTTATCACTCAGAATTTTGGAGCTGAGAGGTATAGGAAAGAAAAGCACCAACATTCTCCCATGGACCACCCGTTGTCATATAGTTCCAGGGCAGGGCTTACCCCTAAATGTTCACTACATATGAAATCCATTATTTATTTAAATAGCACCTGCCTTTACAGAAATCAGAGTAAATTCTTTTGTCCTGATAATAAACCAACTGATGGGGAAAAAAGGGATGCTTAGAATGAAGAAGCCGGACCACCTGTTGGCAGCATCTCATGGGGAAAGACTTGCACTAATAAAAATGCATTTGCTCTATCCATCTGGCCAGGAATAGCAACTAAAAGATCATACCAAATGAAGGAAAGGAAATAGGAGAAATTGTTGAGTGTAGCTTTATATAAGTACTGCAAACACCTATGTATGCATTGGATTTTCTGATACCTAATTTAAACTACTATTGATCATAATTCTCTTTAAATGACATTTGGTAACTTGAAAATGGCCTGGAAAGTCTTTATGAAATGTTATGTTATCATTTATTCCAGGTATCAACAGGGATTACCTGAAAAAGTGGCTGAAAGCTAACGCATGAGTAAGTCAGGCTATAAAATTGATAACATCTGTGAAAGTCTTCAGGTATTCAGCTCACTTTATCAAAACTTATTTAGCATCTACTAAGTGGCAGACACTACAGTAGGAATTAACAATTATTAAAAGAATGAAATGATGTTAGCCTCCTAGGGGTATTTTGGAGTCTGATGGGAAAGAGACATGCGTATTTCGAGTAATTGGAAAAGTGTCATGAAAGAGAAACCCTCGTAGTACTACAGAGGTTAAGGGGGTTGTAGGTGTGTGTGCGCGAGGTTTGTCTGTGTCTGATGTGTGCACTGTGGGTAGGGTGTTAACTCAGACTGAGAAGCCAAGAGAGTGTCTCTCTGGAAGAGATGATGCTTAGTTGATTTTCAGGAAGTTATAGAAATTACCTAAAGACATTGAACTTGAAATGATCTTAAAGGGATTACATTGCATGTCCTATTACCTTAGCTTAAAAAAAACCATTTCATATATGACACTCAATCCTATTTTTCAGAACCTTTGGTTTTAATCCTGCTAAGGACAACCTGGCACTTCAAAGAGCAGAATTTAATCATTCAATAATTGTGCAGAGATATCGGTTTATTCATTGGTAAGCAACTCATGGGTGCCTGCTATATATGCCAGGATACAGGCTATATTCTTCAATAACTGCAATTAGAGCTGAAAATAAAAGACTTTCTCCACTCTCACCAACCTTATATCTTATTACATAGACTTAAATCTACGGCAACAGCTTTTATAGTTCATAACACGTTTTCACAGGCAAGGTGTGTTGACTTTGTACAACATTCTTGCCTTGCTCCTCTCTTTGAAGCAGTCTGACTCACCTGAAAATTCATGAATCATTAAACTTTAGGAAAGGAGTCTGAAGACTATGCTTTTGCCAGTTTGACCCCAACATGATCCTGAACTTTCAGTTTTTGAACTTCAAGATGAATCCTGTCTACAGTTTCTTGGCCAAACTAAATAGGCCAAAATCATAAATATTTCCTGACTCCACGGGCCAAACCCTGTTTAGTATTAGGGATGGTACTTCAGGGAGATTGCAGTGTTGCCCAAGGACTAAAATAGTTATATAATCTCAAATAAACGTCTAGTTACACACTGTGTATCTTAGACTGTTTTGTGCTGTTCTAATAGAATAGCACAGACTGTGGAGTTCATAAGATCAGGGATTTATTATAATTCTGGAGACTGGGAAGCATATGATGAGGGATTTCACTTCTGAGGAAGGCTGTAATCCTCACACAGTGGACCACAGAAGGGCAGAAGAGGGCAAGATGTAAAACTTGAAGAATTAAGCCCTTCAAAACAGGCGTTAACCCATTCATGAGGACAGAGTCTTCAATGACCCACATGCTTCCCATTACAGCCCACCTCCCAGTACTGTAATATCGGAGTCTGAACAACACATCCTTTTAGGGGAACATATGCAAATAATAGCATTGTGATACAATTGTAAAGTACATGCACGTTGTGTTATGTTATGTTTTTGTATGTGTGAGCAAGTGTGCACATACATGAAAGGGGAAGTGTTAAAAGATTTCCAGTAAGATTTTGCTCATGTTTAGGATGATAATGTTGGAAGAATTTAAGAGGTGTGTGTGTGTGTGTGTGTGTGTGTGTGTGTGTGTGTGTGTGTGTGTGATTAAGAGAGAGAGAGAGACGTGGGGGTTGGCAGAACTAATGGGAAAGAGTCAAGAATAAATGTGGAAAGATCAGTTAGGCTTATGCATAGCAGTGTGAAGGAAGGAGAATAAAACTTGGACTGGAGTGGTGGCTTCAGGGAGGAAGAGAAATGAATAGATGTCAGATATTCAGGACTTAAAATCTCAGGGCTGACACATAAATTGGCTATTAAGGAAGAAAGATTGCTTACTAAATTCTGTAGCATACAAATTGTATCACTGAGGTGAAGAACAATCCAATAAAATGTTTTGGTGGGAAGAGATCTTGAGTTCATTTGGGTCCAAGATGAGCTCAAAGTGTTTTTATACCCATTGCTTTATACACACATACATACATATATGCATATATGTGCATATCTATATCTCTATATATCGATATATAGATATATCTATCTATCTATATCTATATCTATCTATCTATCTATCTATCTATCTATCTATCTATCTATCGGCATAGTCTGCAAGAATAGACTCTCACCTGAGCTTCTCCCCAAGGTTTCATTCTTCCTCTTATAATCCCTTGAGCAGCTGTTCTCCACCAGACCCTTCTCACCATTACCAGCCACCCATGAGTGAACTGCGATCTCCTAAAACTGGGAGCTAAAATAAACCTTTCCTCTTTTATATTGTGAGTTTTGGGTACGGTGTCTCAGCAATACAGAAGTAACTAAGACCATTTATTTGTAGCGTGGAAAGCTAGGCTTGTTACTCTAGGCCATGCTGCAGGGTTCCATTGACCAGCCAAGCGGGAAACACTGGTCGAAAAAGAGGATTATTTTAGAAATTGATCTAAGGACCCTTGTAGGATGACACAGATTGATTTGTACTCTCTCTTTGCTTGGATTGGCACGGATATTTAATATCCATGCACTCCTGTGAAAGCTATTTATATTTATTCTTCAAGGATAAATTATCTGTCAATGAATATCAAAATGTCTGCATGATGTTGTTGTAATGAGGAAGTGAAGTTCGATGTGTGAGATTTGCTATTCAGTGACAGATCATGGCTGAGGATTTCTAATTCCCTTGTCTGCACATCTATCCTTTCTGGTCCGTTCTCCAAACCACTAACAAATTGATTTTCTGTAAGTGTCACTTTTATTTTGTCACTCTTGCTCATAACCTCAGTGGTTTCCTATTACCTTCAGTAAGGATTTTCAACACCCTGCTTCAAAGGCAAACATATCTCTTCAAGGGAATTTTCTCCTGTTTAAACTTCCTTAATTTCTAATATAGCACCCATGTAAGTTGAAGGGGAAACATTGTTTTGTAAGTGCACCGATATCAGCTTTCCGAAAATTTTGGTCAAATCCTTCCATTGAATTGTGTTAAAATAATTATTATCTTATATTCAAGTTCATAAAAATGCAGTTGGCTTTGCAGAAAACCATATACTTATAATAAAAATGTTAAAAATAACGGAACTAGCAGAAAGCAATTCCATTGCACAGATACTTGAGTTGTTTATCTATATATGTATATATGCTGTAGTCCAGTAACTTCTGGAAAAAGGACTTTAACCAATTCATCCAGGTCTACCTTGGCTCAGAAACGTTCTCCTACCAAGCTGTAAACAGTTGATTTCAGACCAGTCTTTGAGCTGATAGCAAGAAAGAAGAGTGAGCATGAAAATTTGGCTGCATAGATGGAATCAGAAGTCGCAACAAAAATAATCTAAGTCACAAGCATGGTTTCATTGTGTTGGCTTCTTTCAACTCATGAAGGTCATTTACTTTTACTTGCGTGTTGTCAGGTGGGTTTTCTGCTTTTCCCAGTTTAATGATCACTGTTGAAGAGTAGTCCTATTAGCTATTTTGGGTTATAAAAACCTGAAACACTTTTCCTAGAGCTCAGTAAACCTGGGCTCCCTCCCATACAGACGCTCAAATTCTTAAACAGGGTGCAGCTATTTTAATTATTTCTTTCTTTCTTATCTTTTTTGTTAGTTGCTATATTTTACTCTAAGAGCTGCCTCCCAGATAACTTATTTAAGAACACTTCTATTTATAAGCATCAAATTTTATCAATGTTAACAAAGCTACAGGTAATACTCACATACACAATGAACTTGTATGACAGTCAACCTTAATTGTCCACTTGTTTGGACTGGGACTCCAAGATGGGTGATTGCAGCGTGGTGATGTGAACGTGGTGTTCAGGCTACATTAGAGATGCACCACTGGGGATGTGACTGTGGAGATGCATCATCTGCTAGCACACTTCTCCTGGGGTTTGCTTTCCAAGGTGTGTGAAGTGAGAGGTCTTGCTTCCCTATACCTTCTGCTGTGGGATTTTCCTTTAGAACCAACTATCTGTGGCTGGAATCCCTGAAACCGTGAGCCAAAGAAATAAGTTAAGTTGGGGGTGTCAGGTTTTATTTTTAAAGCAACAGGAAAGCTGACCAATAGAAATTGTGTGTACAAATGAATGATTTTTAAAAATTTATTCATGGAGGTGAAGTAGGGAGTATCTATTCAGGGTGTAGGTATTTTTAGTAAATTGTGGATGCTAATATTCCCTGGTCACCTTTAAAGAAAAGATGTGGGTGGTAGAGTGGGAAAGAAACTGTAGCCTAAAATTTCCACTTTATTTTAATCATTACCTATTTCTGCATATATATATATATATATATATATATATGTGTGTGTGTGTGTGTGTGTGTGTGTGTGTGTGTGTGTGTAATTAAAAGTAGGTATTAACTACAGGATGATTTTTTAAATTAAAGATCATTAGGAATGGGGTTCTTTGTCAGCATGAGTGGTCATGTGTGTACGCCAGGTATCTTCCCATGTAGACTGCAAATTTCCCTCTAAGAGAAGTGTCTCCCTTCCAACTTGTTTTGTGAAGGGTGGGAAGGGCTTCTGTGCTTTGCACAATGCTCATTTCCTTTGTTGTTGTGTCCCCTAACTGTTTTCATCCTTTTTTCATTTCTCTTTTACCATAGATGCCAATATGATCTGAATTGTTTTTGTCCATTTTCATTTCAGAACTTTCAGCTAATGCCAGACCAAAAAAAAAAAAAAAAAAATCTATCTCACCACTTAGGTGTTGTGATGACCTGAGCAAGAAATTCAATTTTCCAGAGATTTTCTTTTTCTTTACCTAAAAAGAGTGAAGTACCTGGGTCCTGTGACACAGCCTGTAATCCAGGCACTTTGGGTGGCTGAATCAAGAGGATCACACATTTGAACCCTGTCTGGGCAACTTAGCAACTTCAGTGTGACCCTGTCTTGAAACAAAGCAAAGCAAAGCAAAGCAAAACACCCTACTACATGTGTTGCGGATGTAGCACAGATTCAAGGCCTCAGACCTGATTCCGTGTAAGCAGGAAAAATAAAAGTATGATACTGAAATATATATCACCTAGAGTTTTTGAAGGAACCAGGTAAGATACTTCTGAGATCACAATGACGTGACTCTACTGTCTAAAGCTCCCAGCAACGCCGGGTGTTGGGACCGTTTCAGATGATGTCTTATCTGTCTACATGTTAGCCAACATCAGGAATTATTGTCCTTTTCAGCATCACACATGCTGCTGAAGGAGAACCCGTGGATCAGGACATACCAGAGAATACTGAGGGTGTCTCATTACTCCCTGAAGTTTGCTTTGATATCTTCCCTTTGTAACAGGCTCCTATTTTCACTTTTATCATCTATGCAGGAAAATTCTTACTATTTTGAAGTTACTGAATTTCTCTGTGCTTTTACATTATTTCCCGTTGTCTCCTCTCCATCCGGAAAGCCCATGGCAAACATGGGTGCAGCTTGTAGAAATGGAACCTCCCAGTGGAGGAAGGCCCGTGTCCACTGGGCATCGGAAAGGGTGTGTCTTACTAAGGCATAGCTCCTCAAGGGGGATTGCTAATTTGGTTTGGTCTGTCTAATCCATGTTTCAAATGTGGCCTTTTAAAATGAAAAATAAAAAGAGTTTTTATTATCTTTTCTGTTAGACATAACATGGTCTTCTAACAAATGAGAAGTAAAAGTAAAAAATAAGAAAGACAAAACATCTTACACAAGAATAGCACCTGGTGGTTCTTTAAATAATGAAAAGTATTTCATATCATGAGTATGCCATGGCATTTTTTACTAGTCTTCTATTGATAAATATAAAGGTTGTTTACATATTTTATACACTCAGTTTTACTGTATGCTTATAACTCTTCTTTTAATAAATTACTATGTTTAATTTCTTAATAAAATACTCTCGGCATGTACTTTTGACATGCTTTCCGTAGAGGTAGGTGCTGGATCACAGAATTTATAAATAAGACACATGAAGATATTTTAGAGTTACCTTAAAAAACAGGAGATTGATAAGGTTGTACTTAAATCTTAGATAGTTGTATTGGCCAGTGTTCAGTTGTAGACAACAGAATACTCCCTCTGGCCATTTTTAGCAGAAAAAGATCTATTGCAGGCACTAACCTATTTCCAGACTCTCTGGAAGGAATGAGGAAGTCAGTTCTAGGCTGTTTCCGTAAACAGTACATGTACAAGTCACTCTGCTGCCCTGGTTGGCCAAGCAACTGCTACGCCTGCAGTCATCATCGTTTGCTCATGAACGTGATGCCTTGGCCCCACGCAAAAAGGCTGCTGAGTCTGCAGGAGTTGCAGCTGCTACCGTAGCTTAGGTTTGGCAACCAGGAAGTTAGAGACCAGTTGAACATCACGGAAAAGTTTCCTAGTCTTGATTGCATGTCAAAATCATGTACAGTGTTTTTCAAAAGAACTAAAATTTGTGCCAGCAGCCCCAAGGACTGTATTTAATGAATTTTGCAATGTCCAAGTACATGAGGCCTTTTGCAGAACACTCCAGATCCATATCATGACAATCTCAAAAGTTAAAGGAAATATTTACATTTCCCCAAAACTATATCCAAATGGCTGATGAACTAAAAAAAAAAAAATTGCTGTATAGCATCATTAGTTATTAGGGAAATGCAAAATATCACAAAGAAATACCATTTCCCATCTACCAGAATGGCTACTAATACAAAGATAACAAATGTGGGTGAGGATGTAGAGAAATTAGAACCTTCATATATTGCTAATAGAGTCGCTGTCAAAGATGGTTTAGCAGTTCCTCACAAAGTTAAGCACGAATAACCCCGTAACTCATCAATCCAAATACACGTACAAATGTAATTCGTTTATATGTGTATGTCCTAAATCTCTATTCAAATATAAATTAAGACACACCCAAAAACTTCTACACAAATTGCATTAGCATTCTGATTACGTTCTCATTTCATCCCCATTGTACATGGTCTAGCAGGGAAAACAGGAATGAGAAAAAACACACACAGACTAGAATCCCTGAGAGTCAGGTAGTAGGACTCAGAGTTTGAGGAGGTAGAGAAGGTTTTGACAAAAAAGTGAAAGATGAGTGTGAAAGAAATCCTTTGGGCAGCGCTAAGAGTCCCACAGAGGCTGAGGCCTTGGGTTTATGGTGCCACTCACTCATTGGCTCATAATACTTCACACCGAGCACCTACTGGGCACAAGAGCAACATTCCAAATAGTATGTTTTCAAAATAATCTGGAGCTAGCATTTGGAGGAACACATTGGATATGTAAGCAGGGTGAGAATCAGAGATTTTGGCAGGACAGTGGCTGAAGTGATAGTCTATCTGTATTGCCTGGGTTAATAAAGAGAGTAGAGTGACACTACAGAGGGTAAAGTCAGGAAACAATAAAAAGACTACAACTTGATGTATGTTTCCTCAATATGTTATATTAAACATTATAAGTTATATTACCCACCCAGCAATGATGATTATTATCATAAGAAAAAACAGGTTTAATGAGACTATGACACTCTCATTCACACATTTTGAATGTGGCAGAATTGCTATCAGACAGGACAGCTAACTCCAGAGCACTTGCTCTGAACACTCAGCATATTGTGCAGCTATGAAAAATGGACAAGTCCATGAATGACAGAAATCGAAGGATGGACATTGTGATTATTAGACTGCAATGGTTTCATTTAGGAAACCAGATAAGGACATTTTGAATGATAACAAAAAACCAGGGATACCCCGTAAGGTGTGGTAACAGAGCTGGAATGGTAGGCAAAGTCATTGAAATGGTGGAAATAAAGAAGTTTTGAGCCCAGCTCTTGATATACTATCTGTCTCTTAGGTCAACATTCTGGGAGTAACAGCAGAATAGGAAGGAAGACTGATTGTACTTTTCCTCATTTTGTCTTTCATTCTCTCTCGCTCTCTTTCTCTCTCTCTTTATCTCAGTAAAATTGAAATATCTGCCCATGCGTGAATCAGATACTTCAAGATTTGCCACGTGGAAAGCCAGAAAACTCTCATGTACTAGTAAAAGAATTTGACATTCTGCTTTGATTTTTGGAAGAAACCTCAGGAAACACTGGTCACATTCACATTCAATTTCTGATGAAATTAATGACTTTCTCGGTGAAAAACAAGATTTGATGCCAACATGTACTGCTGCTGACAGCAGTGGTGACTCACCCAGGCACCTGGAGCTTCTCGCTCTCTATCAAAACTATTGCTCACATTCCAGGCTCAAATCCTTGCACTTGTTCCTTTTGCCTACAACATTCCTCTCACAGACAACTGTGCAGCTCACGCAGAACTTTCTCCAGAACTGCGGTCAAAGGTCATCTTCTTAGAGAGATCCTGAGGTCTCCTTTCATAACGTCACCAAGCCCTTCCCTGGCAGCCGACCTGATTTTCCCGAGGACATGTATCACCATGTGACATAACTGATGCTTATTTCTGTAGTGACTGATGCTTATTTACATATTGCCTGTTTCCTCCTCTAGCACCTGTGCTCCTGGTGGCTGAGGTTTGTTCATATTTGCCCTCCTTGGTATTAGAACGGTGTCAGATCCCAACAACATGACGTGTACAGCACCCAGTACAAAGTGTGGCGTGGGGATCAGCAGGAAAGGAGGGCGTGTGTTTTCCCAGCAGTTTACCTGCACTGCCCCCTCCTAACTTCTGCTTGACGTTTCTCCTGAGCACTTTTGCTATTTTTATCAGCCCTCTGCAAGCTGTTTTCCTTTCCTCACACTTTTTTTGTGTGTGTCTATAACATAAATAAAACCTATTTATTTATTTCTCTAAGGCTATACTAACACGTTCTGCTAAATAAGGATGTCTTTCAAAAGAAGATGACAGAGCAGGAAAAGACCATCTAGGACTCGGGTGGGTTGTCATTATTAATCATCAGGGATTTCTTGCTGGTTCCGGACATCTCACAGGTTGATGCCATCCTGATCTGTTCTTTAGTTCTTTACGCTGGGCCTTTTTTCTCACCTCCAGCCTTTGCTGAGCCTCCTTACCCATGAATTTTAAAACCACTGAAAACTAAGAAATGATTGCTCTCTTTAATCAAACAGGTAATGATAAAATTGCCTAGTATTAGAAAAGATGAAGCAAAGGTGTTGTGGCCCCAAATGACATTATGACATTCCCTATTTTTCATTACTTTTTATTAATTCTGTGTGTAATACAATTTGGGCCCCTAAAGCTACAGTCTTCTATAAGCAAAGAGATTATTTGAATCTTTCCTCTACCATGTAGCAGTTTCTTCTTGACTCCAATCTTCTCAGAATTCTCAAACAGTAGCTGCACTTTCAAAAACAACTTGAATAGATGCTCTCTCTCTCTCTCTTGCTCTCTCTCTTCTTCTGCATTACAGAACTCCCCCTGCCTGAGTGAAGAATTGAAGATAGTGAGGAATAACTCCAGAGAAGGTTGTAATAGTTGTAAAAATAAAGCAAACAATAAATAACATTGGCTTAGACAAGATTGATGAATTGATGGAGAAAAGTAGTTGAATTTGGGTTATTGTAAGGATTGGGTCCATAGTAGATACTGGGGACAGTGTGAGGGACACCGAAGAATCAAAGATGAGTCTTGGTTCGTGGCTCGGCACACTTGATAATGTTGATAATTATCCGACATTGACAATGTTCTAATGCTTTAGTGTTTCAATATTTCTAAATCAAGTGTTCTGATATAAGAAATGGTCCAGAAGTTTAAAAAAATACATTAACATTTGCTGGCCTTGTACTTGCATTCTTACAACACTTCAACATAAGAAAAATTGCAGCTTCAGTGCCATTTCAAAGATAAAAACAAAATCGAAAGACTAAAAATCACCCCTATAATCTTTGATACTTTCTACAACTTATCTTTGGGTAAACAATTACTGATCTCTTTAGAGACACTTCATACAATTTTTTTTATCGATAAGAAACTATTGCAGACATTGAAATATGGTGGTGTTATGTTACTTGATCATAAACAATGGGGCATTTATACCATGTAAAGTGAGACAATAGCAGTAATATTCACTTCACACAGACACAGGTCAAAATAACAAAAGAAAATCTCAATTTTTAAAGACATTTCAATGACCCTTTGAAATACAGTTCTTCAAGTTAAGAGCCCTGAGTTCTAATTAAGGCAGAAATCAGATTGCTTAGAGAAATTTGAAGACGTAAGGGTCCATCTGTTTGGGATTCTACAGGACAGAGTTCAGAGACTTGAGAGGGAGCAGAGAAGGCAGGCAAGGACAGATGGAACCAAGAGCCAACGCTGATCACTAACCAAGGTGACTGGAGTGGGAAGTAACTACACTGAAGGTTGTTACAATTTATTCCAGCTGTTTTCTCATTAATGGGGAAACGCGTATTTTTCAGAAAGTAGCAAGGCTTCCATTGGTTGCAGGCAAAAAGGGAATGACTGCCTCTTGGACGGAAAATTTTGGCCCTGTGGACAGAGCGAGGAGGGTTCTGTATTGATTACTTGGGGTCTTGGGAACAGCTAATGCGTTTTGGAAGCATTTTTGAATTGCTTGGTGCTTATTTCTCCTAGTGTTTCACCTTGGCCTCGGTGAGACACCTACAAGGAGAGGAAAGGGAAGTAAACTCCTTGCTTTCAGTAGTCTGGGAACAAGAAAGATGATTTCCTTCAAAAATCAAACGGATTCCCTTTTCATATCTGTTACTAAGGTGTCTTATTAAATTTATGCCTCTTTTGAGAGTTACCCTTTATTCTGAGCGTCTGGAAAAAAATTGCTCCTGGTTTATGGAAAGTATCCAGGCAAAACAAAAATTTATCTCTTTCATACATATGGGGCAGTGCAGATGTTCATATTTTGCTCTTGATTTTGCCTTAATTCTTTCTTTACTGTACTTATAATTTAACAAGTTGATACTTGCAAGTTTGAATGACATCTTCCTCTTGCTATACTCCAAATGTCCAGAGGGAAGCATTCACGATTATTCTACTCCCTCCCCTTTTATTAATCCTCAGGATCTGACACAGTATTTGGCAGGGGTTAGACGGACAAAAATAAATATTTTACATTTTTATGTTTTTATGAAGGAACTATTTAAATATGTTCTTAAGGCAGAACATTTTTAATTGAGGTGGGAATATGACCATGTTTTCCAAGAAAAACATTTACAACATGACTAATAGTGCATATATATAAATAATAAAAATCTTCTGGATGTGCATTATTCAAGTCAGATTTTTCATTGCCTAGCTCTCATTGATTGCATTTTTCTCTTTTGTGATATAGCTGAATTTTTATCACTTATTGCTTAAAAATAAAAGAAGAATGATTAGAGATTTATAATAGTTGAGATAGTTGTTCCTCAAAGCCCTAATATGCAGGCTAGATTCCTAGAATAGCAGTACTAGGAATTGCTGTAGATTTCTAAGACATGAGTGACACTCACGGGGAATTCCTGGGGCCACACTCCTGAAAGAGGTTGTGAGACTTTACCCAACCCCTTTCTTTCTCTACCTTACATCTTGTGATATGACCACTTGCTCCAATATGTACTTCTGCCATTTCTATCTGCCATCCATAATCTGTAGTCAAATGCTCAAATTAATTGTTTTTTTTAGTTTTGGATTTGAATTTACAAAGAATGCACTAAACAGATCTTCTCTCTTTATGAATTAATCACATTAGGTATTTTGTTGCAGTTACATGCAGCTGACTAATACACAACTCTTTGATTTTGGTTTCTTTTCTGATTTATACATACATTTAGGAAAGTCATGAACTCTGAGCCCAAGCATTCTCAGATGTCAAATGTGGAAAAATTCATGTGACTATATTTCTTTTCTCCACAGAATATTGTGAAAGTAAAATGAAATAATTATACATCGATTAATTTAGAAAAGTGATTCAACATATATGCAAAATTATTTCTTTTTTCTGGTTGCTTATATAGTTAATATTTGAGTGATAGGGAATGATTATGTGAAAAGTAACGAAATCATGATTCCAACTATTTATTTGTACTTTATGATATCCAGTCATGGGGTTAAATGTTTTGTGTATGTTTTATTATGTAACTCTTAAAAAGTATGTTAAGATGACATTTCCATCTGTACTTCCCCCTTTGTGAGGAAATTCTCTTACTTTACTCAATCTTTTTTTTCTTTGATTAGAATCATTACTAAACTCTATTGTGCTACTGCTAACAGCCTCATCTTGCTCAATCCCTCTTTAGCATATGATAGATTACATCCTCTTTCATGAAACACTTTATGCTAGCATAAAGCTAGCATTGTCACTTGGTGCTAGCATATTACCTTCCTATAAATAGTTCTTCCCCTTCTTCTTGTTCTTCTTCTCCCTCTACTTCTCCTCTTCCTCTTCTTCCTCCTCCTCCTCCTCCTCCTCCTCCTCTTCTTCTTCTTCTTCTTCTTCTTCCTCCTTCACAATAACATCATGGTCTTTAGATATCTAAATATGTGAGACCTCCGGAGCTCCAACCCTTCCCCTTTTTCTTCCCTATTTTAATACATTTGTTATGAGGATCTCATTCAGTCCTTATAGCTTAAGTATACTGTCCACTCCAATTATTCCAAACTTTTAAGGTCTATTCTTGACCTCTTCCCTAAGTGCATACTTACAAAGCATTATAAGCTCAGCTTTAATGCTTTCACTGAGACAGCTCCTCATGGTGGGCACCCGTGCGAGAGTAAAACTGCTCCCTTCACAGCCAGGATGTGACTGAGAGAACCAAGAGAGGACCCTACCCATCAAGGTCATGTACCAAGGGACCTTGAAACTTTTTACTACATCATGATTTTTAAATATTTTGGTCCTCATGATTGAACCCAGGGTGTTTACACTGTGTACAGTCCCATTCCTATTTATTTATTTACTTATTTATATTTTGAGGCAGGGTTTTGCTAAGTGCTTATATTGCCCAGGCTAGGCTGCCACATGTAACTTTCTTGATTCAGCATCCTAGAGTGCTAAGATTACAGGTGTGTGCTGTTATTCCCGGCTGGCTCCACCTCTTAAAGATTTCACCAGTTTCCAGTAGTGACACTCTGGGAGTGCAATTTTAATACACGGGTCTTTAAAGAATATTTTAGAAATAAACCATAGGATATTTTTAGAGGCCTTACCATCCCCATTCTTGTCTACAATTTATCTAGAAATAATTTCTTTGAAATAATTATTATTGTCTGAGGTTCCACTATATTTTCATTTTTTTATCGTAAGCTGCCTGTGGGTGTTCTGCTCTAGCTAGAGCTTTGCTTGGCATGTGGTGGTATAAAATTAAATATGTATTTTCCAATTTTTGGAGACTTCTCAATCACTTTGGTTTTCTGTCCTTTATAAAGAAAAGGGAACTGATACAGTGATCTCCCGACTTTGTCAAGATTTCATGTTAAGTGATCCAGTCGGGATTAAAAAGTTGGTCTGATAGCAAATCTCACACTTTAAAACATTATGTCATATTGCTTTTCTTTTTATAGTCTACGGTCAGAACTGAAATTGTCTTGAAAAGCCAAGACCATAGAATTCCACAGATATTTCCTAAAATTGTCACTGTGTTTGCATGTGTGCTTACATTTTATCATTTGTTGCCTTTTTAGGATTTAAAAAAGGTACATGTGCATACACACACATAAACACACACACAAACACACACACACACACACACACACACACACACACACACACACACACACACACACACACACACACTCTACAGCTTATGTTTCAGCTTCCCTGAAGGAAGATTTAAAGTGAAGAAAAATACTTGCAAACACATTGATGCAAAAGATTGTTACAGAAACAATCAATGGCACATCACTGGCAACTGGATGAATGTACAGATCCTAAGAATTTCAGGCGTAAAGTGAAAGTGATAGAGTCAGATGACTTTTATCTCTTGATAGCAGGTTCAAGTTTAGCATAGGCCTGAAGCAGCGCTTAAATCATAGCACTGTTACATCAGGGGCTATTGACCTTGGAATTACAGAGAACCTAATGCAGTTATTGAAGTCAAGTTTTACTGATTTTTAACACAGAAAATTTTCTCCTAAAATAGATCTACAATTGTCTTTTTAAGTCACCCTTAAGAAATGCTAAATTTTCTCTTTTTTCTATTTATTTTATTTGTCTACCCTTAAGGAGAAAGTTGAGTATGGAAAATAAAAGGTGCAATATGTCTGTTTTGCCTGCTGTATGTGGATGAGATGTCTAAAGATCAAGTTAGCCTTTCATCAGTCTGAAGCCAAGTAGGTATCTGAAAAAATAATTTCTGGTTTTTATGAGATAAAGTAACAACAGCATTTACGGAATCTTGGTTCTACCACTACTAGTTGTGCTAGTATAGTACAAATTACTTTTTTTGTGTGTATCCATTTCTGAACATGTAAACTGAACGTGTACATTTTCGTGAGGGTTAGATGAGAAATGCCAAGTGCAGGGGGCCGGCAGTTATGACTGTGTGTGTATGAGCTCTGATCCGGGTTTCTTATCCTTGGCACCACTGACATTTCAGATTAGACATTGTTGTAGGTTGCTCTACTGGGTAGATAAGATGTTTAGTAACGTTACTGGCCAGTAACAGTCTCCACCTGTTCAGCTATAAGAACACAAGATGTCCCCAGACATTGCCAGATTCCTCCCTCAGGAACAAAGCTACACCCTACTGAGAACCACTGTACTGGGCTAATTGAACATATATATTCTATCTTCATTTAATTTTCAAAACAAACTTTGGTATAGGAAACAATGTCCTGTATTTCCACATGTGGAAAGTAGAATTTCGGGAAGTTAAATATTTGCCTTGACATACAGCTAGCAAAGCCTGAGCTATTACAAGTGTCGGACTCCTCCTAGCAACAAAGCTTTGATGCTATGTTGGTTGCATTGACCTGAATTTAGATCGTCCTTGATAATATTTCCAGTTGATCGCTTGCTCCCGCGCAAAATGCCAAGAAGTCAACATTGCATCACATTTTTGCTGTTTCCTAGTCCAAGAGCCTGTTCTATCTGTATAACCCAGTTTCCTTTCTCTTTCCAACATGTTGCTGGTCTTCTCTTTCCTTCAAAGAATATTATGCCTTTAGATTCAACTAATAAATAGGTTTTGGAAACTCTCATAAAATATCATTGGAACACTCACCTTGACATTAAAGCAAACACACTTCAACCTTTAACTGGCAATGATTCCAATCTCCTCTTTTGATACTTGTCATTGAGACAATAGTAATGTGATCCTTGCTTATCACGTATTACACACTTAATTGAAAAAAATAGAAAGTATAATCTAAATAATTTGAAGAACTTTGAGAATAAGGCAAATAATAACAATACATTAATGAACCTTTCCTTGCTTACAAAATAAGGGTGATTCCTAAATAACATGTTAGCATGCGGAGTATGTATTTCTTAGACAGTTTTTTGATCCTAGATTTCCAAGTGCTTCCTATTTAAAGGAAATTATTATTGATTTTAGTTGAAAGAATAATGCACCTTTATAGTATACAACATGGCATTTTGAAATTTGTATACACTGTAGAGTGGCTCAGTCTAGCTAATTAAAGGATGACTTCCCTCACAAGTTCTGTCTGTTTTTAACAGTGCAGATTTGTGTCTAGGCAGCGGAGTAAGGGAGAGAGGGAGAGATAGAAATCAGGGGGTGTTTTCCGTCTTTGTCTTACTGGACTGCTCTGCTTCATTTTTCACTTTTGTGGCTCCCACAATATTAATATGTCATGAATTCTCCCTCTACCTCTTGTCAGTTCCTTGCTGTTTCCTTTCTGGGTTGCTGTTCTTTCTGCTGTCTCTTAAATAATTGTGCCCCAGGGCTGGGTTTTCAATCCACAGCTCATCTTACTTTCTGTACTTTTTGAGTAATGTTATTCCATTTCAGGGTTTTGGATACCATTATTTACTTGTGGATTCTGAGTCTGTTTAGTTAGGGGTGTGCTCTGAGATTCAGACCCATCTGGTCAGGCACCAACTCAGAATCTCTTTCGGAATATCCCCTAGACACACGGCACAGTACACTTCTCCTAGGTGGGCTTCTTTTCCTCTATTAGTGGCACCGTCATCCACCCAATCTCTTAAACTACGACTTGAGCATTATATAGAAAATTCTGCAGGTCTTCATTTTTTTATGCTCAGTCATCAAGTTCTGATAACACAATTTCTGAAAAACTATCTTTACTCTGTGTTCAACCTTTTTATCACTCATCAGAACTGCTGCCATCACCAAAGGCCATCAAGATAGCGTAGCGGCCAAGTTATTAATTATGACTACAAAATGCTCCTTGGGTAAGCCCCGGCCTCCTCGCTGTCCCTCCTTGTGCTTGTTCTCTTACACCAGGTACTCAAGCAACAATCACCTGCTTATGATTTTTTCATGTCTAGTAGAGTGATTTTCATATCTCTGCCTTCACTGCCTGCTGCTGTTGTGTGCACGCCCCTCCCCTGATTGTCTTATCTGGAAAGCTTCTGGTAAATCTTACCCTTTTTTATTCAACAACTTCCACAATCCCTCACTACAACTGTTTCATGTGCCTTTCTACAATTACTCTCCCGTAATAATGATGGTTAGGTTTCCTTTTCTCTATCCTTATGATCTTCACATCTTTGGGACAAAGCCACAACGAATATTTTCTAAATGTTTGGAGAAGCAATGTCCCAGGTATTTCACTGCATTGGTAGCAATCAAAATTACTAAAAGGACTTTTAAAAATAATGATCTCTCAGTGCAGTTAAAATGCTATGTGATTTACAGACAAAGGTTAACTCTGACTCATAAATGAAGTAGAAGATCATCATTTTTATTTATCTAGTTACCCTCACCAAAGCATTAGGTTTTTGTTTCCGTGTGGCAGAAACCCTAGCTTGATGTAACCTTCAATGCAGCAAGAGGGTATAAGCAGCCAGTGAAATTAGGTATTAGGTGGAAAAGCAGTGTTGGTCTAAGGCCTTTGCACAGTGATTTGGATTCCTCAGCACCACGTGAATCAGTATAGTGGCACACACCTGTAATCTCAGCACTGAGAGGCTGAGGCAGGGAGATTGCTGTGTGTTTGAGGCCAGCTTCTGCTACATAGTGAGTTTTGGACCAGCCTGAACTACAAAGTGAGACCTTATCTCAAAAAAGAAAGAAAGAAAGAAAGAAAGAAAGAAAGAAAGAAAGAAAGAACAAAAGAAAGGAAGAAGGAAAAGAGAAAAAAGAAAAGAAATAGTGGTGTTGGATCCTAGGTCAGCATTCTTGACCATATCTACTTGCTCCAACAACATTGCCTTTGACATCCCTCAATGTCACTTTCAGGAAAAGACTGGAAAGTAAATTCCACTGACAAATGCAGGCATGTGCTTTAAGATTCTTTTATATGAAACATATTAAGCACTTTTAAGTCCTAAGTACAAAAATATGAAGTTGCAGAACAGATGATAGTTTTTCATATTATAAAAGTATTTATGGCTTTCTTATAATGAAAAGCTCACTTCAAGTTTTAGTCGTAAGTTAAGATCTGCTTCAGTGAATTAAAATATAATATGATTTAAAAATATTTCACATAACTTTTCAAAACAGATTGAAAATATTAGAAGACACCTGTTCTTTAGATCTATAAATACACCTTTCCTTATTACTACCTATACTACTGCATGAATAATATATATTTTATATCCCTTTTTGGTGCTAATTAAACATGACCATATTTATGATGCATTATGTATTTGTATGAAGTAATTACATAAAGAATCTTTTAATCCATCATTGTTCTGAATATTTATAACAATTCTGTGTTAAAAGCAATTTTAGTCATTCTTTAGTAGTTCTGCAGCACATGAAATAGCGTCAAGTACATCATTTAATAAGTATTGCGAAACAAAATTGTTCGAAATTTCAGGATGTTTTGCTATTGGCCAGTTTTAGCCAAAAATATGGAAACTTTCATGTTTCTTTACAAAAATTTGTCTTCCTAGGGGCTTAAAGATATTCCTGCTGCTGTAAATGGTGTCATAGGAGTGTTAAACCTGACTCGGTGGATCAACAAACCATTATGTCTTGCATTTGTACTCAGTTTTAATGATCAACAACTGAACTGAACAGTATTTTTGTGACACTTGCAATCTGCAGGACTGAGAGAACTACTGTTGATTCGTATTTCACAGGGTGCATTAACATTAACAAGCTGACTCCTGTCCTGCCTGGTGCCAACTGTGGGTCACGCCGATGTGAAGGCAGTCATCTCTTGGGGTGGGCCGTGTCATCTCTATTTTCCAGACAGTGGCTGGCAGATATACCTCACACCATTAACATCAGTGTGAACTGAATGCCAGCTCCCAGCTTTACAGCCTCATGACTAAGAAGAAAAACGTGGTGCTGAAGATGGAACTCGCGCACATCACCTCTGAAATGTAGGATCTTTCTATGGCGGTGAACACAGGAAGTCATTGGCCTTCCTCTTGTCCGTTTCCTGTCAACTGGTACTACTGTTTTTTATATTTTGAATAAAAATGAATAAATTCAGGGCTACTAACGCACAGATTTTAGAGTGGCAGGTTTTTTTTCCAAATGGTTTATAGATGTCTGCTGCAAAACAAGTTGTGTTTATTCATTAAAACAATTACTTTGATTTTCAATCATGTACATTCTCTGAGCTACACTAATATTAGTAATATTTTTGTGCATGTGTGTTAAAGAGGGAGAAAAGGAAATTATCTTATTCTTTTCAATGTGAAGGTTCTCTCTGATCTTGCCAGGAAAATGAAGCACTCAGAGCAAATATGACCCTGAAGAGCTGCTCTTAACAGAAAAATATGCTATCGCATTACCATTTATTGAGCTTTTGAAAAAGTGGTTCTGATTGGCAGAGTTTTGCTTAGTAAATGCTAGATAGATCTTTACTTTTTATAAACTTCACAGTTCTGTGTGCTTTCAGTGCTTGGGACAACAACTGATCCGTTTGTGATTAGCCAATGGCCCAAAAAATGGTTCAGTGACATTTTCGTTTCCGTGACTTTGAGCAAAGGATAGTGAATTTGGGAATAAACATAAGTGTTCTTTAAATTTGTGCCTATACATGGTGGAATGAAGTGTTGGAAAGTAGAAACTGACATTTACATTATTCTAGGTGAAGAGAAATAAAGATTAAAAAAAAATCCCATATTTGCATTTAGGTTTCAGAATCAACCAAACTAATTGCGTGTTGGGATACAAATTGAAGCTAGTTTGTAAATGCATGTTTTGAGAAAACATTATTTTTAACTTCACCCTTGAGAAAAATAGTTGCATATCCTGTTTTTCCTGATGCTAATGCAGATGAATTCTGTTTGCTATTTTCATCATTTAGAAAACAAACCCATCCAAATCACCTCTTCTGCCTCCTGAGAAAATAGTAGCTTTATCATGAAGTTCAGGAAGTGGGTAAACTCTGAAATAACATAAGCAGATTCTATTCTATGTAAATAAACTAATTTAAAGTAATTTAGTAAAGGAAAGGCTCTATTGCTTTCTTAATTCTTTTCCTAAACATTTTATTTTATCATATCATGTACTTGGCCTACATGTTTTAATGCTCTCTCTTCTTATTTTACAAACCCCTCTGGGGTTTCAGTCCACTAAATTAAAAATTCATTGCCTTTCAGGAATTTATTGATATTTAAAAACAGATCCCAACATCTTACAAATTGCCATTATACTCTATGTAAAGTAATGGTCAATAAATAAGGGAGAATTCGAACACTAAAGCTGGATTGTAAGGAAAGAAAGAAAACAAGCTTACCACATTCTTTCCAAGCAAACAAAAAGGCATAATTGGAAAAACTCATTTTTATGTTTCCTTGCATTAGATGGGACCACTGAGTGAAACATTCACTGATGAATTACTCCTGTAATCTGTGTCGGAAAAACAGCTACTGGCAAATTAAAGAGTCCTGGAATGAAGCCATGAGAACTATATGGCTAAAAATGAAAACAGGCAAACATTTGAGAGTATTCTACAGCATACAGATCTTTCAACGCCTCCCCCTTTTCACTGGCTAATTCATCGTCATGGAAACAGAATTTATCAAAATGTTCTTGCTCACTCCTCGTGACCCAGTGAGCAGCCTTAGAGAGCTAGTGAAAGGTAACGTGGGCTGCAGCGATTCCTATAAATGATAAGTTGTAGTTCATAAATTGGTGAATTGTGAATGATGCCGTTATGGCAATCGAACAGGTTTCCAATCCTGAAGGGGTTCACTTTTTTGTTTGTATTTTAAAACTGCCAGACAGAAACCAGAAACCTTTTCCAGCAGATGGGGATGGTCCACTGACCCGTGAGAAGTGGCTGGTCTGGGGCTGTAGCTCACCTTTCCCTCTCAATTTGCTTCCCTCCACCTCAAAGGACGCTCCACTCCGGAATTGGCTCATTCATCTGCCTCGGCCGCTCTTTTGCGATTCTGCAGCTCAGAAATGCAAAAATCTGTCACTCTTCATTACAACCAACTCCCTTATCTCCAGCGAACGCTGGGTGTTGGCAATCAGAGCCTGACAGATCTGGACGGTATGAGCTGCCACTTGTGCCAGATCAGAATTAACCCCTACAATAGAGAAGCGCCTTGATTTCAGTAAAGTGACTTGAGGGATTCCCTAAGGAAAACTGCCATTTCACTATTAAAAAGAAAAAAAAAAAGATATCATTCATACAGCCGCCAAATTCTGGAAAGGTTGATTTTTTTTTTTTACTTCGTTTTATGTTTGCAATTAGTACTTTGTTGTCATGGAAACCGTGCTTCAGATGATTCTTGAACTTAAAGGGCTGAATATGATCAGGCAGCATCCCCTCCCCCCTTTCTGCTCAGTAGTCAATGTCTTCCTCTTTGGTTATTCTGATAATGGAATCACATAAAACATCTCTAAACATGCAAAAATAATAGCACAGGACAACATCAATTAAAACTGAATATTCAATAATTCATTCTTCAATTAAGGCTCTTTCTTCTTTTCCTGAAGCAGCAACCTTTCAAGTGTTAAAATAGACATAAGAACTAATCACTTAGTTAAAAAAATCTTCTTTAATTAGCAATTTTTGATACACTAATAAAGCATAACAACATCTGAAGTTCTTCTTTTGGTTTCTAATGTTTTAATGTAAAAGAGAAAAACAAAAGCGCTCCATTCTAAAAGTCTATCCACAAGGACTATGGTGAAAGGCTGGAGTTTTTGTGTGTGTGTTTCTATTGTTTCTGAGTGACAGGGAGTTGGGGTTTACCGTGGAAACAACACAGCCCTTTCGCGGTTCTTGCAGCCAGAAATAATTAATCTATATCGAGACTGGAGGCAGAGTGCCTGTTCGACTCTTTCCCTATGTGACTAGTCTGGATTGGAGTTGGGACATGGAAATGTCCAACCATCAGAGCAGCTCATCTTAAAAAAAAAAAAATCAAACAGTCAGACACCCTGGGTTTGTTTGCTGACCTCTGCAGCATGTCCACTGAGATCTGCTCCCGCGTGGGGCTTGCTCTTCTCCCTAGGCATGGGGAAGGTACGCATCCTCTCACCTTCATTAATGTTAATCCATGATCAAGGGGCACATAGGGAAGTGAACCACGAAAGCCTGCTCATTTTTTTCAATTTATGGGCCACGTTAGCACACATATATATTTTTTCTAGTGAGAAACAAAGATTTTCAATCTTTTAAATTAAAACAGAGTGTAAACTCACAAATTTTGGGTAACAAATGGAAGCAAACCTTTGTATTATGCAACACAATTATGCACCTGTGTGTGTCTACCACCTACCTGTCTCTAGCTGCCTGCCTTGGTAACCCAGTTCTACAGTCCCTAGGTCAGAAAGGAAGGTAACATTTATAACTGGCATATGCAAATGTAAGTGAGACGATTTAACTAATGGGAGCTTTATTTTTTTAAAGAATATCTATATTTTGCAAATGTACTCTGGTTTTCAGTTTAGACATATGACCTGACCTTTGTATGACTTTGTTTAGTCATTCTTCACCTCAAAAATGTGAAAAGTGGGGCTAGGATTGTAGCTTAGTGATTACAGCCCTTGCCTAGACAGTCAAGGCCCTGAGTTTGATTCCCAAGCACAATATATCAGCTAGGCATGGCGGGCGGCTCACACTTGCAATCCCAGCACATGGAAGGCTGAGGCATGAGGATTACCACGAGTCCGAGGCCAGCCTGGGCTCCATAGTGAGTTTACGACCAGCCTGAACTAGAGAGTGAGACCCTGTCTCAAAAAAAGTAAGCTATCTAACCATTTTCAATGCCAGGGTCATGTGTAAAAATAATTTGTTTCTTGTTACACTTAAAATACATTTTGGTGAATGACTAAATTGTCCTAATATTTTCTTCTGCAAACCAAACAATGACAATACACAATGACACATTTTAAGAAAAAAGGTGCTATGGAAGACAATGCTTTCTTTTTGTTCTCTAAAATCTCACCTGAAAGAAAAAACATGAAGGTAGTTTTCTTAGCAGTGTAGCAGTCAGGATATGAGGGAGGAGAGAAAACTGGCAGACCGGGGAATCTATCCTGCTACACATTTTCTATTTCTTTTTAAAAATCCAAATGCCTAGTAGGAAGCAAAACCCATCACTCGATTTCTTGCCAAGAAACAGTATGCATAGTGGGCAAGGATCACAGAAGAGATGCGATTCTCAAGCACACCTTTTTCATTCCGAGGCCGGAGAGTTAAGTGAAAACAAGGTTCTTATCTTATATCTGGTGGCCCCCCTGCTCACACGTAGAATAGAGCAAGGCGCTCTATTCTTTCCCTAAGAAAAGTGACCATGAAAGTCATAGTTGAGAACTACAAAGAATGATGCAGGTGCCTTGACGGCCTTTCCTCGCTGCTGTGTGTTACATGTGTACAAAAAAGTCAGCTTCATACAATCCATTGGAAACCAGTGAAGAGGAAGCACATTCATATTTAACTTGAATTCAAGTGCAAAGCAAGCACTAATAGAATACTGTGATGTTTTCCTACATCGATTTTATCTGCTTAAAAATACCCAAAATGAAATTAGACGAAAAGTAAATGTGTTCGAACAGATTGTGCTCTCACGAAGAAAATCATCCTCCACGCCCCCCCACCCCCCATAGCTTCCCCTCTAATTTTTTTCTTTCTAATCCATCAAGTCACATGTTTATTAGAGCTATAGTTAAAAATGCTTGGGGCAAGTGACACCGTGAGATAACTCTAGAAGTGGGCTCACTCAGGATGTGCCCAGCTGCTCCTGGGGATGCCTGATCAATATATTTCTACTTTTGTGAGCCACCTCAGCTCACCATGCTGAGTTCTAGGAAGAGCCTCGCCCTGATGGTGATAATTCTCAGAGCTTTGGTGTTAGCGGGGGTCCACTTCATACTCCTACTCCTCGCTGTAGTATGAGGTTTCCATTCCCAGTGGAAGACGCCATGGGTTGGAGATACACAGCGTTGTTTCAATGACGGCATCTAGGTCAAAAATGCTGCTCAAGAGAAAAAGAGGGTTGGGCTAAATCGACTACTGTCTTCAGGAAGTTAAGTTTCTGTTTTTCAACATGCTAACAAATACATGAGAATAGAGATAAATTCACAACACACTCAGAGATCACCTTGCCCACAGTAATTTCCAAACACACAAGTATTTTTGTCTTTTATTCCTCTTATCACATGACCTACTTGCTTAGATCAGAGAGGACTAGATTAAAAATTGGTAGTTGAGTTATACTTATAAATTAGCCATTAGCCTATCGTGTGGCTTAATGAATGGATTCTGTCCAATAGAAATGCTTATACTATAATATGACTCAGGCTCATATGTTATCTATCATGGGGTAGGATGGAAAGGGAGAAATGGATAGACTTGCTGATCAGAAGGCCACGGCACATAGAGAAAGCATTATACATGAGGTAAGAGAGCTAAGTAAACACTAAACATGAGGTAGAAGAAAAAATTAGGCAGAAAATAGAGATGTATGTACCATAGAAAAAATATTTATGAAAATAGAGATTGTTTGAATATGTTGGCCAGAGGTACCATGATGGGACAGTAAACATTCTACTTCTCCCTGAAACCTGTTTCCTTGGCAGTCAAGATAATTTTGTATATTCTCACAGAAAATCTCTATTAAAATTTCTTGGCGTTTATACTTCAAATATTTCTTCTGATTTTCTCTTTCAAGCATTTCTATTGTTTTTAGGTGTCACTATAATTTTTGTCACACAATTCTTGAATATCTCTTCACCCCTTTCAGTTTTTAAGAATATACAGCGCTTCTCCGGGTGGGGACTATTATGGACTGTCTTGAAGATCACCGCTTCTTCCCTGTGCTGGGTCCAGTCTGCCAGCAAGCCCAATCAAGTCATTCTCCATTTTTGCTAAGGTGATTTTTATTTCCAGCCCTTCTTTTCGATTCTTAGCGTCTCTAGCTTCTGTCGTTCTTCTTACATTACTCATCTATTATTGCGTCTTGTTCCCTTTCCATTAGATTTTTAGCATATTAATGGCACTTAAATTCCAGATCTGCTAATTCTAAAATCTTTGCCATCTCTGATTCTGGGTCTGGTAGTTATTTTGTCTGTCTTTTCAATTTTTCTTTCCTTTTAGTACATTTTTATTGTTGAGAGTTAGACATGATGTCTACTAGATAAGAGGAACTAGGATAATTAGAATGTTTGTTTGAGGTATTAATTTATCTGGCTATGAAATGGGCTGTGCTTACATTTTTCTGTAACTGCAGATGGCAGAGGCTAAAATTTCTTCTGGTATCCTTGTTGGTACCCTTGTTTCTATCCTCTGTAATATCTGGGTTTCCATAAAGGCTCTTCCATAAACTGGGTCTGAGTCATGCAGTTGTTTTGATCTGTACCTATTGATGTAATGCAAGATGAGAGTGTAGAGGGGACAGCATTACTCTGCTGTCCTATGGTTATGCCTAAGGACAACAGGTGGGTCAGTGTCTTTTGGCTGTCACCTTCACAAGTGTTCCTCAGTTTCGTCATTTTTTTGTTTTGCTTTCCATCCTCATATGAGACAAGAAGACTAGAAGTAACTGGAGTGTTTCCATGGCTCTAGTTTTGTTGTAGTCCAATAAAAGCCAAGTTTGTTAGTATTTCTGGTCACCCATTCACGGACTGAGGTCTCCTGAAATTGAGCTAAAATGAACAAATAGAATACTATGCATCTATAAAGACAGTTTGGAGGCTTCTGTGGGTAAATGGAAGTAACTTGAGACCATGATGCTTAGTGAAGTGAGTCAGAAGCAGAAGGTAAAATATTGAATGGTTTCTCTGATATGAGAAACCCAGATCACAGTTATTTCATAAAACTTAATATGGGACATAATGGGGACTGGAGGGGTGGGGGTGGGGTCAAAAACAGAGAAGAGAAGGATTTGTAATTTTCCATGATGTGTATGTGCACAAAATACTCAAGATCAATTTAAACTTCATGTTTTGCACTATACATATCAATAAAATTAGGGAAAAGATATGATTAGAACAAAAAAATGAACCTCTTCTCCCTTAAGTTGTGGGTGTTATAGTGTGTCGTTTTCCTTAAAGAGAGCCTTAGTTAAGGAGAAAAGGATGCTCCAGATATTTTTTGAAGTGATCACATTTTCACTCTGTACTGGAAGCATGAGGACATGGATACTGTGGCAGTTTCAGAACTACAACCAATAATACAAATAGCCATTTTAACAATGTAATTAACACGTTGCTGTAGAGAATCCGTGACTTTCTCTGCATTTTGGATTTTTGCATAGTTTTACATCTGTACTGCATTAATAACTTTTGCTTGTGCTTATTTAATTCTTTTAATAAATGTATTACATTTTATCACCCTGTGTATTAAAAATAGGAGTGAAGAGGATCAACTAATTCAAGTTTATAAAAAATGAAACACTTGCCCTTGAGTTTACATCATTGTTACAGCTTTGCAGGCTTTCTTCAGAGAGAGGGAGAGAGGTTAAAAAAAAGCCCTTGAAAACCACAATGTTTTTCTTTTCCCTTTTTATTTACTTAGCCATAAAATATCCTTGAAAGAGCAGCTATCATGCAATCCTGGAGACATTTTTTTTCCTGTTTATTTATTTACTACTTTGGGAAAATAGAATCATGTTTGTGAAGAAAAATAATTAGGTGTGACAGGTCATTTGACAGTTTGCTAACAAAAATTACCCTTCTTGTGCTAGTGGCTGCCCGTGAACAGCGCGGGTCTCTGATTTGGTGCTACAGTCTCTATCTCAGAGACTGTTTTGAAGGATGCAAAGTTTGGAGGCTGGCAGCAGCGGGCAGCAGTGCCACGTCGGCTCTGTTCTGAGCGTTGTGAAGCTCTCCATGAACAATGCAATGTTTTTGCTTGGCTTGGGATCTGTCTGCTGATGAGTTCATCTATGAGCCGTCTCCACAGGATGTGAGGTCTTGGGGCAAGAATGTTGCTTTTCCTGTTCATTTAATGGTCGAAGAAACTAATGCACAGTGAATGATGTGGCTGAGGCAGGGCTGGCAAATGGAGACCAGAGCTCACTGTGCTCTCGTGTGAATCCCAAGTTTTTGCCATTAGCCATGTTTCTGGTGGTGTTCTTGAGTTTAGACCCAACTCTTTTTTTCTTTGAGCGTCTTGAAGCTTTTTCTCTACACCGCTCTTCATGCTCACACTGCTGGACAGTTTACAGGTGCTGTATTAGGCACATCTTATCTTTGCTTCTACTCTGAGGAGACCTTGAAGATTAAAGAAACCTGTCCTTAGTCCTGCATGTGAAATGGTAACAGCAACCCCTAAAGCTAAAAAACAAAAAACCAAAAAACCAAAAAAAAAAAAAAAAAAAAAAACAAAAAAAAAAAAAAAAAAAAAAAAAAAAAAAAAAAAAAAAAAAAAAAAAAAAAAAACCAAAAAAAAAAAAAAACAAAAAAACAAAAAAACCCATTATCTACCATGCTACAGCCAATTCAATTTTTTGGCATACAATATGAATAAAGACTCTAGATCAAAATTCACTAGCATTTTGATTTTTCTTTAAAGAAAAGTAGACAGAGGTTGAAGCCAATGTCAGTGAAAGACATGAGTCAACTTAAGAACCAAATTCATCTTACCCTCCTGGGTTTCAGGAAATTTCTGGGGTCAGAGAAAGAACTTAGTTTTTTTTTTTTTTTCCAGATTGCACATCATCCAAAACAATTTCTTGTAGCACTTTAAAGAAATGAGTCCTAACACTTACAAAGGTTTAATCTGAATTCTGTTCATGCATTGCTATCTTACTACTTTGCCAACCTACTGTAGACACATCTGTCTTTAACCTCAACAGCACAAAACTCAAATAATCCACCTCTCATCTTCTGCTGATCCCATCCCCATTTACACTTATCAGGTGAGAAAAGAGTATCCCCACTGCGGTCATCACTGGCTTTCTTTTTATCCAGCATGTCAGCCTCTGACCTCTCCCTTCCCTGACAGCCTGGTTTGAGAGATTTGAAGTTTAAACTACATTTTATCTCTGTACCTTCCTGATATTGGTAATGGAACAGGTTGGCTGGGAGACAGGCTGTGAATGAAAAACTATGTTTCTCCTGGACTGTGAACCTGGCTTTACACTCTTAAAAATCAAGGTTGAAAAATGACTTCTGCTCTCCTGGTTTGGGGTAACTGCAGATCCTGACCATTTTCATCTTACCTCTTTGACATCACACCGATTTTTGGAAGCAGAGAAAATGCTTTCAGTTCCTTACAGGCTGTTTGCCCTGGTGCCTCAAACCCAATGATGAGTTCCAGATTAAAGTTACAATGTTCTTGCTAGTTTCAAGTCCATTTTTTTTCTATTTGAAAAGTAATGATCTTAGTTACATTTATTTACATTTATTTTAGTTATTATCCCATCTAGTGGGCTTAATGGATTTGATTTTAGCAGGTAACCAAGCGAAGTAGATATCATACACAGATGGTAAATATCTCCTTGGAGTCACCAAATCTTAACATGTAGAATATGCTTGAAAAATGGTAACAGGAGAATAGCTCCAATTCAGTAGGAACAGAATTTGCTTAGCAGAAAAAGCCACAATAGTATTCTGTGTCAATATCATTCGTCGCTGCTCAGAAATCCAAAATCCTAAGGGTGGGATTTATTGGAGACCATTGATATACGAACAAACACAGAAAGGAAAGAAGGAATATTGTTGAGAATTCACACAGTAGTATTTGACTTCACAAAAGAAACAAATTTACTGCTTCCTTGAATCATACAAGTTGAACAGTGAGAGTATATATCATAGGAAGGAATTTCAAAATTGGAGAATGTATAATGGAGATCTCATTCATCTAACAGAACAACAGCTGACAAGTCTTTTTCTGCTTTGTCTCAAAATGTGCCTTCTCAAATGACTGAAAACAACTGCAGAAATAATTATTTTTTGTTTATTTTTGAGAAACAAATACTTTTTTCATAAAACGAAAGTTGTTGTTATATAATTGCAGAGGGCTTGGCCAAATAATTTCAATGTATGTAACATCAAGGAAAGAAACAAGTAAGTTTAGTTCTACACAGTCTATAGATTCTGAAGAAGCAGACTTCCCCATATTCAGGATGATTTCATGACATGAAAATCTGGAAGAAGATCTATCTGAAGGGAAGCTGAGTTTATCAGGCAGGGAAGGAACACACTGGATATGGCTCTAAAGATCAGAACTAGGATACGTGGATGGGAGCTGGAGGAAAATATATTTCAGCTTAATGTAAGAAACAACATTCTAACTTCCAAAACTGTCCAAGGATAAAAATGGTTTGGTGTGGGAAGTAGAGAGTTATTCATCATTTGTTGTTGCCAAGTATAAACTGGGTGGACTCTTACCTCAATATTCTAGGGACAAGTTGAACATCAGATAAGGAATTGGACTGGATGATTTATGATTTTTTCTATACTAAAGTGTGCCAATTATTGAAAAACTACTATGGTACAAGTTTTGTTCCTTAAATCTACAGTGGATAACAGTGGACTTATAATAAAAAATTCTTAAATTATGTTTTATATCTTTTCCTGCCAATAATTACTTCTCCTAATAATTACTAAAGCAATGAATTTAAACTTCTACTTGATGTCTTTCTCCAAAAAAATGTATTTGCCTCTATTGAGTCAACCACACACACACACACACACACACACACACACACACACACACACTTCATCTACTGGAACAGAATAGAGATACAGTATTGCTTGGGCTAATGGCTTGACTGTAACTACTTAAACAAGATGGATAATTGGTTTCTGTGACACAGCTCAAGCTGGGAGATGGAAACTCCAGAAATCGAAAAAGTCATTAGTGACCCAGTCTCCTTTTTATTATTATTATTTTTTTTCATTCTGATTTGATTTGATTGAGGTTTTTGTCAGGTAAACAGGCCCCAATTATGTAAGTGAGAAAACCAAACTATTCAACAGATTCCCTCACTTTGAAGGCCACAAGATAAGCCTTGGGGCCAGCATGAATCCCTGGGTTTTTTGTTTTCAATCCAGCATTCTTTTTATAATTTCTCCTTGCCAGCAAAATCAGCTTTGCTTTCTCTGGCTTTTCTTAATCACTCCTGTGGTTTCATGCCATGCTCTCTTGTTAAATAACTGTCTACCAAAGCAAAAACTCCCATAAAAACAGAAAACAAATGGGCCAGAGAGGTTGTTGTTAGAAGAGAAAAAATAGAATGTCCTTCACTGCAAATGAGAAAATAGATTTATTGAGAGGAAAAGAGTAGGGAGGACATTTGAGATAATGTGAGATGGTGAGATGTGTGCATGCTGAGTGTGTCCTGGAGCCTGAGCCTCAGACGCCCTGTGGGGGAGAAGCGGGTGAGGAGATCAGCATGGCGCTGGGGTGGGGCTTGCCCGGCAGTTGAGGTCCTCCTGTGAACTATTTTTCAAGGTGAAGAAAAATTCTGATCAATCTCTCTTTTATTCATGGAAAGATCTTTGCTCTGGAAGATTGTAACTGAAAAATTTCTTACTGCATTGTACAAGTATTGTAACCCAGGACTATTTTTATTTGCCAGGAACATTTGCTTAAATAGGAAAATAATACCATTTTCGTTCTACTGCAGAGCATTTGATAATGTGCATAGTGACCTTCTATTGTGGACATGATTTCGTTTTTTTCGAATCTATTGCCCAAGGATGAAAGATGACATTTTCTTGGGGCTTTGGACTTCTTTGGTTCAAATATGACTGACGAGGACAACACTAGATAGATACAGCATCTTATCTATATTTATCCTCTCCTGAATCTAACATAAAGTAGAAGATCAATAGTCTATAAATACATAAAAATATTCAGCATATGTAACCGTAAGACGAATGCAAATGAAAACAACATTGAAATTTTATCTTAGTCCAATAAGAACGGCTGTTAGTCAGACCTTACAAAACATAGATGCTGAGGAGGTTGTGGACAAAGCAGCCCTTCAACGTTGCTGGGGGGACTGTAACTTGGTACAGCCATTATGTGTGTTGCTATACCTCTTCGGAGTGTTTTTCTAAATGAGTTAAAGTTATCACGTGGTACTGATTCACGCATATCCCTGTTTATATTAGCAAATTCACAATAATATATTTTGGAAACAGTCAATATGTCCATCAGCAGATGAATAAACAAAAATAATATATGCAGAATGGAGTACTATTCTGCCATAAAAAAGATAAATTTGAGTCTTTTGTTGTAGGGAAATGGATGCACATTTATTTTAATGATTCAGGCACAGAAAGTTACATTTGTATCACTTCTCTAATGTGAGAAACCTAAAGTATAAGTAAGCAGAAAAGCCAGACAAGTGATGGTAGGAAATAGGAAAATAGATTCTTGTGAAGACGGAAAGGAGAGGTAGGAGGTGGTGAGAAGCTGGAAAGGAAAGGGAGAATGCTGAGGATGTGATCTGTGTGCACCGGCTCTTCATGCTGAATGTGATTACGTGTTGCAAATGCACACGTAATGCACAAATAAAAAGAATAGTTTGGGGAGAAAAGCAGTACTGTATTTTTTTAGATTCTAGATTGATTCTTCAATTCTTTCAAATTATTTTAATGAAGACATTTGAAGACCATGTACATTTAAAAACTAAATTAACTTAAGTTACATTTTCCTCTAGTTGAAAAGAAAATTCATAGCTTCCCAAAGTAACTCATTTAAAAACACAATGAAAATCACTGAAAAGCAAAAGGGAGTGGTTTTGACTCCTATGTTCTTATTTATGTGCAGCAAATGTTGACTTTCTCAACGTCTCTTTCACCCTCCTTAAAATCACAGGAGGATTCTGGGAGCCCTAGGCCTCTTGGCTTCATTCCAGGCAAGAATAATGAGAGCAAGGGCCCAAAAAATTTCCCGGAAGGACTCAGCTTCCAAGAAACACTTGTATGCACAAATATGGATGGGGCCCATAGTTCTTCAGTGAGGCCTGTCTACCAGGGTTCTCTTATTCAGCATGAATTAAAAAACAAAACCAAACACAAGGAAACAAAACAAAACAAAACAAAACAAACAAAAGCAATTTTCAATATTTGCCATAGGCAACGTATTTCACATTTAATAGTTGGGTAAGCAACGACCGATTTTCTTGGTACATATATAATTTTCAGTGACATACAGCCCGAGTCTAACAGACTCATCGATGCCTTGAATAAATGTATAATTTGTCATTTTTTTGAAAAATTATTATTTTTACAAGTCTAGGGGACACAGAGTAGCTAATGAGGAAGGCTAAGGAAGAACAGCAGCTTGAGAGAAGTGTCCAGGTTGCTTTGTCTACTGAAAACCATGGCGTGCTCCTTAGTTTGCTTACTTCCCTCCAAAAGAGAAAAACTGGTAAGTAACAGAAGGCGCCGTTCTCATTAAGGAATTACAGTTGTTCCTGTGGCCTTTGACTCTACCATTGTGTGTGTTTGTTTGCCCAGCAACTACTTATAGGTGATATTTTTGAAATATAGAAGTGCCTAAAAAAGTCACTTTTTTTTTTCAATTTCTGTGGCTCATAGAAGACCCTTCCTGAGGGAGAATTCTGGAAAGTGTTTTCCATCTCTGGCTTCCATTTGATGTTTTCACAGCCTGCCATTATAGATTGAGCTGGCTTACTCTTATTTAGCCCTCTACACCACGGACGGTGGCCTCCACAATGGTGATATGTGAAGGGGATCCTACGCACACTGCATTTTCCTTCTTCCATCCTCATCAGGCCCATGAAACTCTCTGGCAGCTCCAAACCATGACCCCTGCACCCTCCCCCAGTCTCTGATGTCTTCTAAAGGCCCTATCTCCTGAAGTTTCTTCTCTCACCCTTTCCAAAGTTTCCTTTAAAAAGCATTTGTCTCCTTTCCAGTAGCAGCGAGTTGGCTTTAGTGGGGCTTCTATAAGTTCCTATGCATTGCTGGTGCCCCTGTGATCAGAGCTCACTGAATCTTCATTAGAAACCTGGGTAATTGATATTGAAGTTTGTGTCTGAAATTAGAAAACTGATGCTTAAAAGGACTAAAAACCATACTATAGATCGTTGAGTTGTTTGCTAGGCTCTAACTCCAAACGGCCTGGCTCCAAAGACCTGCTCTTAATGCCTGTGGGTATGCCTGTCAAGGTTTTGATGGCTGATGTGCTTAACTTTCTTGGAGGTATTTGGCAAACATTTATTTCTTTAGAAACATGGCCTATTACCCTAAATGCATAAATCGACTGTGGCATGCACATGATAAACCTTTTTTTTCCTTCACCTGTGTGTGGTTTTGTCATAAATTATTTTAAAATAAAGACAAATGTTGTAGTAGGCATCTATTCCTTAAACTCCAGAAAGGTAGGTAGCAGAGGTTCAGAGAAAAGTTAAGGTCCTTGAACTTTAGGAATATGGATATCGGAGGCTCAGACAACGAGCAAGGCAAAAGCTTTAGATGATTGGGCTTGGCCTAGAGAGATTGAGCTTTGCATGGGGTAAACTGTACAACCCGCCAGAGTAAGATGACCTTGAAGGGACAGAGGAAGGGGCTGTGGGGACAGAATAAGTTCTGTCTAGATGGATGCAGCTTCAAGTTTTATTTTCTTTCCCCCATTACCCAGTAGCTCAAAAACTATGAGGTTTTACCATTCTGAGTATTAATTTTTCATATTCAACTGTACATAAGAGCATCTACTTGCTGTCCTTATTTTGAGGGCAAGTAATAGCATAATAAATTGTCATCCAATTGCCCTGGAGCAGGAGTAAGGCACCAGTATTTTTAAAAATCTGAGGCAGATGAGAGTTCACAGGTCCCACATTGTATGGTAGAAAAAAAGAGAAATGAAAACTCACTATTAGACAAATACTAGGGCGAATATTGCTAGAGAAGACATGTATTGATGGATGTTAAAATTAATGGGCAATATTTTGAGGAAAAAAGAGAAAATTGCATAGCTCCTTAGTATTATTTCCATTATATAGTTTAGCTGAAATTGGAGAATCGTAACTTTATCATGTAGTAGCTTCGTGAATGTGGTATTAAGCATCTTATTTTAATATATGTTACAAAGGGATAATCTATCAATATCATGAATCCTCTTGGTACAGTAGACTGGGAAGTGCACCTTCTTTTCAATGGAACTGTTACAAAAATACAATATTTCACTATGTTCACAAGAAAGTGTGAGTTAAAAAAATATCGAAGAAATTTCTGGGAGATAACAGAGAAGTCCTGCTCCAAGTAGTAAAGGTTATAAGAGACAAGAAAAGACTAAAGGATTGTCACTGGATTAAAACAAACTAAGGAAAAAAATCAATATGATTATGATTTTTTAAAAAAAAGAACTACCAAAGCTCTGATGGATTCAGTTACTAAGTTAACAGTATTGCATCAAGTGTAACTTCCAGATTCTGACCAAAGTAGTCTCGTCATGTGAGGAGACAGAATTATGAGAAGCATAATAAATTCATGTCAACTCTTGATATTATTTTTACAACTCTTCCATTAGTCTACAATTAATCCAAAATAAAAAGCTAAACAAGCGATCAAAAATGCCCAGTGATTCTAATATATAACCATGATTGAAAATTTTGCTGCGTTTGGTCAAGGTCAACCTGGGCTACACTGCAAACTCAGGACCAGCCTAGATTGTAGGGGGAGGACTCAGTCTGCGACGCAAAACAAAAACAAAACAAAACAAAAAACAAACAAGAGAATGTGACCTTCATCTGTGCTTCAAAGCTTGAACTCTCTCAGTCTTCTCTCAGTGATTCTTCCATTAATAAAAAAGAATAATCTTTAAGTCTGGTTTCTCATATGTGAAAAAAAATTCACACAATAGAATATGTTAGCTATTGGTCATTTTTTTTCCTTTCCTTTTTTTGATAGGGGTAGAATAGGTCTTCATTTATAAACAAAGGACAGAGAAATAAAAGTTCCTACCACCTAGGATAGGGTTCCCAAGTGGATTGCCAAGCTCATTGATCTATTATCTTGATTTGATCAGTAAGCAAAGAAGTAAAAAGTACTTTTGGAAGTGAAACTTTATTTGCCAGGCTCAAATTTACAAATTCAGATTCTTTCTCTTAAACAGAAAATGTTAAGTAAAGCATAAATGTTTTCTTCAGTGTGTGTCACTCACCAGAGAGTACAGAAAGGAGGAAGACAACAGCAGCGACTTCGCTGTTGGTAGAATTTTAGTTGCCACTGGCATAGACAAGGTTGTTCTATTTGTAAACTTAGGTAATGAAAAATGATAATTTCTCTCAATTTTATAGCAGTTAGAGTTATTACTTTTTCCATGAGTTTCTAAAATAAAGGAATGGTGTTTTGCATGTTAAGGCAGAGACAAACATTTTTAAGTATTTTAAGGAAATTATTCATGCTTTTTTTCCACAAGTAACGAGGATATTTAACTTGTAGAAGCAGTGGTCTGTGAGATGAAGAGTTTTGAGCATAATCTGGTTATCTGCATCAATGCTCAAATGTTTTTTTTTTTTTCATCTGTACATGGGTCTAATAATAGTGATTTCCTTGGAGTGTTGATGTAAGGAGGGATGAGATGATGTTTTCATTTTTACTTTTGTAATATTGGGGATGGAATCTACAGGTGCTTTATCACTGAGCTGTACTCCAAGGCTTTTAAAAAATACCTAACATAGTATATAATATACGGCCAACTTGTTTGTTTCTTGGTTATTTTTTTCCCAAGAAGAATGAAGAGAAGAAGGAAGAATGGATTCACACAGAACCATAATCTATTCAAAAGAAGCCCAGGGGCTGGAGGAATGGCTCAGTGGTTAAAGTGCTTGCACAGCAAGTGCTAAGTCAAGCGCTAGGTACCCAAGTTCGATTTCCTTGCACCACATAAGCCGGGTGTGGTGGTGCATGCCTGTAATCCCAGCACTTGGGAGGCTGAGACAGGAGGATTGCCTGAGTCCAAGGTCAGTCTGGGCTCCATAGTGAGTTCAGGATAAGCCTGGGCTGCAGAATGAGACCCTGTCTCAAAAAAAAAAAAAAATCTTGTTTCAAAAGAAGCCCAACACCCCAAGCAGGGCCTACACATCTCTTTTGTATAGCTGGTTATCTTTGGCTAGTCTTTCTCTGGGAGTTCAAACATTATTGCTGATAAAATTAATGCAATCCTGCTCTTGCGAATGCCACAAATTTCTTAGCCTTCCATTTCTCCTTCACCTTGACCTGCAATAAAGCATCTCAGCTGAGGACCCTCTACTTCTCCTTGGCTATCCCTATGCACCGGAATACTGGAGAAAGTTATTTGGCTGTGTTGACTGATCTCACTTTAAATTACCACAACCTCTAGTGGGCCTTCAGTGTTACTCAGATATTGTTTCCTCGGTAACTCTGCTTTCCTACCCAGCAAGATTTTAATTTCAAACTCAATTTTCACACCGCCCACTCTCTCATTCTTAGCTGAATACCTCACTTCATTTTTCATTCAGAAAATAGAAAACACAGAATGAAAACCCCATCTGCACACAACTAAATGTAGAAACCTAAATTCCTTTGCCCCCATCACTGTTACGTCCCCACCTGCTACTATGGAGCTCAATTCTGCACTGGCTCCCAAATCTTATCCGTTGACTCTCAAGGACAACCCGTCTTCTGACGTGTGCATACTTTTCTACATCCTCAATTTCTTCCTCTTCCCTTGATCATTTTTGCAAATTTATAAACCTGCTCTGCCACTTCCCTTTCTAATATATATTTTTCTGTTGATACAATGGCCATTCCTGCTACTGTCCCAATTCTCTACTCTTCTTCAGAACCCAGTTTTATGAAGTGCAAGTGATTTTTGCTGTTCACCACTCTAATTTTTACCTTCACCATTTCATTGAAAGTGACAGGTTGTTTAGTTTGGTGGGTTGAGTTCAGGTCAGAAGGGCATAGTAGGAAAGCCATTGTCCTTAAAACCAACTTGCTGGCTATAGTTTTGATATCATAATTTGATATCTAATTCAGAGTCATCCAGGGAAGAAGGAGCAATGGTATTTATTGGCTCCTTGAAATAATCTTTGAGGATTGGCTGAAAATATTGGAAAACTGATCAGGAGTGGATATTGGAAGATTAGCTTTTCTGAATGACTGGTTCTTTGGCATCAGTAACTGTGATCATTTTGATCTTCATTTTACCGAATTGTAGCAGCTAAATATGGTTGGTGTCTCATCAGCATAGGCAATTTTGGTTAAGTAAAGGCATTGGTAAACAAGACTTTATGGACAGGCGAGGGCAACAGATGCTGACCCGAGTCAAGCAGGTGTAATTTCTATGTAAATGGCATGGCCAATGTGGATCAGATTGAGTGAAAAAAATCTTTTCATCCTAATTAAGATCTGCCTCCAAACAAGCAGAGCTTTAACATATGGAGAGAAAGTAATTGGATTTGAGGAACTCAAGAAATTGAGAGAGAATGTGTCAGATGGCAGACAAAAATGGCGAGCAAGAGCCTGAGTCAAAATAACAACTTGCAAAACGGGTTGCAATTTTCTGTGGAAGAAGATCAAGGAATGGCTTGTTCAATTTTGAATGAATTCCATGCAGACAATTTTTTTTAAGGAGTCTTGGTGTTTAAAGTCAAGTGTTAGCACTTTGGGAACTTTACCCAAGTGAAGTGTATGAAAAATCTTATTGCCTGATGGTACTGTTGGCTTGACTTCTGATCCATGTCTTGAGTACGGCCACTTCTTAGCATCTCCACTGCTGCAGGCACCGCCTCCGGCAGCATCATTCTTTCCTAGGGTACTGAAGTCACATCCTGGCCTCCCTCTTGTTCTTGACGTCTGGTCTGGAGTCCTCCTATGCGGCAGCCAGAATGACCTTTCACAAATGTAAATCATATCACTTTCCTGCTTAAAATCCTACAGTGGTTCCCATAGCAATTAAGTTAGAATCCGCATTACCTGCCACGAACTGTTGGGATCCTACAAAACCCAGTCCCACACATCCCTCTTCATCTCTTGAAGGGCCAGAACATTTTTTTTTAACTCTTTGTAAAATCAGGTTGCAGGATAAAACCAAAAAACCAAAACAAAAAAACCAAACCAAAACAAACAAACAAACAAAAAAACAATGGAAATTATACGTTATAATTTTTCTGAAAGAGTACTAAAAGTGAAGTGAATTTTTAGGTTTGTTTATCTCATGGTAAAACTAATTTTCCGTTGTGTAGCAAGACAACACTATTATCTTCCCTGATAACTACATTTTATCATGCACAGCACAAAACCTGTATTTGTCATAGTGTATCTGTACAATTACAGAGCGTTTATGTCACTCACAGTGGCACGTGGCTATCGTGCGTCCAGGAAGTGACCTGAGGCCTTTCAAAACCTGTGTGTGGAGGCCATGGGTACCCTGGTTTTCCAGGAACTATATGCTCTGTCCTTTCATCTTGTTATCATCGAATAATGGACTTTATTCTCTGCTTTTCACAATACTCACAAGTTTTATTTATGTATTTGTTTGTCATTTGCTTTATCTCCTTAGAGTGGAAGCCATATGAGGACAGGGACTTTGATTCATGATTATGTTCCTAATATTTAAAACCACCTCTGATATTTGATGAATACTTGATGTCCCTGTTAGTCAGCTATTTGCCCCTCAACATCCAGCTCACCCTTCTGCATTCTGCTGTGTGTAGTTAAGTTTGAGGCAATGTAAGTGACATTCGCCCCCGGCTCGGGTCCATCTGCTGATAACAGAGGAAGATTGCAATGCTGGCAAGGGAAGGCTCCCTCCTTGTTTCACTGTTGCCAGGGTCAGTGCCATTGCAGTGACCTTCTTCACCATGGCAGACAGTTGATATCGCAGCAATCAGTTCCAACTTGGGGATTTTCACACTGTCCAGACCAGCCCCATCATTCCTTTCAGAGGGACTAAGCATAGTACCAGCAACCTTTGCAAAGCACTCTCTCTGAGTACCATGGTGGCTTTTCTTCTGAGCCAGAATTGCTCAATTACAATAAAAGGCAATTGCGTGACATTAGACATTTGTAGTTGCCACATTATGAAAGTAAAACAAAAATGGGTGAAATAATCCTGCTACTTAACCCATTGTATTCACAATTATCATTTTAACATGTAAACAAGATAAAATTCATGCAGATATTTTACCTCCTCTGTTATACCAAGTCTTTGAAATCTAATGTATGCACATTTTCAACAGCTTGCAATTTGCACTAGCCATACAACAAGTGCTTAAAAAACACCTCACAGGAGCCAGGCATGGGCATGGTGGCATACCCCCGTAATAGTGCTCTGAGAGGTTAAGTTAAAAGCATGTTTCAGTCCACTATGGGCAAATCAATGACCTTGCAGGATCTTGTTTTAAACTAAAAAAAATTTTTTTTTCAAAGATACTTGAGGCTATAACTCAGTGTAAAGGCCTTGGTTTAATCCCCAGTACCCACCTGCCACCGCTCACCCCTCGAGAAAAGTTACATATGACTTGCCCATACCCCACTGGACCGTGCAGCTCCTCTCCGCATTCCTATCTGCTGCCCTTGTCCCCAGCCCTCGAGGAAGTGGTAGCTTCCTCCTTAAACTAGCCACACCTCTGCCACACCTCCATGATTCTACCTTTTTAATACCTAAAAACAACCCCTTGTGTGAATTTTTTGAAATAATAAACGTGGCTTCTCTTTCTTCACTGGATTCTAGCTGACACTTTTGTTCGACATATGCATAAAGAGCCTGGAAAACTGAGATGCACATATCCTAAATTGATACACACACATGAAAGGGTTCAGTTGTGCATTTGAAACAGGGAAGGGAAATGCGCAGTCCTGAAGAAACAGCTCAGCAGAATGGAAGTGTAACCTGAGAGCTGCTCTTACTAAACTCACCTTTTCCTTGGACTGTGAAGCAGAATCCTATTTGGTTACTCTCCTCTCTGTTTTTACCTCATATCACAAAGAGATACGTGATTATTGTCTGATGGATTTTGGCTAAGGTTCTTACAAAACTATGAGATGGATTTCAGAATTGTCTACATTCAAAATCAAAGTGAGGTACACTATCTCTGTTGTTAATAATTTAAGCAAATTTCACAATGTTTACCTAGTATAGGTTCTATTTTAAGTTATATCCTTGTAAATTTAGAGGAGTCAGATTAAAAACACAAACAAATTTGTAAATCAAGGAACTAATCATTGCTTGTTTGTAGTAGTCTAGAAATCACTATAATTACTTTCAACTTTTCAACTAAATTCCGCCAGATTTTTGGTGTGCAAATAAGTGCTGATGTTTAAAAATCTAAATGTGAGAAAAATATTTCTTTTTCCCACATGCAAGGAAGCTGTCCATACCTCCATTGGGTTTGTTTAAATCATTTTTGTAGCAGAAAGGTGACAGTCTGAACTAGCTCTTCATAACATTGGGAAACATTCCTTGCCCTTAAAATAAATTGGGGACTAATGGACTCTTCTTATACACTATGCTGTAGATGCTATACATTTCATTTTATTATTTCCTTGTGCCCTGCCTCCCTTTAACCTCTTGTTCTTAGACTTCTTTCTTCTCATTCTCTGGTATTGTTCTATTGCATTTTCTTTTCTTTCCACTTTGCATCATGGTTATCTTGCTGTCTAATGGAAACATTTCCCTTCAGGTCTTGAGAATCCTTCCCCAACTGACATGACAAAGAAAAGTTCTTTTTAGAAGGGCACAAGCGTTGACATGTCCTTTCCCTGAGATCTGCTCAATTTATACTTCACATTATAACTTTTTGTAACTTTCCATTCTTTGTGCCATTTTCTTGCCCCTCCTATTAGTATAAATTTTCAGTACTTAAATCAAGACTTTCTCTGGAAGGCAGTGTGTGAACTTTAGTTGATCCTTGGCACATGATCCTTTATTACTGCAGCTTCAGGGAGCAAGAGGAGGGACAGAGACTCTCCCAGCTTCCAGCGGGGTCAATTTGGTGTCTGATCTACAAGTCAGATACGCCTATGTATAGCTTTTTATTAAGACCAGGAGGTAACAGCTCTGTCTCTCTCACATAATAGTTCCTTGGATTTATACAGTGCCCTTTTCTGGAGAATCCAAAAACACTGAACACATTTTGCCTACAGACTTACAGTGTCCAAAGAAATAAATGTTTGCCAATATACCTGTTTGCTTTACGGGAGTAGAATGAGTCAAACAAATTCATTTAGTGGGACTGAAACAAATGTGAAATATCTCTGCTTTTCTCTTTCATTTTGGTTTGGATTTTCCAGGAAATCTATGTTTGTAAGAGAATTCTACATGTGTATTTACTGCAAGCAGATACCTGCTTCCTTAGATAGTTGCACGGTATGCAAATCAGGAGCAGTGGGAGATGCAAATCTCACAGGCCGAATGGATTTTCTGTGGGCCAAAGGGCATTCACAAATTAATTGCAAAGCTGCCCTCTGACACTTTGTGGAATAGGTTAGCAACTTAGTCAAAGTCACTTTGCTTAAGAACATTGGTCCTGGGAAGAGAGGATCCTACCCAGGGAGGGCCTCCTTACAGCTTTGCTCTGGTTCTGATTTCTCTTTACCAGTGAGTTGCACAAACAAACATGCTACCAGAATGTTTCCAGTTGCAAATGGCAGCAACAGTTCCATGGAAAAGTAGGTAGTTCCTTATCCATCAGCTGGCTTTATTGCTC
Source organism: Ctenodactylus gundi (assembly GCA_004027205.1). Taxonomy (NCBI): domain Eukaryota; kingdom Metazoa; phylum Chordata; class Mammalia; order Rodentia; family Ctenodactylidae; genus Ctenodactylus; species Ctenodactylus gundi. The sequence continues at coordinate 302,770 of PVKB01001529.1, forward strand.
AGAGGGATTGGATGATCTGATTCCACAGAAGTTAGAATTTCCTCTGGTGGGAGGGCTCTCCGGAGACTGCTTGTGCTCAAGGGCCTGCAGTTAAAGCAGTTAAAGCTTTGCTCCTTTATAAGGTTACATGCCTGAGGTCCCAAAGCGTTGTGTAAAATTGCTGAGTGAGCGAAGCGCGTGAGGTGAAATGTCTCCATCCATCATTACACCCCAGGCATTTGTGTTAGCTTCCTGTGGCTGCTCTAACAAGTTACTACCAACTTGAGAAAGTTGTTCTATTGGTTCTCAAGGCCAGAAGTTGCTAATCAGTACTATTGGGCTTAAGTCTAGGTGTAAATAAAGGAGCCATTCTTTCTGAAGGCTCAAGGGGAGAAGCTGTTCCTTTTCCCTTTCTCCTTCTAGTAATATCAGGGATTTCTCAGTTTGAGGGTGAATTATGTTAATCTCTGCCTCCATTTTTAATCCTCATCCTCTTCTTCCTATCAGAACGCTCTCTGCCTCTCTTTCACATTGCAGGGAGGGACCAATAACATAATTCAAGATCATTTTCTCATCTCAAAATAATGAACTTGTGATCAAAGACTATCTAACACTGGTGACTTTCCTGGGTTCTAGGACTTACAGTCTATTATCTTTAGGAGCTAGCTTTCTCTAAGGAAGACATTTTTCTTCCAAGGTAGAGTACTAGATCGAGGTAATTATTTATCTAATTTCTAACTTTTCTAAAATATATTTTTTTTTAAAAAAAGAAAAGTTTTACTTCAAAAACTTTAGGCATTTAAAAAAAGTGATATCTCCCCAAATGATAGGAAGCTTCGTTTGTTGTGCTTTCCTTCTGTAAACATTGGTGCTATTTGTATGTTTAACTGAGCCCTTTATTTTCTGGGCTGTATGCAAGGATTATAATGTAAGAATATTGAGTCTTTTTTTCAGACTCAAATCTATCGGCATACATTTATTGGATTTATATTTTTCACCATCCAGAGAAAGATCAGTAAAAGAATATTGTTCTCTTGAGTGTCATGTGAGTTGGTTTGTTATGTGGGGCTTGAGGAAGATTTTTCTTTATGACCCACTCCCTTATCTCTTCCCTCTTCATGTTACATAAGTGATATTTTTAGTACCCCATGGCATTTGTATCTTCTCCAAAGTCCAGGTTACCTTTATTTCTTTAAAAGGGAATCTCAGAATGATATGCTTGGTTTACACCGTAATTCTTCTGTTCGCCCAAGGCACAAACTACTCCTCACCTCTTTTTCCTTTTCTGTCTCATGGTTGATACAGCAAAAAACAAAGACTGAAAGATATCTGGAATATTTTAAAGTTAACCAAAACTCATTTTAACGGAGAATTATACTTATCGTGTAAATTTCGTGCAAATGTGAAAAAAGTTTGTAGTCTATTGACAGATTTTTGAAGGAAAAAATGCTCCAAACTCATGATTAGACTCAAAATCTGCTTGAAATCTTTATCCAAAGAAATCATGGAATACAAACTCATGTAATAGTAATTGTAGAAACTTCTTATGATTGGGCAGAATCAGTGACAAATGTAGAAACATATCAGATTCACAGAGACATTGATGGTTGTTTTATAAGTTTCTACAACTTAAAAGAAAATAATATTAACAAACTTCAGTCACTTTTCTTATCTTTTCAGATATTTTGCATATCTCTCCCAGATATTATGTTGGAACATTCTGTTTTTCTTAGAGCAATTCAAAATATACACTAGTTAAAATTTTTTCTTTCTTTTCTCAGCATGCCTAAAACATCAATATAAATGAATATATGCATACCTGCTTTGGGGACTTCACACAATACTCAACAAATATGGTTTACATTTTAAATGTCTCTCGAATACTCACGTGTCAAACGTGTGGTCCCCAGTCAGTACTCCTATTGGTACGTGGTGAAATCTTTTGTGGAAGAGGACCCTAGTCAGAAGGAGTGGGCAACTGGGGCCGTAACTGTGAAGGGCACGGGGAGCCCTGGGCCTTTCCTCTTTCTATCGGCTTCTTAGCTGTCATGATGCATGAAGCTTTTTTCTATTATGCAGTTCTGCTACAGTGCTTTGCCTTGCCACGGAACCCCAGAAAACAGGTTTGGGTGACCATGGACTGAAATATTTGAATCCATGAACGAAAGTAACCTTTTTTTCTCCCTTTTGTTTACCTCAAGTTTTTTTTTTTTTTTTTGACCCACTGACAGTAATCTGACTTCAAAGAAAACCAGCATTTATGCTTAGGTCTTACAGATGGAGAAAGAAAGAGACCAAAAGTAAGAGTGAGTGGGTCAGAGAAAGAGGGAGAGAGAGAGAGAGATAAGTGACTAAAGAGAGATTTCTTTCCTTTTTTTTCATCTCCACACCTGCAAAACAAGCCTTGTTGCTGCTTTCTCTTTAATATTGTTTCAGTTTTTTCACATCCCTCCAAATCATTACCACTTTCTGGGTTTAGCCCATCATCACCTCTTATCTGAGTTATCAGAGCAATTTCAAGCTGTCGCCAGCCTTTGCTTTCTGCTCTAATAGCCTGTGGTATTTCTAAAACCTGAAGCACGGAGTTTCTTACTTAAAAGCTTTCTGTGCAACTCATAGACCTCAGAATAAAAACTAAAGTTTTTAACTTGTGTTATTGAACTTTCGTGATTCTACACGGCTTATCTTTCCTGTCTCTTCTCTCTGCTTCCATGATAGTATGTGCTATAATATCCTGAATGGTTGTACATCCCTACAGAGCGCTCTCCCTTCCTTTTGCAGATGCGGTTCCTTCTGGCTGGGGAATCTCTTTGATATTTTTCTTCTGCCCCTCCTTTAACTCGATTAGCTTTTTATCACCTACACATCCACATCAGCCTTCATCTCCAGATTGAAATGTTCCCTTTCCCCCTGCTTCCTCAGTTTAGCACTTATCGCACTTTAGTCTTGGCTTTATTTATTTATTTTTGCTTCACGTGCTAAAATTACAGGCAAATAGTGAGCTTTATTAACTACTGTATGTGTTCACATGATGATAGGAATGCAACAAGCATTTATTGATTGAATGGGGAACTCTAGTCAAATAGATTTGTCATGGAAAAGAGAGCAGACAAGAAAAGGACAGCCTGGGTGCGGAGGGAGAGTGTCCGCCATGTGTCGTATTTGCCATTTCTGACAGCAATCTTGATTTTCTTTGTTCTGATTCCTTCTCCAAAGAAGCAAGAGTGTTTGCAACACGGCTTTGCAAGTGAGAGCTTCTTGTTCTCCTCCTCCTAGGCAATACTCTTAAGTGGCCTGAATAAATGACATCTCTTATCACCATAAGCTCATCCTCCAGGTTTAACTCATGTAAATTAAGGGTAATGTCTTTGTTTTTAAAAAGGATTTCAAATTTTTTGATTGCTCTTGTGAGGATTTTTAAAAGGACATTTGCATTTTATATTCTTTTAAAAAATAACTGAATATATTTTAATAACAAACACAGGAATAACACAGAAGAGATAAAATTGAAAACATGTACTTGTATGTTGGACAACTCATAAAACTATACTGAATAAGTAAAATCTCATACATATTAAAAGTGTTAAATGTACCATTTAGTTACTATTGTGGTTTGGATCTGGAATGTCCCCCCAAAATCTCATGTATTTGCCTATGGAACCATGTGCTACTGGGAGATTGGGGCCTAGTCTGGAAGGGTGGATTACAGGCATGTAAATTGGATTACAGGTATGTAAATTAAATTGCAGGTGTTTAGTGGGCGCTTACCACACCTTCCACAGAGGAACTGTTCACTGGGATGAGGCCTGGAAGGATATAGAAGCTGCTTTTGCCTTCTTTGAAGGACTAGTCTCGATTTGTTTTGACTTGGCTTTCTGTTTGTGATGTTGTGAGAAGCTGTTTCCACCTCTGCCTCTGCCATGCACTTCCTCTGCTGCCAGATGCCCCTGAATGGACTGCGACCCTTCGGAATTGTGAGCTAAAATAAACTTTTCATTCCCTAAATTTGCGGATGTCGGGTATTGAGTCACAGCAACAACAACAAAAAAATAACTGAAACAGTTACCGTCAATACGAAAATTTCCCCTTTTGACAAAGCCCGAATGTTAACGCATTTATCTAGAATTAACATCAAGTTGATCTACTGAAAACTTGTTTGCTGAAATAAGCTTGCATCAATGTATTACATCCCTTTGTTCCTATTACAAAGTCACACAAGAGTGATGGGAAATAAAATAATTGTAAATATCTGATCTCTGCCCTTTTCTACAGACAATAATTTGCTTGATTATCATTCAGTCTTGTGGGGGAAAATTCTTCAAAACAGACACAGAATTTTGGGAAGATGGCAGCTGAGGAAGAGTCATAGTAAATCGTTCCTTGTAGGAAACGCGGTTACAAAAACTACCTGCCCAACTTAGCTAGGAGAGGGAGGAGACCTCCAGGAACTGAGAGGAGGCAACCAGAGTGCTGCAAACCCCACAGATGTGAACACAGAGTGAAGAACATGAAAGTCTAAGTGACTACTCCAGGCCACGTGGAAAGAGCCTTGAACAACCCCCCTGTGGCAGAGGATCAGGTGGAAGTTGTAGACAGAGTGCATGACAACCAAGAGCGACATCCTGGCTCCCTCCTCTCAGGACACCCAAACAGTGATGCCTTGGCCCAATGGTGTGAAAACCCACTCCCCTCTCTCCCATGGGAACATAGTTGACCCAGACAGCCATGAACACAAAATGGCAAATTATGGTAAGGAGTGACTAGGGCTAGAAGAAGCTAGGAAAGTCAGTCTCCAAGGGTTGAGGTGCTTGAACAAGTTAAAGGAGCAGTGTATCTCTAATAAAGCAGAAACATGGGGCACTTGCAGTCACACTGTACAAGGACCTATCCCAGACTCTTCCGTCGACTTGCTCAACCTTGGTTTGTCTAATTCAGTACCTTCCCAAAGCAGGAGAACCTAGAAAGCCGGTGGTTGAGTGACTTGGATTCCAATTATCTGTTCACAGCTAATTGTTCAGGAATAAGCAACTCAAATATCACTCTCAGCAGGTGACATACTTGAGATTAAGCAGAGAATAGCAGAGAGCAGAAACTCAGTCCTAAAACAGAAGGAGTCAGCTCTCCCTAGAGACCAGAAGAAGGTTTAACTCCAGCTAACTCTTAAATCCCCAATAAGAACAACAGGAAGATGAGAAGATACAGGGAAATGCCACATTTTTTTTTAAAGCTCACCAAAGGAGATCCAAATGGGAATACAACAACAATAAGATGTGCAAAACTTTGAAAGCAGAAAAATAAATCTTCTAGAAGAATATAAGACAGGACCAAACAACAATCTCACTAAAGTTTTTAATGTGTTTAGAAAAGGGAAAACTGCTTATACGTAGGAAAAAAAGGAACACACAAGTGACAGATGCATATCATACATCAATTAGGTATGAGCAAAGCAGAAACTCTCCAAGACTTATCGTAATAAATGTTACAGACACACAGTGTGAAGATCCTCAAACCTATAAGAGAAAAACAGCAAGGAACTTGACAGTGCAAACCTATTAGAGTTACAGCAGACTCTTTAACACAAATCGTAAGAGCCAGAAGAGCCTGGAGTTATGACTTTAAGGAAAGAAAATATTGCCAACTAAGATTCTTGTACCAGAAAAATTTATGCTTCAAAATTGACACTGGGAGCTGGAGGAACAGCTCGGCAGTTAAAGCACTTGCCTAGCAAGCACTGAGCACCCAAGTTCGATTTTCTATCAGCACACAAGCTGGTCCTTGCAACACATGCCTGTAATCGTAGCATCTGGGAGGCTGAGGCAGGAGGATTGCTGGGAGTTCAAGACCAGTCTGGACTACATAGGGAGCTCAGAACCAGCCTGGACTACAGAATGAGACCCTGTTTCAAAAAAAATTGAAAAGAAATCAAGACTTTTCTTGACAAAGAAAACGTGAAGAAATTTATGACCACTAAACAAAAGCTACAAAATATCCTTAGAAGGTTCTTTCTGGATAAAAATAAGGAAGATAAACAAAGAAGCCAGAAGCAGGCATATACTCAAGGGAAAAGACATCTAAACAAATGGGAAAACAGAAAGAAATCAACACCCAAAGATCAGGACAGTGGAATGTCTTAACACTTACACAACAGTCATAATTCTTAATGTCACTGGCCCCAACTTTCCAATCAAAAGACAGAAACTGGTAAACTAGATTAAAAAACATAACCCAACCATATGATTCTTGCAAGAGACTTATTTTGCTGATAAAAATAAACAGAGGCTAAAGCTGAAAGGACAAAGCTTCATATTCTGCTAAGCAGGTGGACAAAAAAATAAAAGCAGGAGTAGTGGTGTTCTTTGCTGACTTTAAAGAAAAATTGGTCAAACGAGACAAAGAAGAACTCTTCATCCTGGTAAAGGGGGCAGTTCAACAGATAGAGCTAACAAAAGTAAATATTTATGCACCAAACAATGGTACATCTAGCTATAGAAAACAAAACTTGTAGGACTTAAAGAACCAGATAGATCCCAACACAATTATAGTGGAGGACCCTAACATTCTTCTCTTCCAGGAATACAGATCAGCTAGACAAAAAATAAAAATGTAGCAGATCTGAACAATGCCATGGACGAAATAGACCTGTGAGACAACTACAGAAGTTTTCGCATAACAACGATAAAATATACATTCTTCACAGCTGCCTGAGGAACATTCTCTAAAATAGACCATATTTTAGGAACAAAATGAGATGAAACAAATACAAAAGAAAGAGCTAAAATAATCCCATGTACCCTGCCAAATCACAGTGCAATGAAATTGGAAATAAATACAAACAACAGAGATTACTCCAACAAATGGAAACTGGAGAATGCACCATTGAACAAAGAATGGGCTGTAGAAGAAATTAGGGAAACCACAAAGAATTCCTAAACATGAATGACAGTGGAAGCTCTTCCCAACACAATCTGTGAGGAACAATGAACTCAGTGTTAAGGGGGAACTTCAGTGCAAGCACATGAAAAAGAACCGAACAATTCCAAATAAAATAATCTAATGATGCAAATCAGGGCCCTAAACAATCAAGGACAAGCCAACGCCCAAAACATCTAAAGGAAATAAATTATACAAATCAGAGCAGAGATTAACTAAATTGAAACTAGCAAGTCTATACAAAAGATAAATGAAACAAAAATCTTGTTCTTTTAAAAAATAAACAAGATTAATACTTTCCCAGCTAGACTCATTAAAAAAAAAAACAAGGAAAGGGAAAACTTATGTTAATGCAATTAGAAGTGAAAAAGGTGAGATTACAACACAAAGCCCCAAATCCCAAAGGATAATATAAAAATTACTTTGAAAATCTATATTATAACAAACTTAAGAATCTAAAAGAAATGGATGAACCTCAAATCGTATGTCTACCTTTGAGACAAGGAGAAATCAAAAGCACCTATGAAGACCAGTCACCTACTATGAAATTGAACAAGTAATAAAACCACTTTCAACTAAGAAGAGTCCAGAAACAGATGGATTCACAACAGAATTATTCCAGAAACTCAAGGAAGACTTAATGCCAATACTCAGCAAGCTCATTCAAGAAACTGAAGGAAGGAAAGCTGCCAAAGTCATCCCTCAAAGACAGTATAACTATAACACTAAAACCAAGACCGCATAAAAAAGAAAACTACAGAAAATGATCTCCCTAATGAACATACACACAAAAGTACTCAACGAACTACTTGCAAACAGAATGCAACATATCATAAAAATGATTATGCATCAATGATCAAATAGGCTTCATCGAGGGATGAAAGGATGGTGCAACATACATAAATCAATAGCTGTACTATACCATACTAACAGATACAGAGACACAAATTGTAGAATCCCCTCAATAGAAGCATAAAAAGCATCTCACAAAATTCAACATCTATTTATAATAAATTTCTGAAGAAAATAGGAGTAGAAGGATCTTATTTCAACTTGATCCAAGCCACCTATGTCATTCTCATTGGGGAAAGGCTGAAAACATTCACTGTAAAATTGGGAAGACAAAATGCACAATGTCACCATTCCGTTCACCACGGTGCTCAAAATTCTGGCCAGAGACATCAGGAAAGAGAAAAAAATAAAAGAAATAAAAAAAAATTGGAAAGGAAGAAGATAAACTACCCTTTTTTTGTAGTTGACACAATTGTTTACATCCAAGACTCAAAAAATTTCATCAGATATCTCTTAGAATTAATAAGCAAATTTAGTAAAGTGCGAGGCTATAAAACTAACAGTCACAAATTGATAGAACTCCTATACACCAACAACAAACTCAAGAAGAAGAAAATCAAGAAATCAACTCCATTCACAATAACAAAAACAACAAAAAAGCCTTAAGAACAGAACTTACTAAAGAGAGATCTATACAGAGAAAACTACAGAGCCCTGAAGAGGAGAACTACGGTAATTAGGAAGACAGCCCATGTTCCCAGATAGGAAGAACTAAGTCTGTCAAAATGACAGTACTTCCAAAATCCTATACAGACTCAACACAGCACCAATCAAAGGAGATTTCCATAAATGTACGTGCGAAATTCTCTGAACACGAGAGAGGTGGAAGAAAGAGGAGTGCCAGGCTGCTAGGAAAGGAGAGACTAAAAATGAGTGGGAGGAAGAGGAGAGAAAGGTGAAGAGGAAGGGAAAAAGTGGTTAAACAGAACACATATGGACACAAATTCTCAAATTGTGTGTTATTGAAGTATTAATGAATCCGTGGATCATGTATATTTAAAAAATTATAAAAAAACACTCCAGAACAAACAAAAGAACTAACTAGCAAACAAAAAAACCAGATCTAGGATCCCAGGCCCATTCTGGCAGTGGAATAAGTTCTCTGGCTTAAGTTGCAGAAAGGACATTTTCAGGTCTATTCTGTGAAAGGCTCAAAAAGTCCCTGGCGTACTCCTTCTGTAGGTGACAAGGAGTTGGGGTGTCCCTAAGATAGATTATCTTTGTGTCTTGAATTTCCTTATTTGGTAGGCAGTATTGAAGTGTGTAGCATTTACTTATATTTGAAGTTGAGATATGGTTTTCTGTTAATAGAGTAATTCCCTGAGGATGAAGTTGGTAGGAGGAAGGAAATGGACAGGTGAAATTTCAGGGCTCAGTTCTGGAGCCTAGTTACAGGTTCATTGTCTTTCAGGCCCTTGGAAATTTGCTTTTTTAAAAAATTGGGTCTATATTCTGAAGCTGCAGCCTTTATCAGGAATTCAATTTTAAAATTATAAATTTTCCAGCCTGTTTACCTATCTCTTCTTTTACTCTAGCTCAGAACCTCAAATAAGATAAAAAGCACACACATTGATACATGTAATTTTCTGAGAATGACATCTTCCCCAAGGAAGTAGATTTTTACACATGTTTTCTATCTGTGTGGCATACTAACTGGACGCCTTTTGGCAAAACTTACACGGTTGGCAAAGATAACACTCAGGCTGTTATGTTCCAAAAGCCTGACTAGAGAGGTCTCATTTGCCTTTTTCTGCAAAGCACTACTGATGCTCTGGAAGCACAGAGGTGTTTTGAAGTTTTGAGCAATTTCTGATGCTAGAATTTCAGACACTAAAAGGAAAATTTAAGATACAGTTCACTGGACCTCTGACAGCATCTGTGTTCATAGGCTACCATGATGCTAAGCCTGTCAATGACAAAGTTTTTGCACTCTGCCACTAGGATGTCCTTTTGCAAGTGACTTTTGTAGACCTAAGCTCCCTGGAATGCTTCACTGCATCCTGCTTTGGTCAAGCCACTTATCCTCTTCTGCCTCCAAAGGCTCAGCAAGATAGAGGAGGCTGTAGAGCTCTTGGGGAATGATTAGTTGTGCTACGCAGCTGCTAACACAACTTGAAGCTTTGCATTACATCAAAACAGAACAGAACAAGACACACATAATAAGCAAACTAACAACAACAACAAAAAACACCTCGTGGTTTTAACAATTGTGACCACAGCCATACCTGGTGAGAAGGCAGCAACTAGACCAAGGTAATGGAGAGACACGGTACTTGTCATAGTTATTTATTTTTTGCTTGGACAGAATACATGACATCCAAAACGTAAGGAAGGAAAGATTTATTTTGCTCACAGTTTCAGAAGGTCTTACACCGTCCATTTCCAGGCAGTCTGCAACAATGGAAGCACGTGGCCGAGGCTGGAGAGGTGGGCACAGGCATTGCAGACAGAAATAAAAGCAGGCAGGGGCCAAGCCAAGAGAGGAGCCCATTGATACCTGGAGACCTAGGCAAAGGCCAGAGCTTTCCCAGGGAGAAACTGCAGCAATGCTTCTACTTTCTTTCTTTATTTAGTACAAACTGCTAACTGGGTGCCTCTCCATAACTTCTTGGCTCAGAAGTCAGTAACACACACCTGGGAGCTCTGTCCTGGTGCCCTCAATCTTAATAACTTGACACCGTTCCTCCAGGTCAAGCCCCGAACCTTGGCCCTGTTCAATCAGGCCCTTCCTCCCAATAATACACGGTTCCACAGTTATACCACTACATCAAAATACAAATACATGAGGCTTTGGGCGGACACTCTAGATCCAAACCATAGCAGTATTCTTTCAAGGTCTTAGGGAATTGTCAATTGATAGAAAGAACTGAATTTGCCTCTGCTTACTTTGGGCAGCCACACGTTAGTTTCTTTCTTCTACTTTCAGAATTCTATAGGCTTTAGGCCCAAATAAAGGAAAATATTTAATAAAGTATAGCCTTTCCTAAAAGATTTGTTTTTACTGTCACTGAGTACCTTAAAATGCAATTTAAATGAGCTTTCTAGTCATTGAATTGCTTTTGAAAGTCTATTAAAGCAAAGTAATTACAAGGAGATGGAGGAATAGGTAATCAACCTTCTGTCCCCTCCACCTGTGGGTACTGAACATTTTCCAATGACTGTTCTTTGAAAAATCTTTTTTCCCTTCCTTCCCTTTTCATTCCTTTTTCTTCATCCCTTTCTTCTTTCCTTCCTTCTACATTTACTTGATCTATGTATATGTATATGCCATTTTTGGTTCTACTGTCAGAGACCAGTTAAAGAATTTAGCATCTATCAGTATTTGAGCAAAGAAGGTAAATAACCACTAAAAAGCAGGTTTTTTTTTTCAAGGTGCTGTGTTAAAAATATGAAGAGAACCAACCTATGGGAAAAACTTGTAACTCAGTCTGGGTCCAGTGGCACAACGAGAATAAAGGATTTTAATTAGGAAAAATTATTTGGAGGAAGGGAGGGATGCACTTGTATTTTGAAATATATATGTATGTGTGTGTGTGTGTGTGTGTGTGTGTGTGTGTGTGTGTGTGTGTTTTGAAGTATATATGTGGCAAACTTATTTTTAGATACTTAAATATATAGCTAGTCTTTGGCAATGCAGGACTAAATTAGAAATAATTAGAAATAGATAGAATTCCTATAAGAGAAGTAGCCAAAAGAGAGTAGACAGTTGTGACAAAAACTAATTGCAATTAATACGATACTGACAAGTATTTGGGTGTCATCCTGGAATAACGTGGTCGATTTTAAGTGGGATGACTATATTATTTTTTGGAATCACTGAGAAGTGTAAAAAATGAAATTGAAGTTCATGAAGTCGGAGGTTAGGCAATCACCTGGCAGATTCTACTATGCTGATCTAAGGGAGGTAGAAAGGACAAACCAAGGGAAATGGGCCAGTGGAGGTGGATGTGCTGCGTTTGGAAGATGGAATTGACAGAGCCTCAAGACTGCTTGACTACTGAGCAAAAAAGAATCCTGGAGGAGAAGGTGACTTCTAGGTTTGAACTTAATATAGGAAGTGAGGATTTGGCAGGAGCATCCTCTTAGCTCCTATCCCTCTCTTTGTCTTTGATTAGAGGAAGAAGATTGTTTGATTTGCTTAGTAGGGATTTGATACTCATTGATCTATGATTTATTAGAGGTGAGGATTTCTATCCTTAAAAGAAAGGACCAGGCAAGACATCTTGACTTTCTTTGCCTGGGTTTATATGGAGAAATCTCTTCTGTCCACAGGACAAGGCCTCTCTCCTTGGGTAGTGCTTCTACCATTCTCTCTGTTCTACTTGCATCTATGGTTGTGTAGCTGCTGCTTGGTGCTGACTGAGAAGTTCATTTAGAATCTATTGTCGTGGTTTGGATCTAGACTGTCGCCAAGGGCCTCATGTACCTATGCATAGTGTGTGCTGTTGGGCGGTTGGGGCTGGCTGGAGAGGGTAAATACTGAGGCCTTGACCTTAGCAGTGTGTGATGGTTCTGCCTTTCCTCTCTGACTTGGTTCTGCCATCCCGTGAGGAGCTTTTTCCAGCTCCAGCCAAGTCATGTGGCTCCACCATTTCTAGCCTCCCCGCTGTAAATGGACAGTGACTTGAAACTGTGAGCTAAAATAAATCTTTCCTCCTTAAAGTGGTGCATGTCAGGTACTCTGTGTCACCAATGAAAAAGTAACTAAGACACCTACCCTGTGGGTGTATTTTGTTGTTCCCAGGCTTTTCACTTCAAGTGACAACTAAGAGTGATCTTGGTAAATCAACAGTATTATGTGACAAAGTTTGCTTCTTAAATTTCTTCATTGCATCCATTAATACAGTTGATGTTTTGGCTCAGTTGGCCACTGCTCTTTACGTGTATGTTCTCTGGGCTAGATATTTAGAGCAGGGACATATTTCTATGGCTATACCATTTTGAACGTGCCTGATTTCATTTAATATGTCTAAATTTATAATGGTAATGAGTGTTCTAGTGCTATTCACGAAAACCAGAAACCTTTATCTCTCCATACTCATTCCTCTTCCCCTTTCTCAGTCGCTGGGGTAATATCTGCCCTAACTCTGGTTCTACAGCTCAATCATCATCTTTCTTCTTTCTCATCACCAAGTTACAGCAATTACCCCATTGAGACAGCACTTGAATCTTCCACATCCTTTCTATTTCAGTCATTACAGCTCTGATTCTGGCTGCTATTAACCTCACCACAGATGATTAGAGTCCTAAACATTTCAGCCAGTCTGTCCCCAGTCTCTTCTCACTGATTTCAGGGATTAAATTAGTGAGAGAAGCACATCTGATCATGTCACTCTCTTGCTCAAAAATTTCCAAACCATTATTCCACACATAACTCATCGTCCATTATGTAAACCAAATTCTCCAGTGGTGCTCCAAAAGAAACTAGATTTTATGGCAGAACATTTGAGTTCAACTATGGCTAGAATGCATTATCTTTGTAAGTTACTCCGAATAGTTTATGTTCTTTCATTTTTACAACAGAGGAGAAAAATTAAATATTCTCACTGAGGTACATTTCTAGGTTGTCATATTTCTACTTTCTAGCTTTATATTTTGGAAGTAACTCGTGACTTATAACACGATTTCTGTAGGATCATAAACACCTTGCACTTTCTTTTGCTCTGAGGCATTGCGATCACATTTGTTTGACATATACCTACATTTCCTTTCCCACTCTTCATGGATTTCTCCTGTTGGAATCTTGCATATCTCCCAAGGCTAAGATCAAGTTCAGCTTTGCCCACCAACCTTCTCATGACACCTGCAGTTAGAAATAATGCCTTCCTTTAGTTTCTCTCACACCATTTTGTCTGTGTGTCATGTAATGTACTGAAATTGGTCAAATGACTTTCTTTCTTCAACAGACTTTAAACTCCTCAATAAGGAGAATTCATGCATATTTTTATTTGTATCTCTCAACACAAAGTAATCTCTCTTTCAATGAGTCTGTGTTCCTTGACTGGCTGGACACGATTGACCTTATGTCACTGAGGAGCAAGTGCTGATTTTCAGTCATCACTGAAAAGTCTCATTTGCTATACTTAACTGATGAATTTCAAAAAAAAAAAAATGGAAGTTTTAAAAACTGAAATTCAGGCTAAGGGGCACATTTCATCAGATTAAAGTCACCTTTATATTTATATTAAATTACAAAATAAAGGTCCAGAACAGTGTGAGAAGAGTCAGATTAAGTATATAGCTTCCCACAGTAATACAAATGGACAAAATACATTTTTGTTGTATAATTTGTACTTATTTTATGAAATAATTTATTTTTGTTTGTGTTCTTTATAACTTTCCAAAGGTGGTTAAGTAATTTTCCAATTAAAAAAAAGCCTTTGTAATAAAATGACATTTTCTTGGGGAGATAGAAAATTGCCTGGTCACTTACTCTGTGTAAGCTCATTTTAATGTTGAAGGTGCTCACTGTGTTGGTCATTCTTTACCCTTAAATATTCAACAAATTGGAGTTTCACTATAAAGCTGTAATTTTGCCTTTGTATGTGGAGGAGCATGATTAATTGCTGCTTATTCAAAAAGGCAGTTAATGGAGAGAGAAAGAAACCTGGCCCAGCAGGAGATTTCATCCTCCTTTTCTTGGCCAGAAATTCTTGAAGGGTACTTGTCTGATTTAGGCTCTTCAAATGGGGAGATAAAAACTTGGGCTAATTGAGTCTTTGGAATGGGATAAACACTCGGTTCATTCTCTGAGTTTCAGCAGACAGGCTCATCTGAAATGGTGTTGCTACAATCAGGGTAATTTTCCATTTAGAAACCTTCTGATCTCTGGCAGAGCCCTATGGTACCTTGAGCTTGATGACTCAGTGACCTTTGTACCACTGGGGTGAGAAAGAGAGTAAGGGAAAATATTTCTATATCTTAGCAACTAATTGATTCAGTAGGACTCATGGCGTTTAACAGATATTCTTATTACCTGCCTTGTCTTGTCCTAACCTTAGATAGCCGTGACATGGAAATGCAATTTTATTGTACGGAGCTGCTTAAGTAATCCCACAGGGTGTAATAATGTCCAGTGTTCAATCTCTGTTCCCAGCCAGCATACAACTTCATTTTTGTGAAGTCATTTGAGTAACTGACATGTATTTTGGTGAATGGACTGCTGACAAATGGGTGAAAAAAACCTCAAGGATTAAAGAGAATATTTCATTTTACAATGACACAATTTTGATATGCAAATCAACCAAAATAAACCACACTGCAAGGTTTGGTGACATGCACAATGATATCTGATGAGGCATGGTTATCTTAGTTATTTGAACTGTTTTAAATTCATATAGTGAGAGACTGTGAGAGTTTAGAGCTACACACACAGAGTCCTGCACACGGGTTATACAACAAAATAAAATACATTGGTTCATTTTCTTGCTTGATGTTGTCGCTCTCTTTTCTCCATAAAAATTAAATTCCATTCTCAGTGATCATCCTGTGATTCTGAAGCTAGTACTTTGTGCTGCAATTCATTTTACTTATGGTCCTGCAATTAAATTTTGGGAGGAAAGGATGTGTAAGAATCCAAAAGAAACCTGTCTTGAGATACTAAGGCAGTGCCTAGTAGGTGAGAAAAGTAAAGGGGGATCAGATTAAGCCACTAGGATTAGGAGTCATTGGGGAATTCAGGAGTTGCGAATGATTCAGTGAACATTTGGGCATGATTGTTGGGTGCTGGGAAAACTGGTGACCATAGAGGATAAAATGGTTCTAAGTGCAGGATTTATAGAGCAGGCTGGTTCCATTTTCTTTCTCTTGGAAAATACACTTCTAAGGTGATATTTTAAAGTTATATTTTGGAGAGTTTCCTCATTAATCAAAAAATACAAATGTACCCAAATAACCTAACCTGTACAAGAATATTGGTTTCCCTTCCTATGGAAATGTCAATAATTTTTACCACATTTCCAAACCAATTTCTTCTTTTCTGAAATACATACAATGGCTTTCTAGAGGATCCCACAAATGGAATTTTCTTATAAGCAGCATTCTTTTGTCCTGGTACCTGGCCTTAACCATTTTTATTTTACTCTGGAAGCTCAGATGATTTGCCTGCTTTTTTCCCCTTAAGGATAAAGTAGAAACTTTTGAACACTCAGGAAAATAAATGTGTTCCTGACTAGTAGCCCAGTAGAATAATGTAGCTGAAAATATCTTTATGGTTATTAATACTGAATAATGCTGGTAAAATAGCCTAAGATCTTAGGATGAGAGAAGCTGTGTAAATATGAAATCACAGTGTTAAACAACAGCTGCATCCTCAAAGGATATTGGAAATTCACTTATCTAGATTTAAATATGAGAAAGAGCATGAAATGTGTTAGCTTTTGAGATAGAAATGTGGATAAATTTGCAGGTTCATATATAGTGATTATTTGAAGTCTATTTTGATTTACCCAGCTGGCCCTCCTCTACTAGATTGATAGTAGATTTTAATATACTGCATTTCTTCCATGTTTCAGCCACCACCTGACTGCTGCCATCAGGCATAGGACACACGGTATGCTCTGGTGACTGCTGACCTCTAATAATCAGAGAACATCATCTTTGCTCTAAGCGAGCAGAATACAAACAACGTGAGGCAGGCTTAATATGCCTCCCTACATTCTTTATGTTTAAATTGGATAAATTTGAAACATTTTGTTTGAAAAGCTTCTTCCTCCTTCTATTTTTCTCAAAAACGTATTATAGTAAAAATGTATGGAATATTCACTTATGGTTATCTGAGAGACTAGCCAGGGAGGTCAGTGCTAGCTAAGATCCATAACAGAATTGGGGTGTTTGTCTCAGAGATCATTCCTGAGGGCATCGTTTTATGTCCCATGATTTCTCACGGTGGTGACTGTCTTTCTATTCTCTTGCACTGTTTCCTTCTTCACTCCCTGAGCCATCTTTTGGCATTGTCGAAACCTAGGGAATCTTGGATCACTGTCTCAGTCACTTTCTTGATCTGAGGCACAACATCTGACACTCGTGACTGAAGGGAGAAAAGGTTTGTTTTAGCTGGCGTCAGTCCGTTTGTGGGTGATTGGCAATGATGGAAGGGCATGGTGGAGGACCCATCTGGAGACAAGCAATTCATTCCATCGCAGCAGGAAGCAGGGAGAGCCAATAGTGGATCTGGCAAGGGAGTTACAGTCTTCCAGGTCGTGGTCCGGTGATTCCCTCCTTCTGAGAAGGCCTGCCTTCCAGTGGCACTGATCACCGATGGGTTAACCTCCATGACTGAACCATCATCCAAACATATGAAGTTTTTTGGAGGAAATTCCAGATCTACACTGTAACAATCATGTAGAAAAATGCAGAGAGGAGATACCTAAGGTAACTCCTGGCTTATTTCAGCTCCACGTGTAACTTTCCAATTCTATGTGTGGGAATGAGTGCTTTAGAGGAGCCCTTAAGGCCCTTCCAGTGTTTCCTTTTTCTTTTCCTTGTTCTTGTTGGTACACATAGGCAACACACAATGTCTGCATTAAATTGGAAATTTGACATTCACTATTTGGCGATTTCTTTTACTCTATGAAATACTAAATTTATATCTCTGTTGATTTTCTAAAACTCACTTAAGAATAGTGTTGTTAGAGATGGCAAATAAAAAAACAGTAAATTAAAAAATGTACTAGAATTCTTGTTTTTAAATTATTCAGTTTATCTAAAATTCAATTTTAATTATCCATTCAATACTTTATCTAGCCCCCATATCTGAAAGACACTTTTGAGTATACTACTATCTTCTAGTTTCCTCAGTTTGGACTTGATATGTTACTATTTAGAAAACATTTTTTCTAACCAAAAATGACCAGCTAGGTCAAGAATAGAAATCAAAGTTTATCTGTATCATTGGCAGTAGGTCTTTCGGTGACCTTCTTTTGCAAAATTGTTTTGGTAAATATTTTGTATACTACACAGAATAGATGTGCATATCTTGGGTTCTAATGCGTGTACTTAGTATTCCTCTACTGTGCCCCCCTCATCAGAAATGAAGAGAGAGCCTTAGAGACCTGCAAGCCCCTGGCAGCACCTCCCTTCCTCTGAAGCTCTACACTTGCCCTCTGGTACGTCACTTGGCACCACGAGGACCAATCCTCCCATGACCTACACTGTGCTCATACCAATTCCCGAAAGCAGTCTGGAATCTCAAAATCACTCTAGACTCTCATTCCTACGTATCTTCTTGTCTCCTGAAGCTTTAGCTTTCCAGAAACAAAGACTCAATGGCAAGATATCTCTCTGCTTCATCTTTTCTGTACCGGTTCCTTTCACTCGTATAATTGAAGGCTGGGCTTCCTCTGGTGCCATTACTTTCATCGTAGAAGCCTCACATGTAGTAGTTTTCTCTCCCATAATTTTTGGTGAAAAACAGGGTAGGTGGTGTGGTGTTTAATCTTGGTTGCCAAATTGACGGGTTTGAGAGATTATTGAAGCACATTTCTGGGTGTGTCGAGGGGTGTAGTCATGGATGCATGACCTTGGGTACTTCTCTGGTCCTTTGACTCTGTTTCCTGGATATTGGTCTCTTGCTTTTTTTCCCCCAGCTGCTATAAAGTGATCTGTTGTGTTCCATCACACTCTTCTCCCAGGGCCTGATGTTTCTCTCTTGGGTCGAGATTACGGGGACTAAAACCTCTCAACTGTGAGTTAAAATAAACTTCTTTAAGTTGTGGGTGTCAGGTATTTATTTTGTCCTAGCAATCAGAAAGCCAACTAACACAAGGAGTTATTTGCTCTGTCTTTCTGTCTCTAAATTATTTTTTTCTTTCTTTGTCTTTCTAAAGAGTCAGCTTCTGTGGCATGCAACGGTGGTATCATCCCTTCCATGATGTCCGTTCACTGCTCCAATTTCCTTAGCAGTGCCCTTCATTCCTTGAAGATTTTGGTTCCCAGCCTACTACTCCTGACACTAACACCACTCCTGCTGTCTGGTGCTTAGTGACTTAAAAATCCACATTTTTTTTTTTCTAGAATTCTACAGTCTCGGGTTTTTGGCCTTCATTTATCTCAGCCAACCACTTCCATGGCCATAATAATTAATGTTTTCATTCACCAGACATGTTCCTTATCTCACTCGCAAGCAGCCTATCGATGAGCTATCCCTCTGTCCCATCTTGCCAGCTTTTTCACTCAGCTTCCTCAGTTCCACAACTTCTCAGTGTCCTTCACTTCCTACCATCTTTGCCTGTTCCTGATCATCTAGCATAATTCCTCATCAATTTAAAATTCTGTAATCAGCCATTATAGTCACTAATTTGAAAATATTCTCAACTACCTTGTTCCCTTTCCCTTTGTTATACTCCCATGACTAACTGTAAGCATGGTTAAAACAAGCTTTCTGACTACTTAGTGCTTGAACTTAGGCAGCTGAAACAAGATACCAGCCATGATGAGTTCTATTTTAAACACACAATTACGAATTTTGAAGTGGGACCTGCTGCCAGTTATCCTCCTAATGTGTTCATTCTCTCACTATACTAGCTTATTGGTATGTTTTCTGTTTTTCTTTATATCCTACAAGGTCTGCACTCACTTGTCCTTTCATCTGCTACCCCTGCTTTCTACTTACCGACAGAAGTAGTTAGAAGAAAATGTTCAAATGCTCACATTTGTTCCTGTGTCTTTTCCTGTATACTGTACTTTCTCTTTTTGGCTGTAAATGAACTACTGGTATTCCTGGATAATGAGAGATGTCTCAGCTACGATAGACCCCATCTCACCTCTTCTCAGAGACACTTCAACAAGACTTTATTTTCTTTGTGACTCACCAATCTTGCCCTCTCTGTTGGGTTAATCTGTTTGCATATTTGTTACAATTTTTTAGATTAAAAAATATTTTCTTATGTCTTCTCTTCCTTCACCTGATGCTTCCTATTTCTTTTTGAAAGGATTATCCTAGGTTGTGGACTTGCTGTTGCCAAATACTCTTCTCTGTTCTTTATGAAACTTACTCAAAATATCCTGTGTCTCCATTCCATCATTGAAGTCAGTCTTACTCTGGTCTTCTGTTCTTCTCTCATTGTGAAACATAAAAGATTATTCCACAGATTTCATTGTACTTGACCATATAAGAAAAATTGAGGATAGGTAATCACTTGTCATTGATATATTTACTTGACGTGACCCACACGACATCACATTTCCCCGCCTTTCTTTCACTGTGCTAGGCACAACTTCAAAGGGTTCTTTGGCTCTTTAGTCTCTAAATGTTGGAACATGGGAGACCTCACTCTTTAAGCCTTTTCTTCCTTTCTATTCATTCCCTTCCCCAATAGAGGGAGGAATTTTAATCATATTTTTGGCTTCAAATTCTATCTACATGCATGACATACATATGTATATTTTCCTCCTGGACCCCTCTTCTCAATTTCAATATCCAAATACATCCAAATATCCCATGAAAGTGAAGGGGTCCCTTGTGTTCCATTGCAACATCAAGTTGCCATTACATGCTTGATATTTCCAAAGTAGATTGGCTGGTATTTCTTCACGTCCAGTTTTGTTCTTACAAGTGCCCTCCTAAATGACACAAGTAGGAAATTCACCTGCCTACTTGTTCTAGCCAAGATCTTGGCGTCACTTCTGGCTCCCACATTTTCTCATATTCTACCTAAACCTATTCCATTCTTACCATTCTTAATTCACTACAACTTCTGAACTACTTTCCTGGATTAAAGGGAAAATATTACCTCATCTTCTTGCCTCTCCTCTTGGATTTATTTTCAGGTAAGCAGACAGAGATTTTGCCATGTGTTACTTTGTTCTTGTTGGCTCATTTTCGTGTGAGTCTTCATGTGTTTTCTGAGCCTGAATTATTGTTCTCGGTGCTCCGAGACTTCGCTTTATGCTGCTACTTTTCTCATTTGAAAGGGATTTCCTCTCTTGTTGTGTAGTCCTGACTCCCCATTGGGGCCTCTGAGATTTCTTTACGTGGAATATTCTTCCTTAAGATATCCACGTGGCATCAGTGAAGGTTTTCCTCCACAGCCCTTGGCCCCTGAGAGCATTTCTCACAACTTCAGCGGAATTCACCTTATTGCCTCCATCCTAACACTTCTCTTCTTTACCTAACTTAGTTTTTTAAAACTAACATCCTACACATTTCTTAATAATTTTGTTTATTATTGGCCTTTCCCACTCAGAATTTAAACTAAGTAAAATCAGGGATGTTATTCTGTTTACTGTCTGCTATATATCCTCAGAGTCGTGGTACACAGAATATACTCAGGCTTTTCTTGAAAGAAAAATCTCAGCGAAATATGAGTATTCCTATGAAGATGGCCCTGAATCCACTAGGTTTTGAAAATGAGTGACATTGTGGATATTTTTTCCATTTTATTGCTATGTATAAGCACAAAATTTAAGGTTTACAATGAAGTTGAGCATTTTGTGCACCTATGTATCTTGTCAAGATGACAAGGACTTTCCCACTCTCCTTTTGTCCCACACCCTCCCCACCCCACCCTCCCTCCTTGCCCTACCCCCCTGGTTCACTTTGTTTTTCCTTTTAAGTTCCATGAGATAGTTGTGATCTGGGTTTCTTATATCAGAGAGACCACTTTATGTTTCACTTTCTGCTTCTTCACTAAGCATGATGTTCTCAACATTGTGGATTTTATTCACTTAATTTCTCAGTATTTTATGAATATAAAGATTAAAAAAGGCGTCCTATAGAAATGTGTATTTTAGGGACCATTGCTTGGGATATACGATTGTTTTAATAAGGAAATGTTATTATTAGTACATAGTAATCTAGGAGGTTAGACTGTCAGAAAGAGAAAGCAGACCATTGTAGACGTGGTAGAAAATTGTAAGAGAAGTGACAGAAGGGGGAAAGGGTTCAGAATAAAATGCCCAGGCCTGCTTAGCTATGGTGCATCTTTTTAGGTATGGCACAATCCAGGATTGAGAAACGGAAGCACTTGAGCAGCATGAAATTGAACATTCCATTTTTTAAAAGAACAGGTTGATATCTGCTGCACCTCAAGTTCCTCATTGAGTGTATGTGATTGTCAGGGTATATGGATATAGAAATGCACGGTAGCTTCTCAAAGACCTACAAATGCAAGGAGTATTTTAGCGCATTACCATCAAGAAATGATCCAGCAGGGGCTGTGATGCAATCAACAGTCAACAGAAAGAAAGTCATCATTTATCTAAAGGCTATTGTTGGCTATTAGGGAAAGGTAGAATGTGGTTAAACCAGCATGTTCTGATGGATTATTATGGTATGCTGTGTACAAGAGGTTAAGGCAACCGATTTGAAATCTAATCGAATTTCTGTGTGCAGTTTGGATTCTGTGCTCAGTAACTCCTCAGGACTATAATGTGATTTAATGGGAGAAGGAATAGAAAGAATGAAGTAGGTATCCTGAATCTGCGTGAGAAGTCAACATTTGGCCAGTCGCACTGGTGGGCAAGATTTTCAGGGATAGAATCTCCAGAGAGTTCCTGATCAATGCCTTAGTAATGTTATACATGTCAAAGACAAAGGTGATAGGTAAAACAGAATAAATCAAAACATCATGAGCGTGGAGGGTGAGGAGACTTCTGATTTGGCTAACAGGAGCGACAGTGCTCAGGAAAGTGAAGAAAAATGTGGTAAATGGAAATACTTAGATTATGCTCATTGCAGGGTTTCACAAACTATGTAGCTAAGAAGTTTTTCCTTATTTCTATACTTCAGTAGCAATTTAATCCTATCTCCTTTTTTATAGTGGTCATAAAATTATTCAGCCTCCTTTTAAAATACAGCTGCTGCATTTGACTCTCTGATCTCTTGCAGAGCTAAATTCCACTGTGTGCGGAAGTACTATTTTATTGGTTTTTAAATTTTCTTGTTACACCATTCATGTGAGTACTTATTCTCATATTGTACCATGTCATTTTAAGCTTGGAATTGATAATTTTTTCCCCCCTCTGAACCTTTCCTCATCTTAAATAGTACAATTACCTTCATTTTTAACTATGTCTGTTGTCAGACCCAAGAAACTGGGTTTTTAATAATCTTTCAATGCATGTCAGTCCTGATATATACATCATGTCCCTCAGACCTAATCTGGACTTTCCACCAAGCACATGGTACCCTACTGTATAATCACTACCAGATAGCCATTGTGAGATACTTTAACAATCGTGAGGTAATTACCTGACAAAATCTTATATTTAGTTAATGCTTTTTATCGCCAAAGACACTTGTTGTTCTTGGCAACAATGTTTGCTCTCCAGCAGCATGCGTCTTCAGAAAAGACTGCATGCATTGGTGCTCGTCTGTGAGGGGATCCTTAACAGTGAATCACCCCATCTTTGTGGCCCTTGCAAGGCAGAGTGTGTGCAGGTGGTTAGGATGGCGGGAGGCCACACTGTTTGCTAAGTCTGCAGATTGGTCATTTAGAGCATCCAGCAAAAAGCCAACTAAGACGAACCAAAATATACAGCAGTTGCTAGAGGAAAAAAAAAAGTGACAGTCCAGCTTTTCGTTATGGCTCTGCTTTAAGTATTAGTGCACGTGAGAAACCCTAGCTTGCCACTAGGATGACACTGTGTCATTTGAAGAAGCCAAAACACTGTCTTTTACTAAGTATCTGCAGATTTTGGTAGCTTTGAACACCTTCTTTTTATATAGAAAAAAAATCACCCAAGGGATTTAGAGTTTCTGTTGTTTCCCAGATTGGAGGCTCTGTGATGTGCCCATGTGGCCCTAATCTCAGGGACGTTTTTGACCAACTGTATTATGAAGCCACTTCTTGGCAGAAGAGAGCTTGTATTTTTGAGGGCAAGACTGTTTTAAAGTACTTAAAGACCAACTCTTTAGGGGTCATTCATAGCCCAAATAGAAGCATCAACTAGAGTTGCATTTCAGCTGTTATGGAATCTACAAATCCAGATGAACTTGAGAGAAGTCCCCCGAAAAGCCAGTGCTCTGCTCTGAAACACAGGCTCACATGACAGTGAGATCTGAGAGGTTATTTTGCTATTCTTCACTGAGTGCTAAAATTAAGAAAAAAAGATAGACTTGGCAATCAAGATAAATACTCTTAATGTAATATTTCAAAGGAATATAAATTGTCTAAAAAACAGTGAAGAACAAAATTGTAAATGTGAGCGGCAATGGCATAACTGAGTTTCCTTTTCGCCTTCAGTGCCAATATGGCTTGGCACGACCTCAGTCATTCAGAACAAAGGATTTGTCTGTCAACAAGGACACGATTCCATCAAAATCCTCTCCGATGTATAAGTTTTGTTCTCTGGCAGGCTTCTTAGTACTCGCTAAATTTTGAAATGTTTGATAATAGATAATCAAACAAACAAACATCTTCCTTCAGCAGCCAGAGTTTTCCTCTTGTTTCCTTAGTATGACGTTCCCGTTGACATCATTAAAGACATTGCTCAGTGCGTTGAAAATTAATCTGTGTTGTGGTGTTAATTCTTAAGCCTAGTATTTCATGAGTAAAGTGGTGGTACTTTTGTATGTTGTTCTACTTGATACATTTAAAACACAGCTGCCCCATGCTACGGAAAAGTTTAGGATATTGCTAGTAGAGTAGCGTCATGAAATAACTTCAAAAAAACCTTGGTGACTGCTGTTCTTAATATGACTCTATACTTGTAGGCCTCTTACTATTCAGGTAGCCTTGTAACTCGTCCTTCTTTTCCTTAGCTCTTATATAAGTTGATAACTGTCATAGTAGGGGATGATAGGTTTAAAATAACTGCTCTATTCACAGTTTAGCTCAAAGCAGAATTTGGTTTTACCTGAGGCTAAAATGAGTCTTCCTCCTCCATTTCTACTCAGTCTAATTAATCCACCCTATTACAGGGGCAAAGGTAGGGAGCAGTGCCCACCTTATTCTTATTTGAGAGGCTTGAAATTTGGAAGTAAGTGTCTATTTTTTTTTCCAGGTAGATGGAGCCAAGGAACTAGCTCGGGAGGTACAGTGTACTCTCCATGTCAATTTTACCCTCAAAATAAGGACAGCTAATTCAAGTCAGGTTCTTACCAGACTTAATCAACAGAGACTCTGAAACTTGAATATGATGGAAATATTTTTGGTGGGAGACAGAGATATTGATGGAAAGGTCGATATTGTAAGGTTGGCTTTTCTTCTTCAGTAATAGTCATGTACTTTTATGAGTTCTCTACCCACATAGGTAACTATCAAGGGTCATGGATGCAAGTGCACTTCAGAAAAAGATTAAGCTTGGGTCCTGAAGATAAGAAAAATAAAATTGAACAAAACAAAAATTAATAATGACCAACACAAGACAAAAATATGTAAAGGGTAGAAGAATGTAGTTCAGGGCTGGTATGGTGTCATAACTTTGTTTTCTTCTGTCTTGTTATACAATTTTATGTATGTCTTGCAAGCTTAAGTATGTCTGATAGCTGACAATCTCTAGTCCAGATTTATTTCTTACCAGCATTCCAGACAGCAAGAAGTAGGAACAAATCACAAAGAGACAGAAGGTAGGTATCAGCTGGTTCTTAGCAAAATCAATTGGAAATATCCACATGACATCCACTAGTGTCCCACTGAGTAAACTAAGGCTGTGGTTATACTCAGCTTCAAGAGAAGCTGAAAAAGAAGTATTCTGCATAGCCAAGTAAGCAAGAATTTGGAGAAAGAAAGCATTAAGAAAGAGAACGACTATTAGTATACAGCCAATGGCCTCACTCGAGAATAGCTACCAGTCTTAGAACTTTGGAAAATACAGAGCAGTTACTGAAGCATCAACTTCGAAGTCCTCATTTCTTGTTGAAGACACAATCACTCCATTTTGAAAGCTGAGTTTTCAAGTACCCAGTCCAATTATTCGATTTAGGGGAAATTTTAAATCCATTGATTTTGAAGTCCTGCTGTTAATTACTTATCTTTGAAAAAACTGTATTAGATGATGACTTTATCAACACATAGCCATACTAATATTATTTCTTCTTTTTATTTCCAAAAAAATTGTATGTGGTGTTACACTCCTGAAATCCCAGCACTTTGGGAAGCTGAAGCAGGAGGATCATAAGTTTAAGCTCATCCCAGGCAACTTAGTGACCTAGTGAGATCCCACTTCCAAATAAAAATAAAAAGGTCTTCAGATGTAGCTCAGTGTGGGTCTAAATTCCTAGTATCACAAAATAAGTAAATAAGCAAATGAATTCATTATTTATTTATTTTGAGACAGCGTCTCCCTCTGTAGTCCAGCCTGGTCCTTAACTCATTATGTAGCTTAGGCTGGCCTTGGACACATGACAATTCTCCTGCCTTAACCTTCCAGGTGCTGAGATTATAGGCATGTGTCAGCATACCTGGTTTATGTAATGCTAGGGAAAACAAGGAGAGAAGATTTTGTAATGTTGTCATGATATATATGCACCTGCTTGGTAAGAGCTCAAACCCCTGTGCTATTGCTCCAGATAATCTTGCATTTTTTAAATTCTCCAGGTAAAATTTGTTCCTTTTTTTCTTGAATTTCATAGATTAATATTGCCAACTTTTTGTTTTGCAGATTACTTTTGAAGTATTCCAAAGCAATGTATGGAGATACCACATGAATGGACATACATTTATATTTTAGGATTGTACTTAAAATGTATTATTCTCAATAAAAATCTATAGTATTTGACTAAAGATCTACTATTGTGCACTCTTACATCATTATTGCCTTATTAAAAATCTATTTCCTTCCAGTAAAGACAAGAATATTAAGTTTAAGACTTTTAAAGTATTGGTATGTGTCAATTTAGCACTCATTTTTTTTTTCTGACAAGTTTTAGGATATCTATGTAAGCATATTTTAGAATGAGAATAAAAATTTCCAACTCCTAAAACAACTAAAGAATATGAGAGTTAGAGGCACCAGCACATATTTGGGTCAGATGGCTGCAAGGCTGGCATCTTAGACGAATGCAATTTACTGATAAAGAAACCTAGCTAACTTCCAAGCATGTGTATCTCAGTTAATGAAGTTTCTAATTTTGAGGATTGAGAATTTTGAGAATATGTCCATTGAGAATGCTAAAGGCATGCTTTATGCTAATTTCATGGAGGCTGAATGCTTAGGTAAGATAATACTTCTTATAATTTAGAATGAGAGTGTCAATTCTGTTGGAAGTTGTGTAATGTATATGGTCCTCCAGGTCCTTGCTAAACGGATTTCTTAAACAGCTAGGTGCACAAAAGAAATGTTTTGATAACCAGGTAAATAATTTCAACAATTTTAAAGTAGGAGAATATTAACATGTATTGTAGATACTGCTCACTTATTAAATAGCAGTAGTTAATAGTTAATGACATTCCTTACTAAGGTCATGGTAATAAATTTCTCTTTGACCTTTCTTTTAACTAATTATATTGATCATAACATGAACAAAAGGTATATTCTATGCTATCGTGTCCAGTTTATTTTTGCATAACTAATGAAAATTAGTAAACTGACACCTAAAAATCAAAATCCTATTAAAAATGGGTAGCTGAAATAAATAGGCAGTTCTCAAATGGAGAAGTTCAGATGGCCAGTAAACACATGAAAAGATGTTTAACATCCTTGTTCATCCTTGTTCAAAACAGCATTGAGACATCCTTTTACCCAGTAAGAAAGGCACACATCAAGAAGTAGCACTGTAATCAGTGCTGGTAAGGGTGTGAAGAAAAAGGAACCCTTTTTTATTGCTGGTGGGATGGTGATCTGGTACAACCACTACAGAAAGCAGTATAAAGATTCCTCAAAAAGATGAAAATAAATATTTCATTTGATCCAGAAAAAAAGTTAAAAGCAATATATATTAGCTAAACTGTGGAAGTTGTTGAAATATCTGTTAGCAGAACAACGGATACAAAAATTGTGATATATGCACAGAATAGAGTGCTACTCTTCCATAAAGACAGACAAATTAGAAGCTTTTGCGGGTAAATGGATGCAACTTGAGACCATCGTGCTTAGTGAAATGAGTCAAACTCAGAAGGTTAAATATTGTGTGGTTTCTCTAATACGAGAAACCTAGAATATAGGCACTTTGTAGAATAGAATGGGTGAGACAGTGGAAATCGAGGGAATGAGGAAGGGAACAGGAGGGCCCAAAAGGGAGAATAAAGAGACTGTAACGTTGATATGATGTATATGTGCACAAAATACTCAAGCTCAGTATAAACATTGCTTATTGCACATATGTACTAATAAAATTTTTTTAAAAAGCTGACAGGTGAGACAATGGGAAAAATTCAGTTCCTCTGGATCAACTTTAACCTATTATAAAACAATCTTTTCCTATGATAGACTCGTAGTTTCTGGAGCTTTAGTTCTGCTGTCCCTATGACCCGACTACCTGGACGAGCACCATGAATCTCTGTCAAGCCTTTGATTCCCAAACACAAATGGCTGTTTTTCAAAAGGTCATTTTGATAAAGGTAGAATCTATGCTTATGAATGTTTTTCCTACAGCTATAAATTGTGACTTTGCAGTCAAGATTAACAAGGTGGGACCACTGAGATCTTGATCTTATATACATAAAAAATAGTCTCAAAATCAATTTTAAGAATAGGCTAAAGAGTTTAAGCAAGCTTCTTATATCTTGTGGATGTTGTTAATGTGCCCTCTAGAAAATTGCTGCTACGTAAGCTGAATTTATCTCCCAACAAGAAAGGACCAAATCAGTCCAACTGGCCAAGAGAAAGAAACCATATGACCTCTCAACTGTAGAAGTCAGTGCTTAAGTTCATGGTATGTAAATAACACTGGTACATATCCAATGTCACCTCACATTAAGAAACAAAGAGGAATTGAAAAGCCAAGTGATACAAGCAAGCTTTGATGAGGTCTTACTCCGTGTTTGATTAGCACTAAGCTTGTACTGTAGGTTGAATACCTCAGTATCTTAGGTTAAGAATATTTAAGCATTTCTAATGCTGTTGGTTATAACTATGTTTTAACTTTTAGATCTTTCATTTCTTTTTGCATCAATAAGTGTCACTTTTCTCCAATCACGAAATTAGACTGGTTAAGTAATGTTAATTTGTGGCTATCTTAAAGTTTCGCTTAGCCAATCTCTTATTATTTACAAAATATACAGAAAATTTTTATAAAAGCACCAACAGGAGCAATATGAATTTTTGTTTTCCCTAAGAAATGTACTTTATAATCTGAAATTGCCTTCAGCGGTGTTTAGGGGAAGACCTTGATATTAGAAGAGTAGCGACAACTTCAACAACAGTTACAGAAGCCTTTCTTCAGGCACTGTGAATATACGGGGTCAAAAAAACATCTATTTCCTTCTCGCTTCGAGATTTCAAGTAGATCTTTTTCTCTGGGTGTGTTTCCGTTGCTTGCAGCAGGGTTGTTTTAGTATTTTGGGCTTTCAGAGGATTCCCTTCTCAACAAGTATCTTGTCCTCGGGGAATGTTTGAAGATCCACGACTGTGTTATAAAAAGAAGCTCTGGGCGCCGAAAACACACTTGGTGGCAGCCCATCAGCTGGTGATGCTGCAGAACAACCTTTAAAAATAAACATTCCTGTTCTGTTTTACTTAATTTTCTTTTCTTTGCAAGGGGAAGTTGTCAGAGACATACATTCAGGCTGCATTATTAAAATCCTCGTATTCACACATAGACACGGACACACACGCACGCACACACACGCACACTCACACACGTCTTACCTTCACACGCAAAGCTAATTGGAGATACAATCAAGGTGCTAAGTGTAATTTGCTGCCTTCTTGCTGGTGTATGTGAGTGGCCAGGTTTGCTATAGGCTATCATTTTTATTGCCAGTGGGAATCAGTGATAGGCCCAGAATTATTGCCTGATAATGACACCATTACTGCATGTTACTACTGTATTTGGACTTGGGGCTATTTGTAACTTGCTTGATTCCCAGCACAGAGCAGTAACTGAACAGGCTATTGTAAATGTGCACATTTGTTATCCAGATACTATAGATCAGGGTCAGCTGGGAAGCACCAGACAGTCCGTTCAGGGCTGTTGTACTCATGTTGAGTTATGTCGCACACCAACCCAACACCATTCGCTCTTGGCATTTTCAGATGGCGCCAGCCTCTGAGCTGGTAATTTGTGCATATTTGTGATTGAAAGTAGGTCCAGTAAAGGAAGCCATATGGTTTGCCGTTCAAGTCTGATGCATTGGTGAAATAACAGATGCAAAAACCGAGCACACCTGGAAGTCAGAGGCAGGACCCCTGACAGAGCAATCTGTTATGTAATACCATTTATGCTGGAGGATTTGTGGGGATGAAGTCCCTACAGAAATAACATGCCTGGAAATAACCCACGTCTTAATACATAACCTGCACTGGCTGTTGGGCATTTATTTTTCATAGCTGGCTACATTTATACTCTCATTAGTTTTCTGTGATGAATGAATAAATGTGGTAGTACATAGTTTATTTGAGTGAATGCAGTGAATAGGAGGTATAATTTGAAAATGAAGGCAGTGCCTTATCTACATTATTTTACAATGCGATAGTAAAGTTTACATGACTATAGTGTACTTGCATGTGGGGGTGGTGTGTATAAGTATGGCTGGGTTTTGTGTATCTAAGTGGAGTGGCTTTTAAGTTACATTTGTGCTCTCCTAATAGTAGGAATCTCTGGAATAGAAGTGGGCACTGTCCTATGAATCATAAATCTGCCCCTAGAAAGCCAGACCTAAGAGAAGGGTGGGTTAAGGTACTGTCTACTTTTAGTGCATTTGTCAGTTAAAACATTCTCTTATCTTTTTATTCAAGTTAGTGCAGTATTTCTGATTCATTGATAGCGAGAGGAAAAAGATAGGAACACAGAACAGTAGATGTCTTATGATCTTAGGACATACAGAAAAGACCCACATCAAATCTGCCACCTGAGAGTTCATTAGCCCATTGGAAGTAAATTTAGGGTTATGTTTTTTCTTTTTTTTCATGTAAGAAACAATAGAATGAGCAAAAACCTGTGGAGATATTTATTGATTGTGATCAAAAACGTTGTGTTCAACAATTGTGAGAGGTTAAGGAAACTATCACTGTGTATAGGAAAAATTGCAAGTATTGATTTTTATATAGTTTTATATGAGAATTATAATAAAGAGGGTTTCGCTATTCTTCAATTAATATATTTTAACAGTTACAAAGGTAAAACAGTGAATGAAGCATAGTTTTTAAAAGGTACAACTTAACAATAGGTCTTTATTTTTAATGGGGAGATAAAATTTTAGAAACTTCTTCAAAGTGGGGAGATGTTAAGGAAGAAGGGTAGATCAGAGAGTTGAATCTGCAGGCTCCATAGATCTTAAAAAGGGAGAGGTAAGAATAGGAGAGAAAGAGTGCTCTGATCTTGATAAGTGTTTCATTGAACTTTGTTTTGATAATAGAATCATATTTTATAGTAATAGCTTAGGAACAAAATATGCACGTTTCTGAGAAGATAGTAGGGACCTAATTGTCTTCATTTCCGGACAAGTTTATGGAAAATTTGAGAGGGTTTTGTCCTGTGGGGAATGTCATTAACAGAAAGAATATTACTTTTAAACAAGCAGATAAATAATATTGGGTGCACCAATGGGTTTCTGGGTCCTGGCCCAGGGCCACTCATGTTCTCATCTGTCATATCATCTATGTTCTATGTTTGTCCCACCTCCTACTATGCGGACTCTTTGGATTAAAAGCTAAGAAATCAGGAACTCTGAACTGGGAAAGACAGAAGCTTCCACCCTTGGTACTCTGGAAATATTCAGAGAAATATAGGTACATGTCTGCGTTTTTCCCATGTTGTTGCAGTCACAGGTATATAATCCCCAATGGCTTTGTATTTGTATTAACTTAGTTTAAATTCTTTCTACCCATAGTATTATGTATGGAATACAGTAACAGGAGTATGTATTTTGTTCTGCTAGTAATTTGGCCATGTAACATCTGTATGTCTTGCATAGTGACAAAGAAGATTATGCTTATTTCAAAATAGTTTTATTTGCTTAATATATCTGTCAAACACACATAGTGCTCAGTGTGTCCCAGGCACTACTGTTCACATTTTGCCAGTATTAACATATTGTCCTAGATAATTCCTGTTAGGTGTGATGGAATTTATTTTGGCTCAAATTATTCAGATTATTAAAGAAGTCATTTCTTACATTGAGAAAGGAAGAGAGACGTGGTTCAAAATATTAACATGGCTAGCTGAGGCTTAAATATCTACATTCGGTCCAAGTTCCTGACACTTGGCCACTGGTTCTCAAAAGAGTCCATGAAGAAGCATACTGTTTGCCTATTCCAATTTTTGTAGGAGATAGGAAGTATCCTTCCTTAGGCTTCCAAAGATGTTTACACTTAGTGATAGTGGTGGCAGTTTCCGTTCTTTATATTCTATTGTCATTTCTTTTATTAAGTTCAGTTTTGTAAACAAATAGAAGAAAGAAATCTTTAGTGTGTAAAATAGATGCAGAGTGAAAGCTGAGGATGTTGGGGTGGAGTGCTTTAAATTAAGTAGTTTCTTTTAAAATGCATCAAATCAACAATGGCTCCAAAAGAAAAACTGGAGGTAAGTTCTTTGAAATTGACTAGGATGTAGTGAAGGCAGACAACTTTAAACTGTAAAATATTAAGCGTACCTCTCAAAGTCTTGATGCCTATCTTGAGCCTAGAGGATTTGTTGGGATCTAACATAAGTCTTCTCTAATGTAGAGCAAATTACAGATTTTCTCACAAGTGCCACAGTTCTGAATAGAAGCAGTGAGCAAATTTTCTAGCAAAGAATTTAAATGACAGCAAGGGAAGACAGAGAATGAAGTGCTGCACGAGGTCATCTCTGAACGTGGTGGGATGTGAGAACAAGATGGAATGCTGAGTACCTTGGGGACCAGTAGCCAGGTTGCTTCTCCGCATGGGGGACATGGAGTTGAGACTAGAATGGCAAGAAGATGCCAGCCTGGCAAAAATTTGTGAACAGAGTGTGTCAGGAAGAGACAGAAATAATTAAAAGGAATCTAACGCAGGAATGATGTAGGTAAGATTAAGAAAACAATGTGGAGGTGATTTTGGCTGGCCTTGCTCTGTGTGAAATCTGGTTACAAACAGAAATGGTTTCTGTCTTGTAAAATATTTAAGTATAATTTAAAGTAATCAGAAGACTTGAAGAATTGGAAGCACACTATTTTCTTCTTTTCTAGCAAGGTTTCATAAGTAATTTTAAAGTCAACATGTATTACTAAATAGTGCAATGATTACAGCTTTTTACAAGGCTAACGTAATATTTTAAAAATCAGTATTTAAAATATTTTAAACACCAAATATATGGCATTTTTCAATCGACATGAGCTGTCACTTTGTTGTTATTCATATTAATGGTCTACTGTTATTTTTCTAGGTTTATTTACATCTTTGGCCCCCAAAATTGAGCCATTTTGTGTAATTGTCTCTTTAACATTTCTTTTTTAGCACTTAAAAATTGTACTTAAGATCTTTGATTTTAAATTGTTAATTGTAGCTTTCATTTTTAAAGAGACATTGTAATATGAACAATTTTATCATATTTCTAATTTTTTTACATGATGAATTTGAACACTTTCTTCCAGCCTATCAAGTTAAATAGAATCTTAAACTCTTAATTATTTTTGTACTGATTGTCAGTATCTTTGGGAGACTTATAAATTGACACCTTACAATAAATTTTGGTACCTACTGATTATTGATATGCTGGGTTAAAAAATTATGCCTATTGTTAATCAAATTTTCTTTGGATATAAGAATTACAAAATGGTAAGTTCTATTTTTTCATGTATTTGTTTAATAGTGTACTCAAAACAGTTATATGTGTTTATCTTTAATTTTGTATTCAGGGACACATCACAGAATAACATTTTTTGTCAATAAATTAAATTTAATATAGCTCATCGATTTATGTTTTTCTTTAAGTATTTATATCTGAGTGTTCCAAGAGCAAAGACCAATAATATACATTGAATTTGGTATGTGGCCCAGAGCTCACCTGTGTCCAGAGAAGCCTTAGTGTCACCTGTCAGATGTGCAAAATTGTGATTGCCACAAACACCCAAGAATTCAATAAACAAACTCTCACTGCCACAAGCCACTGAGATCTGGGATAATCTTTCTACAATATGTACATACAGGAGCAAATGAAAAATTCTCTAATTTAAGATTAGGTATGTTTAAATTCTGGTACCATAAACATTTGGAAAACTGAAATCTACATTAAACTTACCTGGGTTCTGCTTACCAGCTCTATGTCATTGAAAAATTGTCTTAATTTCAGTGAGCCTCATTTTAATCTTTCATAAATCTTGCATAATAATATCATCTATTTAACAATATGTAAATCAATTTAAAACAAAATATTCGGTTATAATTTATTTGATATTTACATTAGATTTACTCTATGTTTAGCATAATTCTAAAATGTGTTATTTTACCCCTTTATATCTTTTTCTTTCCCTTAGCTTTTATAATTTAATGTGGTTTGTTACATAAATAACAATTTTGGATTGAACAAATGCAGACATTTTTACAATATTTTACTTAAAAAAATCAGCCTTACTCTGAGTGTTGTATAATATTCACAAGGCTGTTGTCACAAAAGAAATGCTTATATGTTGATTTTTATGAGAGGCCTGTTAGTGAAGTTAAGGTCCCATGACATTTGAACTTACAGAGAACAAAAATGGGGAAGAGGAACGGTGGAGAAAAATTAGCTCATGGATTCATTACATGAGACTTAGGTCTGAAGTAAGATTCAAATATTATTCATAGCCAAGTATTAGCAAATATAAGTAAATTATTTGTGAAGTAGTTAGATGGAAATGTCTGTGGAAGATATTATTTACATTCTAAGCTATTCAAATAAAAAATAAAGTGAATAAATGCTAATTATTGATAGTAGTTTCCAGAGTGGCCATGGCTCTTGATTTCATAGGAATTAGTCATGTCTTAATATATGTACTGAGTAATAAGTGTATATCAGGCGTTGAATGTATGAGGCACAGTGATTTAGCCATCAAGGCAGATACAAGCCTGCCTTGATGAAATTCACAGTCTTCGAGGGAGACACTAAACAGTCCTTCTCAATCACATATTATCCCTTTTCAGTCTCATGTCGACATCCTTCCACTTGCTTATATGTGCTCTTATCCATGCCTGGGTTGTCCTTCCTTGTGGTAGCCAGTTCCACATTCTGTAGTTACAGAACGGATGGCTATGTAGCAATTGAAATTAGTGTAGAGACAGAAATATTTCTGCAGGAATTCTGAGTGGTTGACAGAGCTAGATTTCAGGAAGGAAGGAGTTTTGTCTCTTCCAAAAGTGAAAGGAGGTGGCAGTGGCAGGGACACAAGGCAAGAGCCAGGTGAGTAGTGCATACTACAGAAAGGGGAAGAGTTTTAGTTACAATGTAGTGAGAGGTAACGGAAATATTGTAAGGGGGAGATAATTAGGTTCTGCTTTAAAACTCTTCCTGTTTGTGAAGAAGAAACTGAAATGAGGAAGAGAGACAAAGATGAGAATAGCGAAGGGGCTACTGCAGAATTCGGATGACAGGTAACTGAGGTATATGACCCGGAATGGAATGACAGGCAAAAAGACACAGGAAAGAGACAAGAGACATTTTGGAGGTAGAAACGACAGAGCTTGGTGGTGCCTTGAATGTAAAGAGTGGCTTAGGGCAAACACCTAAACACGACTTCCAAGTTCCTGTAAAGTTGAATCACAACAGTCCAAATAGATGGCTGGCTAGATTTGTAGACTAGGTGGCTGCAGACATGCCTAGGTGACTGATCTGGAATAACATTGATTTAAAGAATGGCTTTGATCATAAAAACTGAAGTACAGACAGAGCACAGTGGCAGTAGGCCCCAGAGAAGAGAAGCCCAGACAAGCCAAAGTCTAGACGGGTCATGGTCACAGGCTATTCTTAGACGGGTGACCTGGTCCTAACATTCTGCTATAAAACAGAACTAGACAACTGAACCAGGGTGAAAAACAGCCCCAAGGGAGACAAAGCTATGGCATGCAAAGAGGTTTCCAAATTAAGCATGTGTAAGGAAAATGTTACTGGTTGTAGGGTTCTTTTTTGTTGTTGTTGTTCTTGAATTCCTTGAATTACTTAACCTTACTCATAAAATAGATGAAAATATTTGCCTAGAATGTTTGTTTTCGAGATTAATTTGACCAGTGTTTACAAAACACCTTGCATATTGTAAATGTTAAAAATGTGATCATCTTGGCTTTCCTACTGTGTAAATTAATACATATCTTGAGAGTTCTTTTTCATATAGCTATCTGACTAATAAATCTTCACACTAAAGGGCTGCCTTTCTGTCCACCTCACTTTGAGATCTAAGTGGAAAAAAATGTGACACTAATAATTATGGCAAATTCTAAATATATACTATGTACTAAACCAGAGTAAATTACAGGATACATGATGTTAAATTCTTTAGTTCTATCTCCCAAGGAACTCTGTGAGAACAGTGCTATTTCTTTTCTTTTTTTGTGTAGGAGTCCATAGACACAATTTTGGAGGTCTGAGCATTTACGTTGCTTTTGCCAGAAGAGCTGGAAATGAAGCGTCAGATTTGGTACTTGTACAAGTCTTGTTCTATATTGTACTGCCCTAAGACAGGACTTTCTGTCCCAAAGCTCTTGAGTCTAATGTGTCCTGATTTTGAAATGAGGATACTGTCATTATCTACAAAATAATATATATATATATATATATATATATATATATATATATATATATTTTGTTTGCTGGGTCTTTAGTGATGAGGAATAATTTGGGAGAATTTATATTCTCTTCAAATTTGGTAGGGCTGAGTCATTTATTCACAGTCTTTACTCACGCCTCTTTGTTCGAGAGATGGGAGACTCTAGAGTTTGTGAAAGGATGTGGGGCGTTTTGAGATGGCTCGGTGGGTGGTTGGTTTACTTCACTTGTCTTTCAGTATTTCCACGCTGTCTCAAGCATCTCACCTTCAGTTTTTTTCTTTCTTTCAATGCATGATTCAGTTCTTAGTAGTGGCAACAATAATTTTTCACAGCCATGTAACTAATGAAAGGTACACACGCGCCCATATGTGTCTATCCTTAGATTTCTAATTGTCGTATCAGTTTTGATATGATCAAAACGAAACACCTTCCAACAGTATCCTGTGCCCGGAGTACATCGGAAACTTTCTGACAAGTCCTCCCGCTCCGTAGCCCCTTGCTCCTCTTTTTCGGAGACAGGAGCTGGTCCATTCACAACGTAAGATGTAATGTCTGCAGAAGGGGGCCGAGCTCTGCGCGACCTGAGAGCTCTCACGTTGCGTTCTCTTTTTCTCTCCCTTGCTTTGCCCCGACCACAGCAGCCACATTGTAGGTCCTCAGCCACGCTAATGACCTGTTGCTCTGAGCTTCCTCATATTTCTCTGCCCTTGCTTTTTATTCCTTGTGGATAGAATCTTCTCCTTCCAGATA
Organism: Ctenodactylus gundi; assembly: GCA_004027205.1. Lineage (NCBI taxonomy): Eukaryota > Metazoa > Chordata > Mammalia > Rodentia > Ctenodactylidae > Ctenodactylus > Ctenodactylus gundi. The sequence goes on from PVKB01001529.1 coordinate 340,024, forward strand.
AGTCTGTTGTCACTATTACCATATAGACATCGCTGTGAAGTGTCTGTCAGGCCTTTTGGACCACTTGCCGTTTAACAGCAACACAGTTTCCGGGCTTCGTCCCTTTTGCCTGTTCCCGCGTGGTCTCTTCCATAGAATCCAGCGCCACCGAACATGGTACATTTTCTTACTGCTTATATCACTGCATTCTTTGTTCTGCCTGTTCTTTGAGGTCAGTGAGGACATAGGCTTTTTGTCAGTGTTGCTTTCAATTACACTTGGCTTGAACTAGGAGCTTTATTCATATTTGTCGAATGAATAAATTTATGCTAATATTTGTAATATAATTTGTCATTCTTCTACATTAGATCAAAGTTCTCATGTCTGTTAGTTTTAATTATTTTTTATTGCCCTTATACCTTGGGTCTCTGGATTTATTCTAATTAGCTGTGGCTTTAATAAGAGTCTCAATTTTGTAAAGTAGCAATTTCTACAGCAAATACTATTAAAAGATAATAGTACAGTTGAGTCATTTCTTTCAGAGAGTAGTACAAAAATAAAATTCATTCCCTTTGAGAGTTGTTTTTATATAGAAGGTTTTTCATATTTCTATGTAACACTAGATTCCATTGTGTTTATTTACTTTAAACGTTAATGCATATTATATTTGGAGATCTAGATCTGAATAAAATGAAACTATTTTCTAATGCTGTCAATGGATAGGCTATCAAGAATTTTTTATTCAACATGTAGTAGGACGAGCAAGGATTCTTTTCTTCTGACTAAATCCCTATTTATTGTCACTTGTGCTGCAAAAATGAAAGTCTGCACGTTAGTTTGTCTTCAGACAAACTAAGATGGTCGAACTGAATTTTAAGACACGTACCCTTGAAATTGGAAGTCCATTGTTCTTGAGAGAGGCCTGCTGTGGCTACATATGCCTCCTTTTCTGTGATGTGATACAGCTAATCTTTGCTGAACTATTCAGGATGCTTGTTACTGCTGCAATCTCAATGAATTTAGAGTGGTAATCAATTAACAGTAAATAGGCTTCTTTGTCAATTTGGAAGCATCCCAATGAAGGTAAAAAGAGAGTGAAATAAAGTGATAAATAATTTATACTGGGAAACAATCCCTAATTCTTTCTGCTCACTTTGAGGTTCTAAGATTTTTTTTTTTTTTAGAGGAAACAGGAGACCAATAATCAGAAGCTTGAGACATAAATTAACTCTGTTTAAAAAAGAGATATTTAAACTTAAAGATGTGTTAACTTTGCTGCTTACACCTGGATTTTATATAAGTGCTGCAATTGCAAAAGGCCACTTTGTCTCTCACTCTCCTGAGGAACTCTAACATTTTCTCTCTCACTATTTTGCTTTTTCTCTCAACTTCTACAAATTATTTTCTGGCTTGTTTATATCTCTATTTGTACCAGTAAAATGGTCTTGTTAGTGTACATGAGCAGTTGCTATTTCTATCTTCTCGGTTCACACTCTATGACACCTCATAGTCCCACCTTAGGCTGGCTTTTCCTGTGTCAGGACCTAAGTATTGTGAGCATGGTGATTACGCTATTTAGAGCTTTGAGATGTGGACGTTCCCTGGAAACCCTTGCCTAGCGTTGATGTCATTCTCCAATAACTTTCTGTCTACTTTGTCCTGTTCTTCCAGGGGCAGACAAGAAAAAGTTGTCTTCTCAAGGTCAATCCTGGAGGCAATGGGAACCCTGTGGTAGCACTCCAGCAGCTCCTTGCTCACGAGTGACATCTGGGGATAATAAAATCACAACCAAGTTTGTTAATCTTCCTTCTGCAGCAATGGAGCCAGTCTGCTAAGCGGGAGATCTGTCTTCTTTGTCGTCTTCTCAGGCTTCCTCCCCCTCTTCCGAGTCTGGGGATTCATCCTAATTCATTGCCCATTGGCTAGATCTTCAAGGTCCTCTTGTACATATTTCTAACCTCTTAGCCAAGATTCGATCCAAATTTTCATTTTTTCTTTTTTACATCTCTCATATGAGCACACTGAACACTGCTCCCATTTTTAGAGTCCTCATATCGTATATGTCCACCTTCTCCTTTGAGTTTGACACTTATTATATATGAGCTCTTGTGCAAGTTGAAAAAGTGAACTTGATGATTTTTGTGTTCCAGAGGGCAGATAGACTTTCCGTCTTTCATGCTCAGATCATGGCGTGGTAGCTCCACTTAGCTGGAAATTTGAGGGATTTAGGAATTGGATATAGTCTCAATGACAATTGAGATTCAACAGAAGGGATTTTTATCACATTTCGAAACAGAGGTAGACAAATGTGATGCTAGACTTAAGTTTCAAGATCTTTGTTTACCTAGGTCCTTTCTAATGTCCTGACAGGGTTGTCAGCAATAGGTTCATACAGTCACCTTTAAAAATATACATTTGTAAGTTATTTAAATGTATTTTATCTGAAATTAGTAAAGATTGTGATATATTATCAGTCCAATTTTCCCTTGATTTCCCATATTTCACATTTTCACTCATATCTGATGACACTGAAGTAGGACAAGACATTTTAGAAAGTGTGATTTAAAAGAATGTGAATAAAATACATTGATTTGAATTAATTGGAATGGGATTCTATCTGAGCATCTATCTTTCTTTCTTTCTCCCTTCCTTCCTTTCTTTCTTTCTTTCTTTCTTTCTTTCTTTCTTTCTTTCTTTCTCTCTTTCTTTCTTTCCTTTTTGAGACAGGGTCTCACTCTGTAGCCCAGGCTGGACTCAAACTTACTAAGGAGCCCAGGCTGGCCTTTGGACTCGCTACAACTGTCCTGCCTCAGACTCCTGAGTGCTGCTGGGATTACAGGCATGCACCACCATGCCGGTTCATATGGTGCTGAGAAATTGAGCTTGGGGCCTTGATTGTGCAAGAAAAACACTTTTACTGCTGTGCCATTCCTGCAGCCCCCAGAGGGCATTTCTATCAGTAAATCTTTGTACATGTCATTCCATTTTGGTGTCTGCTGCTCCGAGGACCTTAGTCCATGCAATTCACAGCTCTCAAGCTAGTTGTGTTAGACTTGAGACTTAAAGTCAAGTTCAGCTGACTATTGTCACACCACTTTCCTACCTTTAGTGGTCCGTCAGCCAACCTTTGATTCTTGAGCTCAAACTTCAAGTCATGGTTACCCATCTCTATTACTTGTTAGCATTTGGTGTTGCTCTGCATCTCCTTCCTGACTGCAGAGTCGGTTAATGGCCTCATAAGTGCTGCCTTATCTCTCCACACAGCCTCTGCTGTGACAGAGACAAACTTTTGTTTATGCATATTCTCCTGTCAAAAATGACCTTCTTCAATTAAACTTACATAGATTTCTTATTCATTTTTTCTGAGGTGACATATAAAAGATCTGACATTAATAAAGGTAATATTAAATGTATAATATACCCCCACTAAGGCTGCATTCATTCAAAGAAATTGGCCAGCAAGTGTCATTAAAGAGTGTTTAAGAGTAATCATTTAATCCCGAAAACTGAACAATCCTGAAACATCATACATGAAACAAATTCGGTATGTCCTTAAGTTGGACCACAACCCTGAAAGCTTGCAAAATATTACCAATAAAGAGTTATGATATTACTGAGTTAAGTTCGAGGATGTCTGCTGTTCAAAACCAGCTATTCAAAATCAGTTATTCAAAATGCCTAATATTTGGGGGATGATAGCTGGTAGGAAGGAATTAGGTTTATTCAAGTGTTGGGCCCAGAGGATGACGTAAGGACTACTATCCTTGACTGCCCATCATTCTGGGGTTCAAGGAATTTTGTGCAGAAGACAATAAAAAGCAGGCCAGGAAGGCTGCATGGTGAGCAGCGTCTTCGCCATTCGTGCTGTATGTCTTCTGCTCTGGCTAGAATATCACAACTGACCTCCATTTGCTGGCTGTAGTTCCCATAGTTCTTTAGACTCACAACTCACAAGAATTCACATGCATTGTCTTAGTTGATATGAAGCACGTGATGATTTTATATGGGAAAGTATTTTGGACAGATGTTAAGCAAATAATTCATAAATGTATTACATTTCAGGATTTTTGTAATACTCAACTTTAAAAGATACAATCCATTTTTCTAAGTAAAAAAGTGATCATTGTATATATTCTCTATTCATTTTTGACAGACGTCTCTCAGAATTGTACAATCTTTGATTCCCAAAATTCTGACATCATCTTAGTTTAGAATTACTGATATAAACTGCTATACAATACTGGTAAGTTTTGACTTTACAATGATTCTGAGTCTTAGTCTGTCTTTTTCTTTCTGGGGGGATAGACTGACAATCTAATGATGGTTAATAAAATTTGGTAAATCTGAACATATTTGTACATGGACTAAAATGCTATTATTATTGCATATGTAGGCGGCAGATTTGGCCTTTCCCACTAAATCCTCTTTGCCCTTTGCAGAAGATTTTTCTAAGCTGTTAAATAATAGAGTATTCACGTCATGCGATCTGAGGTGTTTCTTCAGTTGTGTACGTTTACACAAGTGTCATCCATAACACAGTCATATCTTTCTCATTGCTACTTTAAAATTAATTAGAAAGCCATGCAAATTTCCTTTGAAAAATTTAAATATTTCCCATCCTGTCATTATCTTATTTAGCCTTCATTATCCCTCCCTGTGAGAGTGAACAGCTTCCTAGCTGCAGTCTTCACTCTTATTCATATTCTCTGCAGCTACCAAGATGATCTATGTATACTTAGTAATCTGACCATGTCAGCACATGCTAAAGTCATTCAATGATTTTCTATTTTCATTTTTAATCATCAGAAGTTGTTCTTTAGAATAAATTTCCAGCACATCCAATATGTAACACTGATCCAATTGCAGAAGGGAAGAGCCCGTAGTTGTTCCTCCTTATATGACCCCTTACTCCTTAACTTTTTTCTGTGGTTCTGGAGAACACTTCAAAACCCACAGGATGACGACTTAATTTATCCTTCAAGGATAACATATTTATAAATGAATATCAAAGTTACTGTCGACGATGTTAGCACAGTAAGTAAAAAGTGAGGTTGTCCGGGCACTGGCGTGTAGGGACACTCCTGATGCTTAATGAATATGTCCAAGCACTCATTTGCAAATTAACCCAGTTGCCTTGGCTTAAAGATTTCTTGGCCACACCCTAAATCTAGTTCATTTTAGATATGTAGGAGCAGCGTTGGGTTACCCTAGGAAACACCATTAGGACTGGTGTACAGGATCTTCAGATGGATTTACTAATCCTGGTTGATTTTGTTCCTGATCATGCTTTATGACACTCAGCTAAGTGTTGAGAAGTAATGTGTAAGCACTAGAATGTTCTCCAAATGCCACGTTGATGTTTGAAATTCCATTGTTATGTATACACTCTTCTTTATCTCAATAGCTTTTGCTTTGTATTTCAGAGACTGACAATCTGTTTGGAAAATGAGTTCTGTGCCCTTCAGACAGAGATGGAATTTAGTCTTCTATTGTCCAATAAGTCTTGTGTCTGATTGCTGAACTTGAACAGACTATTCTGCTATTTAAATATCAATTTTTTCCCTCTTTTGTGAGATTTCAGAAGGTAAGAACCATATCTCATTGATTTGGAACATAATAAAATGCCCGGAACATAGTAGCTGCTCAATAAATGGTTGATGAATGAGTTGATAGATGAATAAATTAAGATAATATTCATTTGCTCTCATGATATTTTTGGCTCCTTTATAGCCTCCTAGTTCTGATTTCAATTTTTCTGACTATTTTTATTGAGTAAAATATTACTATTTTTTTTTAGAAAAATCCAAACAGTTAAGTAAAGTAAAGCTATAACTCCAAAATATATTTTTGAAAAGTTCATCATTTGGCAATTTTGACCTGTAAAAGAGCTTTAAAATCTCTTGGATAAATTCTCTTGTTTTTCATAGACGAGAGCCCAATGCCTTTGGCTATACGCTAGAACCAAGGTTAATCTCTAGTCCTAATTGTCTTACATGGTCCTTGCTTTTGACATGTTTCCAAGAAGTGGCCTTAGTGATACTTACAGTCAGACATCGGTTGAAACCACAGTATGACAGGTCATATCTTAATTGTTGTTGACGACTACTTTTTTGTTATTCCCATGCTTTGACTTTCTTTTTTTAGGGTTTATTGACTGAGCACAGGCTGATGCGTGGTTGTCACATTTACTGTTTGCCCCATTTTATTGATATGTATAAGTGCAAAATTTAAGGTTTACAATGAAGTGAGCATTTTGTGCACATACGTATCTTGTCAAGATGAAAAGAACTTTCCCTCTCTCCTTTTATCCCTCCCCCTACCCACCCCCCAGTACCTCCCCACCCTACCCCCATGGGTCACTTTGTTTTTCACTTTAAGTTCCATGAGATAGTTGTGATCTGGGTTTCACATTTACTTTTAATTTTGGTCGTTTTCTTTTAGGAAGCATCTGTAACTTAGATTTTGTTGTAGCCAAGTTGGTGAAGGTATTTTCATTATTATCATTCTCATTATCATGTAGTTTTCTCATTTTGATTTAATGTTTTGCTGTTTGCGTATTTTACTTCTTTTCCCATTTTTCTTGGCTTTTTTGTTACATAAAATGTTTTTATTTCAATTATTTAATAAGTTAGAATTTTTATAAACTTGGAAAAATATTTTAGAAAATACCTCATATTGTTTAAAATGACACATTTGAACATGTATTTTGCTGATTATCAATGTCACGAAAAAGTCATCAATTATTAGCATCCCCTGTTTGACCAAATACATACTTTTGTTTACCCTTCCTGTTTTTTTCCTTAGTATACGAGATTTTAGAGTAAATGTATATTAGATTATAAAGGTTTTTAAATTAAGAAAAAAATTTATGTTTTCATTCTGTTTTACAATATTTTTACTTGGTTTCGGGGCTTACAATACATCCTTTTATAGGTTTACCATTTCTTGGTTCACTTTTGGTTAATTTTTTTTTCTTTGTAGTACTGAAAATTGAATTCAGGATTGTCCCGAATTGTGCAGTGTACTGCATCCACCATCTCCTTAATTTTATTCTGAGACAAGGTCTTACTAACTTGCTCAACTTCTTGAGTACCTGGGACTGCCGGTTTGCACCAGCACAGGGGCCTCTTTTGATTGATCTATTAAAAGAATTAACATTTTTAGGAACTCAGTCAAGTATTCTTTCTGACTTTGTGTTATTACAAATAACTTTGTGATAATTCATTTCTTGAATGATAACTTGACTGCATACAGGCTTTACTGACAGCATTTGCCTTTTTGAAAATCTTTTTAAGTTTTGTGGATTTAAAAAAAAATTGTAATGGCTTTTAATGCTATAGAGAATCCCATGGCACACTTTAAATATATTAATATTTATTTATTTACTTTCGTGAAAGAGGTACCTCTTGTTTATCTTGTCCCCAGTCTCAAAGATGCTTGATTTGTTCTCTTTCTTTCCCTTAAAAATCAGAACTTTACCAGAATGTGATGAACCCCCCCAAAAAAAACAAAGTCCTTTTGTCCTAAGATCTCAAGATTTTATCAAGAAGTTTGCTTCCTGTTCTTATGTAGCTTATGAAAAGATAACAGATGTTTTATTCTATATGGAAAGCATGAGAATATTTGCCCTATTTTAAAGTTTTACAGTTTTATATTATTCATTGCTTATTTTGTTGTTTTCCCACAGGAAATCAATTATCCACTTCTGACATACAATTTTATTTGATGTCTTCCACGTGAATCTCGTTTAATCATATAATTTCTCTCTTCTTTTGTATTCCTGACATGCTTAGGTCTGTCATTTATGTAATTTTCTATAAAATTACTCACAATATCTGGCTTGTCTTTTTATCCTGATTGGCTACCCCTTCATAGTGATATATTGAGAAATGATTTAATTTTGTTAGAATTACACCATCATAATTTTCCTTTCTTTTCAGTCTAACTCCCTTTTAATATTTGCCTGATCTAGTTAGTTTTCTTTCCAAGGTTAACTTACCCCTTCATAGAGTGTGTTTTCCTGAATTTAATGGGAAATAAAGAATGTGCTCCAACAAAAAAAAATCTATTTGTTCATTTTGTATTGTAGATTACTTTCCAAAGTGTAGTTTTCTCTTGCATCCTTAGCCATTAGGTTCTCTTATGCTAAGGTGAGGAGTATCTGGACATGTACCATGCTCATTTTTTTGTTTGGGTTTGTTTTCTTATCCCTGAATGCACAGAGCATGCTTTAATGCTACATTGGCCTGCACACAGCATCCACAGTTTCCCTTGGATTATCTTTACTTTCTATTACAGATTTGGAGCATCCTCAGATTTTAAACTGGAGGCAAGTGTTATTGGTAGTCAGAGTCCGTGAAATTCTTGATCTTTAGACATCCATTATGAAATGTGGTTCAGCTAGCTTTAGAGGGATGCATTTCCTTGCCCAACTGATTATATTGCTGTGAGTTGGAGGAACAAATTTCTGGGTAGTTGAAGCAGTCTTTACGTTTATTTTTGTTTCTTTGTTTGTGCCAAAAACAGGGACTAAATAACCAAAACCCTTTCCACTGTTTTCAGATTCCTCAAGCTTAAACCTTCTGCTTGCGGTAACAACTTTAGAGGTCAAACATCTCATTTTGATGAACTATCTATCTTAGCAATGTTTTCTCATTTCCTGAAATTATTATTTCTCAATATGCATAGAGAATGGTACCCTATTAAAATACCTCTTGGTCATAGGCACATAGGGGGAAGCTGGCAACAGCATGACTTTGGCTATTTAGGAACCAAGCTGCAAACACATAACCAGAATCATCTCTGGTCATGCACGTCTCCAGGGAGGGAGGGGTAGTGTCCTAGCACTGGCATTAGAACTGAAGCAGACGTCTGTCAGATGAATCCTTTAGTTTATGACTCACGGTGAGAAATGGAAAACCCAGAGAAGGGATAGCAAGGGGCTGGATCCAGAGGCAATTAATTTAGCAACTCAAAATTATTTCAATAGTTTACCAACTGGCACAGCCATACCATTTCTACATATTTCTTGCCTCCAACCGAGCATTTTTCTCAGAAAGATGCTTTATTTAGATACCATTAATTGGAGTCATTGATTATTTTAGTTGCTAATGGCAATATAACTTGGCATCTCACTTTACATTTTTAAAAACATGTTGTTGTGAAATATTATAATTGAAGTCAGGGAGGACTATAGCTACTTAAAGTATTTTGCAGAGAAGGAAAGAGAAACTCAAGAATTTTGCCTAAATGAATATGTCTTGTGACTAGAATTCTGGTTTGATTTATTTTCTTCCCCCTAACATAGTGCCCCTTTGTACCACATAGTTTTCCATGTGCAGCTCATCTTATGGGAAATAGGACTCCTGCCAAAGAAATGTTTAGCAACTTTGCTACTTCCTAAGCTATTTGATTTTGAATCACCCACTTAACTTCTTGTCTGAATGTGCTTTTGTTCACCTATACAGTACACTATCTGGAGGATCAGATAAAATAACAGGATGAGAAAGCTGTGTACATATCTTTTAAATGCTTACAGTTTTTGTATGTATGTATGTTTTATATTTCCTGTGATGTTAACTTACTCATCTCTTATGAGCTTGGTTACTATTTACAGAATAGTGCTTTGTGACTAATATTATAAATATCTGCCAACTGAACGAGACCATTTAGGGCTTGCCAGCCTCCTTTTAAGTGACTACAATTGTCTTTCTCTCTCAAGTTTCTTAGGTAAGTTATGTAGAATCTAGAAAAAATCATTTATGTTGAGCTTCTACTAATTATGTGTATCTATTTTGAATAACTTAAATGCTCTAAAATTATTCCTGATTATGTCTTATAGTTTCTTATAACCTTCATTATTTAGTGTATGCTAAATATATTTAATTTTTTATTTTTATTTTATGGTATTAGTGCTAAATGGCAAGTTTTGTGTAATTTTTTACTTTTTTTCCTTTATTAAAAAATTCCTATTCATTCTTGGATATAACGAGATGGATTAATATCCATTGTGTTTTTTTGTGTGGATTCTTTTGTAGAAGACCTAAGAAAGAGTTTCTTTTGTGTGTGTGCATTACTGGAGACCAAGGCCAGGACCTTCCCACTGAACTACATCTTCAGCCCATTTTTATTTCTGATTTTGAAACAGGATCTTGTGCCAAGTTGATCATACTAAGCTGGAATTTGCAATCCTCCTGCTTCAGCCTGTCAGAGTTTTGGAATTACAGGCCTGTGCCACTAGGTCCAATTTATGATTTACTTTGACAAAATAAATCCCCAGTGTTCTAAGACCAGCAATTATGGGCAGCCAGAGCTTGCTGTGACTCTGGCTGTCTCCCCTCGTGAGCCCTCAGCTGTTCCTGCTACCATCACACCCTAACTGTGGGGCACTTGTTTCTTTTTTTACCATTCATGTGGCAAATAGGCACTAATCAGTTAGTTAGTTTGCATGACTTAGTTGAGAAGACTCAGAGCATCTAGCTAGCATTTGTTTAGCTCAAAGGGACTGCTATAGGTTGGATCTGAAATGTCCTCCAAAAGCCTCATGTATTTGGACGTTGCGGAATACCTACTGAACTTTGAGCTGCTAAGAAGAGGAACCTGGTCAAAAGGGGTGAAACACTGGGGCTTGACCTGGAAAAGGTCCATCACTGGCACACAACCTGGAAGGACATAGGCTTGCTTCATCCATCCTTCTTTGATCAGTTGACTTCCTGCTTGTCATGCCTAGAACAGCTTTTCCTCTTGCTGGGACTCTACCATGTGCTTCCACCACTGTCATCTGCCCATAAATGGACTGAGACCTGAAACTGTGAACTGAAGTAAATCTTTCCTTATGTTGTGAATGTTGGATATATTTCCAAGCAATGGAAATGTTACTTAAGACAGAAATTGGTACCAGAAAAGTAGAGACTTTACCTGATTGTGTGGTTGAAAAGCCTTTGAGACTAATCCTGTGAGGATGACTTTGGAAATGTTTGGAAGATGCTGGTTGGAGAGGCCTTAGAAAGCTGTGAGCCAGGCTTGATAGGAGATACTGGTCAGAGCTCAGAAGATCAGAATTTATATGGCAATGCAAATTATAAAGGTCAAGCTCATGAGGTTTCAAATGGGAAAGAGAGCTTGGCAAATGATCTAGAAACCACACTTGCTATGGTCTAGCAAAAAGTGTGGAGGCATTTTGTCCCTGCTGTAAGATTTTGCTTAAAATGGATATTAAGTACAGTACACTACTTAATCTAGTGGGTGAAATTTTGTGGCAGTCCCATGTTTAGGCTGTTTTGTGAGTGCTGTTTGCCATTGTTTACCAGCTGAGAAGCAGGAAAAAACAGCAAAGCAAAATGATCCAAAAATTTGCAATTTTGCCAAATTGAAAGAGGTTGCAGAAATGGGGCAAAAGAGAGCACGTTGCTGAAGAGAATAGTATTATAAAGAAGGCAACTATTTGGAATAAGGACTGTAAAAGGAGTGCTTGAGGGCATCCCAGAAGTATGAGCAAGTCCTCAACCCTTGGTGATTCAATGGCGGAAAGGCAAAACACTTTTCTCTGAGAGGGATACCACAGGATAGGCTGTAAGGACCAAGAGAAAAGTATTTGCTAGGGGTCAGCCACCTGGAGTTTGACCATCCTGGCACTGGGAGACTCCTGCTGCCATTGTCCAAGGAGGCCAGGTAGGTCACTGCTTGCACCAGTGGTAAAACTTGGAGTCACCCACATAGTTCTGGCTTCAGAGGCATGCAGAATGGAAGACCTGTGGCATCGTCGAGGCTTTGGCCCAGAGTTCAGAAGAATTCCATGGAGGCCAAGAAGCGCAACCCTGGGAGGGTAGTGTACGAAACTGTGAAAGGGAAGGAAGCCTAAGGCACAGTGGGAATTGGGAGATGCCAGGGAAGCTGATCACCTACAGAGGAAGGCCATAGAGGAAGGCTGGAGTGGATCCAGCCTAAGGAGGAGCCATGGGCATGCAGCCAAAGGCAATCCCGTAGGGACTGGGCTGCTGAAAGACTTTGGAGTTTACATATCACCACAGCTCACATGAGCTGCTGGACCCTGACGTACAGGATTCAATGAAATTGTAGGGTTTGGTGCTTGCTTTCCTGGTTTCCATGTTTGTTTTGGTATAGTTGCTTTACACCCTCCTGAAATGGGAATATTTATTTGGTTACCTTGTGCCCTTCTGTGTTGGAAGTATTTAACTTTGATTTTCACAGAGGCTCACAGTTAAGAATTTGTCTTGTGTCTCAGACGAGACCTTGGACTTGGACTTTTCAGCAAATCTGGAACTGTTAAGATCTTGGCAATCTTAAAAAATGGCTAAATGCATTTTGCGTGAGGAGGTGGACATGAGTCTTTTGGCAACCAGAGGTGGAATGCTATGGTTTGGATCTGGAATGTCTTCCTAAAGTCTCATGGATTTGGTTGTTGCAGTATATCTATGGAATCATGTGATTTTAAGAGGGAGTTTGGAAAACTAGGACTTGACCCGGAAGGATATATGCTAGCTCTTCTCTTCCTTGATCATTTGGCTTCCTGTCTGACATGTTAAGACAAGCTATTCCTTCTATTGGGCCCCCGCCATTTGCTTCCATCATGCCAGCTACCCATGAATGGGTTGAGACCTTCTGAAACTGTGAGCTAAAGCAAATCTTTCCTCCTTTAGGTAGTGTCCCCCAACAAAGAAGTAACTAAGACAGGGATACACTAGGAGCTTGGTGTGCTGCCTCACTGGTGGTGGTTGAAGTGTCTCTCATACACCCAATACTTTACCTTTGGATTGTGTTTTAGCCAGTCCTGCTATTCCCAAGCCTGTGGCTTTTCCCTGTATATTTCAGAACATTGTTCTTTTTTTTCTAAGTGGAAAGACAATAATAACATCCTCAAAATCAGAATGCTTATGAAGATAAAGGTGGTGTTAATAATTTCACCAACATGGTAAGAGTAAGCTGGGACTGCCATTGATGAAATAGAATAGTTTCCCAAATGATTGGAGAACCATTCACTAATTAACCAGGAAAAGAAGTTGAGAATTGGCATTCACTTATAGAATAGATAGATGAAAAACAAAACAAAACAAAACAAAAAACCCACTAACTTCTTAGATTCAAACAACTCTGAATAAAAAGTTTGATGCTCACATTTACAAATATTTATTTTATCCTTCTATGAGAATATGAGTTTTGTCTTGAGATGTGTCTTGGTAGTTGTTATTTTTCAGGGGACGCATATCTACATTAAATTTTAGATATTTCATTTGCAAAAACAAAAGAAAGCTCTTAGATTTTGAAACTCCTGCTCAATATTCAGAAATACAATTTATAAAATGCTACTTTGACATCCATTTTAACTATGTCTGATAAATAAAAAATATGTATGTATTTATTATCCCTCAAAGCTGCCCTTGAAGTGCACATTTTCATCCTGATTTATTGTCTAATTTCCACTGGATTTTGGTCTTTAACTTGCTCATGATACTTTTGGAGAAAACCTTGAGAGCAGCCAAAGCAGAGTACTGAATCATCCTCTTCCCTTTTCATCCAATACTTCCATTTCCTTCCTTCTTTCCTCCCCGCTACCTCACACAGACCTTTATCCTGCAGCAGAAAGAAAAGAAAAACACACCTTACGAAAGCTTTGGAAAAGGATTCAATTCTCTACATCAGAGCTTCGCTTCTCCGGGGACCTCATTATTTCTTTGTGGTACTTGCCCAGCAAATCAGGTCTGTCCTGCTGGCCCTCCCTCTTAGTTTTTTAGCTCTTTCCTTCCCTGTCAGATTTGTCTAGCTACGTAGAATGCACTGTTTTTCCAGCTCTGGGCAATACCTCGAAAATGTAATTATTTTCCTAATATTGAAAACAACATGTAAAAAAACACTAGTACTTTTAATTTTTTCCAAAAAAATAAACATTCATGAAGACAAGGGAGTCAGGAGCTTAAATGATTTCTTAAAACTAGGTAATCAAGGGGGGGGGGTGGGTATGGATTTGGGAGTTTGGCTTTCTATTAAGTTTAAAACAAATAAAGCAGAAAAAGATGAAGAAAAGATGTTGTGACAAATATTGCCAGCAGTAGGGTACCAAAGAACGCAGTTACAAATCTTGTTTGCTCAGGTGAACACTTGACAGGTGGCACCCCGAAGGTAGCTTGCACTTGTTCAGCATGCCCTGCCCTGTGGCCTGTTCTGTTCCTGGAGTCCTTCTCCGGCAGCCGGGTCGGGCGATGTCTGGACATTGCACGCGGCTCCCGGCCCACTGTTTCCAAGGCATTACCAGCTGGAGGCAGGTGGGAGGCTCAGTCTCGGTAGAGGATGCTCTCTGCCGTTTTCCTTCTTGTCACTGGCGGTGCGGAACCACTCCTGCTCATCATTCTCTTTTAATCTGGCCCAGGGATGAAAAAGACCTAGTGGGGCCTGCCTGGCAGGTGAAGCATCCAGATGCTAAGCTGCAGGATTAATTTTGCTGGCAGAAGCTTCTGGGAGTCAGCTCCTTTCCCCTGGCTTGGCTGGCAGACTGGGTTAACCCCTTACAGTCTGAAGGCTCGTTTGATACGTCAAATCAGCAGTCCAGCTCTCTTGACAGCAAGAACCACTTGATGCTTCTTACGTTCAGGAATCTGTATGCTAATGCTGGAGCCTGATAGTCTTACTGCGGAGCTTATATCTTGCAAGGGACAAAGAACAACAGATCCTGGAGATGATAAGGGCACCGAGCTACATAGATGTTTTGCAAACCAACACTTGCCAGGTGCATTCAGAACAGGGAAACCCAGAGACAGTGTCGATCAGAGAAAGAGAAAGAAGGAAAGGGAGAATTTAAGAAGAATTTTCCCACTAATAGACCATGGTTCAAGGGTGGAAAGTAATTTGACTCATCCCACACTGTTAACACAAACACACACGCACACACACACACACACACACACACACACACACACACACACACACACTGAAGTCTTCTTGAAATTTTGCTTTGTTTCTTGAAATTGTCTTTCTTGTCCCCAAAAGTCAATAAGAAAATTTACAATCTGACTCTGCTTTCATGAAATCTTGCCTCTACTGGCTCATTTTTTTGTTGTTGTTGTGGAAAAGTTTACGACAGAGTGTCGCCAAGCAACAGTACTTTTGAAAGGGGCCCTAAATATTAAACTCATTTCAAGTGTGACTTGAGACTCAGGCAGACTGCAAGAGTGGTGACAATTTACTACTCTTCAGAAGCCCTAAAGCAGAGTAAATATAGATTTACTAGTGATAATATGAGAACAACAGATCAATTTGATTTTAAGTAAATCCTTCCCCCAAAAGCCAGAATTTGATTAATCCGTCGAAGTTTGGTGGAACTAATCGAAACACAGATGAGTTTCTCTTCTCATATTGTTAAATGTACCTGACTAGAGAAAAGGGAATATTGTGGGCTATTTGTTGTAGGCACAGGCTGTCATCTTTCTCAGTGATTATGTACCCCCAAGCGTAGGTGTGGAATGTCCAGCTTCAAAACAGTTGGCGAGCCTAAGGTAATTTATTCATTGGATATGCAGAAAAGCTGGGCACAGTCTAACCCTCTTATAATGGAATTCTGAGGGTCTGTCTCTGGTGTTGACCCTAGACTGTGTGCAGAGATGGCTGTTTTGAACTGCTCTCAAGAACCCAGTAACCCTCATCCAATTTATTCTGCTTGTATCTGCTTGTTAGAAAGCCCTATAAGTTCCAGAGAGATGCGGTAATACTTTAGTGTCATGAAAATCACAGTAGCACTTTGAATTTGGGGGTTGTTTTTACTCTGAGTATCTTGGAAAACTTTTGAAACATTTATGCTTTTCACAAATATTTGTGACGAATGGAAGCCAGCTCTGTTTTATAGGCACAAGAACTGAGGAAAAGGAACTAGGGATGTGCTTAGCAGTGCCAAGAAGTCAGTGCCACATTGTCCCATGTGTGGAGTTTACTGAGAAGCCATGTCCCCAAACATTCAGGACTGTAAATGACTTTGTGCAGGATGGATAGCAGGGAATTCTTACATTCTATGGCTTGCCAAGCGCGTTTCTATATAACTGCATGTGGATTGGCCAGTTGCTGAACTGCGGAGTACTCAGCTGATCTCTATTTTCAGTTCCAGAAACTGAGGAGCAATGAGTAGCCTTCCCGTGTCAGCTAATCCACTGTTATGAGTAATGCATCTTAGTCTGGACGCAAAATCTTTTGAATCATTTTTCCATTTTTTTCTTCAGTTTTTGCCCCTTCATCGAGTTGAGGTAGGGAGTTGAAAGTTTGCTTATGTTTCTTAGTAGAAAAGGTCCATTGATAACTTTTCTTTTATGCTGGAGGAATTTAAAAAATCATTTCAGCCTTTATTTTGACTCCCATTCACAGACTCTGTCAGTTAATTTGCTATTTTTTCTTAGGACATGACCATTATTCCACTTATTTTAAGTAATAATGACGGTAGAGATATTAACTCTACTAAGTCAAAGGATTGAAGAGTGTCCATCTAATGACAAAGTCTTCATATTAGGCCTGATTTTTATTCTAGAGAATTTGATAAGCATTCTTTTATAGGGCTATTCTTGGGAGTTAAGTGGGTATTTTCCGAAAGTGCTGTGAAGTTCTGATTCTATTCATCTGAGAAAAAGAGAAATGATTTATGCACAACTGCATATAAATGATATGTGCCCTATATTCCTGTGTGTCCTGGAAGCTCTATTGCTTTTTAATATTGCTTAATAAAACTGAATATGAGGTTTTTTAAAAGGTCTCACTTTGCCTTGCAAAATAAATAATAGGTCCAGGTGGCTTTTGTTCTGCTATAAATTTCATCATAACTTCAGGAAATTTCCCCGAATCATGTTGCTTCTCACTTTAGTGTAGGAAATATGATGTGAAGAATTTTCTTTTCTTTTTTTTTTCTTTTAATCCCTTCATCCAGGAATTTCTTAAGTAAGAAAAGTAATCCTTGGAAAGAGATGTAGAACTGTGCTTTGACCATCACTAGCAAGGGAGTGTCAGTGAAAATGTTGACTAATGAATTTTTCCCAGTGAACTATGAGGACAGTAATCAAACCTTATCAGTCGGCTGCTCCATCAAATCTAGTTAACTAACAATTTTCACCACTATTAATCCCTAGCTGAGGTTCAGTGCTCTGGATTAAAGCTCTGACCCATATAGAAGAAATAAAGTGCAGAAAAGCAGGCCGCTTTGACAACATAAGTACTGACTCAAGACATTTACAGGGTGGGACTTTCTTAGACCGACAACTAAGAGAGGGGTATAGACCCTGAATTAATTTCCAGTGACCCATAGCGTTTGAAATCTCTATCTCATGACGGTTTCTTAGAAGTGGTTGGATTAAATTATGTGGCCTAACTGACTGGATGACCTTGGAGAGCAGACCTTAACTGGAGAAAATGTCTATTCTCCTCCTCCCCCTGAAATCCCAGAGTACACTGATGGAATACACCAAGAAAATTAAAAGTCTTGTTACTAAGAAAGCAGCTTTTTAGTTAGCTAGCTAAGGACAAAACTGAAGACATGTGAGTTTCGGCTTTGCTATTGTGTGAATTTCATACTTGTTTTTCAGTATCTCCTTTAAATGTGGGTGCTCCCAACCTCTCTCCGATGCTTTGGTTGTGACTTCATAATTCTTAGCTTTTGCCTATTATTTAATTTATACTTCTCTGATGCCATTGTTATGCTCACCTCGTATTATGGTCAGATCTGAAGTATCCTCCTTTTACTTTCAAACTTCATGAAAAATGTATGTTTTATTATCTTGGAACATTAATAACATTTAATTATGTACTTCACACATAACATATTCTCAATATTTGTTATATTAAACCAATGGATCATCATGATAACTGAAATCTCATCATTCACTATTCTTCAAAATAAACACTAAGATACAACCAAAAAAAATTAAAAAGTGAGCACATATATGAGATAAGATTACACACATACTATTTTCTTTCGCAATAGATATATTCTTGTAACACTTGACACATTTTTCTTTTTTTAATAAGTATATGAGATACACAATGGTTATCATAAAATGTGATATATTTAAAGACAAATTTAATTTCATTAAATAATTTTATTTTAAAATTGAGTAGAATATCATGTAGCAGAAATTGCTTCAGAATTGAAAATTTATGGCTAGATAATGTACTACATAGTACATTATTTCTTTTGATGCTATATTGCTATATTACTTGATTTTTTAACCAATGTTGGTGTTTTTATATTGCTGTCGAAGTCTTTTGGCAAAAAGGAAATCATATGTTTTATAGAAAAATAATTTTTAAAATAAAATAATAAAAATAAATTCAAAAATAAATACTGAGCTAGAAGACCATGGAAGTTTAATTAGTATATTAAATGAGGGAATGTAAGTCTGCTCCCAGAAGAGGAAAATTGAACATTTATAAGGATCTAGAGGTAAATTATCAGTTTGTTTTCTTTGTGTAATTTTGTAGAGTCATTATAAAGTCTGTATCATTAAAGTCAGTGTAAATTATTCTCTGTTAAAAACTACATGAAATTTTGATGGCTTACATAGGTAATAAGTCTTTTTCATTCATGGTACATGCTTATTATGGGACAGATGGTAACTCTGCTCTAAACTTCCTTCTTTTTCTTGGAGACCTATTCAAACAGCGACATCTATCAAGTCATTTGTTCATTTCATGTGTTAGAAGGCAACATCATCACTTGATAAATGAAATAAGGGAGGTAAAACTGTGTAGATCAGACACCCAGTCTTTAAGTGAAGCAGTGAACAGATCCTTTACAGTGCTTTTGGACAGGGTGGAGCCTGGGGGTTGGGATATTTACAAAATGGGAGTGTGCTGACACCAGGTACAGATGCACACTGACTGTGGTGAGACGGTTGTGGATTAACTGGGCAATGCAACGATGGATCTCGTGCACCTACATTTACTACCGGGTGATTTTAGAAGCAAGATTATTATCATAGCTGGAGAATCATCACTGGTTAGATAGATTGGAAAAGCACTCACATTTACTTGTTACTTTATATTCTGAACGGTCTTTTTCTAAGAGCATGAAAACTTGTATTGCGTCATTCGTTCACAGTAATCAGAAACAGAAGAGGATGGAGCCGTGTGAAGGGCTTTAGTCTGTATTCAGAAATGACACGTGTTACTTTTGTTCAGGTTCTATTGTTCCAAGACAATCACAGAAATGAGTGTAGCAGCAATAGAAAAGGGGGCCACAGTCAATTCATTCCGAGGATCAGAAAATATTTTGAACAATAATAGGTTGGACTACCCAGTAGAAGTAACGGTAAGAGAGAAATACAGTGGGTCTTTATGAACAAAATGAGCATAACATTTCTTTAAAAACATAGGCAAACACAACTATTTTAGTGAAAAATTTTACTTCAAAACAGTTTTATCTTTTTATAAGCACCTTCATTTCCTGGTTGAGTGAAAGGAACTCATGTTCATAAATGTCATAAATTCATTTTGTAATATGTATTTTCTATGATAAATTCTAAAAAAGCAAAAATATATTCCATAGGTATTTATTTTCTATCTCACCTGACTCATAAGTAGAAAAATATAATGCAATAAAAACAAGGCTATATGTAGCTGCTAGATCAAGCCATTAAATTACTGGTTGGATTATGTCACAAATTTTGTCGTCATGAGCTTTCCATGAGCTCAGTGTGTGGTCCAACTTCTCTGCGGTGCATTTCTAGTTTTATTTATTTTTTTGAATCCCATACCCAGGAAATGGCTGATGATGAGTTTACTAATAAGTTCTATTATTTTCTAGTTTTGATGCGTCTGTACAAAGTTATTCATTTCATATCACACACACTTTTGCTTTTATGCTGAAATGAAAACCAACAAATCTAGTATGGAGGCTCAGAGAAAGCCCAATGTTTTTATTGCATGCCAGGGAGGAGAAACTGAGATTTGTCTCGGCCTAGTAATCTTAATGCAACTATGTAATAATCTGTTGAACCAGATAAATTGACCTACATGTTCCCCTCCCTCAGTCTCTTTTGCTTTAGTTGTTTCATAACTTTAACCACACTCTTCCACCCTTCGTGTGGTGACTTGAACGGTCTTCAAAAGTGGGCATACGAGGCAGTACTGTCTTACCTAGGTTGACTGGTTGATGGGGTTTGTCAATATTGAGCAAATGTTCTCTATTAATTAACCAAACCATTGACTGTGTTTAGACTTTTAGGCATTTTTTGACTTTTATTTTGCAGTATTTTAAAGAAAAATTTTAACATAATGTACTCAAATTTCAAAGCTTTGTTAAGGCCATAGACCCTTAAGTTTATATACAAAGTTAAGATGCTTCTAGTCATGCAGACATACATTGATAACCAAGCAAATTCATGTATATAATAATGCTGATGCTATCTGACATTTATTGATCACTTATTTTGTGCTTCAGGCTGCATTTTTGCATGCATTTTCCCTTTTAATATTTGTCACACAGTGTATATGAGATGTGACATCTCTATTTTACAGATACAGTTTTCACAATTGTAAATGATAAATTGGGACTCAAATCAGATGGTTTAGCTACAGAGCCAACATTTTTCACTCAAAGTCTTCAGTTTTTTTTACAACAATGAATAAGTATCTCTCTCTCTCTCTCTCCCCTTCTCTGTGTCCTTTTAAATGCTTTTTGTTATAGGAAATATAATTATCTGAAGAATTATCAGTGTGGTTGGATTAGTATTTTCATGTCATTGCCTGAGACTCTAATGTAGGAATTCTCATTTAACAAAGTGGGTGTTAGTTCCAAGTTTTCATCAGATGTTAATCAATAACATCTTAATGACAGCTATATTTGTCTGGCATAGAACAACTTCTTCACACTTTCTGCCTTTGCCTCTTTTCTGAATTGTTTCGAACTGCTTCTCTCTGGTACACAAATTGCTGCACAATCTCATCTTTGCATGGTACACTGCTAATATACTCTAGATGCCACTGTGTGAGCTTAAATTACCCAATGCCAATAAAATACTCACTTTCCGTGTCAAACAATGTGTGGAAAGAACATGCTTCACTTCCACTTATTGGTGGGCATGATGTATTGGCTCTATAAACACAGTACTTAGCGTGAAAAAACATAGTTTTCAGATAAACAGACTATTTTATTATCTTCATTTTTCTTCCCTGCATATTTTTCTCAAAAATAGATGAAATATGCTTTGTTATTGCCTTGCTTGGCACTTTCAGGTTGGTTTCTTTTAGCATGAATAGGTTTTATACTCTCAAGCTGAACAAAGGAAGGAACACTGTGAAACCTGCCTTCGGCCACAGCCCCAGGGAACGAGCAAAGTGAGTTGCCTGGAGAAGGTGGTCTTTAACTAAAGGTCAAATAAAATTGTACCGGAAGTGTT
This sequence comes from Ctenodactylus gundi, assembly GCA_004027205.1. Taxonomy (NCBI): domain Eukaryota; kingdom Metazoa; phylum Chordata; class Mammalia; order Rodentia; family Ctenodactylidae; genus Ctenodactylus; species Ctenodactylus gundi. The sequence continues at coordinate 361,383 of PVKB01001529.1, forward strand.
GAGATTAGTTGCAAGTGGCTGTTTGAGGTGGTGGAGGGGGCTGATCTTGGGAGAATTGGAGAGAAAAAATACTATTCTAAAGCCAGGGATTTTTCTCCTTAATTTTAAGAAATAGGAAATTCTGAATTGTCTGTGGTTCTTTTCTCTTCATTCAACAGATGTCATTGGAATACTTGTTGTTAAGAAGTTTGTAAAGGAGAGTGACAGAATACACCTATTCTCAAAGGTGCACTATTGTATCAGGGTTACTTTGAGTTGAAAGCCCTTAAAAACAGCAGGTGTGAGAAGGGCATTCTAATCTCTCCCACAGGAAAGCCAGAGATTATGGACTCTCATATGGAAGGTAGAGTAAAAATAATCTCCAGGGAGTCATAATCCATACACGTTTGCACAAGTAAATCTCACTTAAAGAATCCTTTTCCTCTTGCCTCCCTACAAAATTTGTTTTTCCACACGACCTGTCTTTGTTCAACCTAACATCAAAACATTGAGTTTTACCACTTTGTTGGGTCTTCTTTTATTTAGTAAGCATCCTATGTCGTATCGTGTAAAACTTAGGTACTTTTCACCCCCAAATATATATTATGTCAATTTGATTCTCAGGTCCAGCACAGATCCTTAGAAGATAGAGATAAAAGTTCTCCTCTGTGGAGAATATCTGTAAAAAGTCAGAAGCTCTATCCTAAGACTACTTTAACTCATTACCACAAACTGGTGTGGTGGTGGGGAGGGGGATAGTGTCTTAAAGCCACAGATATTATGGAGGCTCTAGAAGGTATTTTCGTACCTTCTACTGGTTTCTGACAATCTTTGGTGTTTGTAGGCTTTTAGAAATATTACTCTAACCTCTTTCTCCATGGCCACATGGTATGTTTCTTCTTAAGTCTCTCTAGGTTTATATTTCCTTTTTCTTACAGGATCGCCAGTCCTTGGGTTGGTGTTCAACCTTATCTTTACCTTAAATTGGTTTTATCAATAAAGAATATTTTTAAATAAGGTCACATTCCTGGGTTCTAGGAGGTAACACTTGCGCAATATCTTTGTGGTGGACATAATACTATATGTGCACTATTAGGATTTCTTTCATCTAATAAATGCAATGGAAATCCAGCTTTCAGAAAAATCTGCTAGTTTAGTCTTCCAACCAGACTTGCAGCTTCAACTGTGTTCCTTTGAGTTTTAGTCCTTAAACCTTTCTAAAGTTCTATCTGATAAAGTATAGCTTTATCTACCCGCAAAGATAATGACATAATAATAGTCTCATAGTAAGATGTCAACTGAAAATATTCCTTTTGCTACAGAGCTAAAAAAAAAACACACACAACAAAATACATTGTTTCAAATAAAACACCAAAATTTCACTCATTTCTACAAGGTTTTGAGTCTGTGTTGCTGTTTCCAATCATCATACACAGTGTCTCCTGGCATCCCCTCTTTTTCTCTCCATCCCCCATGTCACATGAGCTGAAGACTCTGGTGACTTAGCCTAGTGGCTAGTGCTGTGACATCCCTCTTTTTCTTTCCTGTGGTGGCTCCACATCTGACAGAAAGATAGCAAAATATTATCAGTGTTGTTTACTGCTTTTGCAATGTGATTTTTCTGGTCATTCTAAAAACAGATGGGATCCTTTCCCCATGTTTTCTTTATAAGTTTTGCGGCTTCATCTGGGCAATATAAAAAAAAAATCATAGAAATGAGTTCTGAGTCTTGGCATATTTCCACTCTGCCCTGATAATCCAGCCATGAGAACAAGTCCACCTTTGCCTCCCGGCAGATGGGAAGGACCTTGGGAATGGAAGAGACTTGAGTATTCCCATTGGAGCCATTCTGAACTGGTACCAGTTTCCAGCTGAGGCACCAGCTTACTGCAATTGGCAAGTGATTTCAGAAGAGTTCAGCTGGGTCTCAAATAGTTGGGCAAAAATGCTCTGTCACACTTAGACTTTTGGAAGTTTATTATTTTAAATTGCTAAATTTTGGGGTGCTCTGTTATGCAACATTATGATATGGAAGTTGATGCTTTTTGATAAAATGTTGTCATAGCCAAGTCCCCAAATCTGTTGTTCTTGCAACAAGATGTTGGTGACTGTTCGTCATGACACATCAGGTTGATTAGGCTAAGTAGCATCTGGCATGTTAGCAAAGCATAATTTGGGGAATTCCTGAGTGGGGTGTTGGGTCTCATGCTTGTTCTCCACTTGTTTGCCAGCAATGTCCCCTACTCTGTTTCTAGGGTGCCATCACTCTACCACACTCATTCACCATGAGACTTGTGCTTCAGAGTCTGCCCACCATTAGCCTCCTGTATCCATGAGCTGAATTAAACTGGCAGTTGTGAATCTCAGGTACTGTGTCCCAGACATAGGAAAGCTGAGTAGTACATTTCGGTGGTTGTTGGAAACAACTACTATCTTTGTTATGTGAAAGAATGTTAACATTCATAGTATGTGGCTTTGGAAGATAGAATGTTCCTTATGCATAGTTCCTTATGCATGTTTGGACTTAATCAAGATGGTTTCCAAGCAAATGTTGAAAGAAGAGTCATCTGGTTGCCCATAGCTGCATATGATATAGAAACCTGAAGAGAGAGATGGACTAAAAAAAGAATTGGCCAGTTTACACAGGTAATTTAAATGATATAGAGGACCTTCTTTGTTAGACAATAAAACTATTTCTCATCTTTAATATCTATTTTCCAGTAACATTATTTCAAAGCCAAATGAAACCTGGAGACAAAGATTAAATTAGGCAAAGATTGTGAGGGTTTTTTTTTTTGTCATGACTTCTGAAAGAATTAAGGCCATGTTTAAGAGACCCTCCTTTTTTGGTATTAGTTTTTGGAATAAAAGTCATTGCAATGAGCTATATCCCCAGTCCAGTTTTTATTTTGATCTTAGGACATAGTCTTGCTATGTTGTTAAATTGCCTGGGCTAGGTTTAGAACTTGCACTCCTCCTGTCTTGGAGTTTCAGAATGCTGAGGTTACAGGCCTGCACCCCCAAGCCTCACTTTAATAAACTTCATCAAATGGATGAAAAAAGTTTTTTTTTTTTTTTAATTTTCAGTCTGGAATGGTGGTTGGAGAAGTTAGAGTTCTGACTGTATAACTTAGTGAATTAAAGAATTAAAGAGACCCTGTCAGAAGAGAAAGACAGAGAGAAAGAGAAAGAACAAACAAAGGCTAGAAATATACCTCAGTGCAAAGCTGGATCTGACAACCAGGGACAAAAAGAAACACACAAAATACTGGGGGAGGGATTTATTTTGAAAATTTGGTAGACGTATTCTCATAGAAGCCTCATCTCAAAGAAATCTGAGTACATTCAGAAGGTGAGATCACAAAAAAATTTTGTGCGTGACTTTTGAAACACAAAATGTGTAATAGGTCAGGAGGAAGTCCACAGAGCTCCTCACAGAGCTGTACAGACAAAGCAGCAGCCACCTTGAAGCAAAAGGGAATGACACACCTTTCAAATTCCAAAAGTTATTTTGTCCTTTTGATTTTATTAGAACATAAATCATGTTGAGAAAGCTACTCAACTGAAAACACACAGGACATGTAAGTTATAAGCCATGATGGAAAAAGACCCAAAGACGTAGGAAGGTACTTGCAATACCTGAGAATAGCGACGGACAAGAAAATCACGAGTGCATAGAACTGGGATCTAATGAAGAGACATTACCTGAGACCAGTATGGGGAATTCGGATATCATTTTTTAGCAGAATTTCAGAAATGATTTTGAATAACATCTATATCAATCTCTCATTCTCCTTAGTTTTGAATGGAAATATTATTTTTGAATGGGAAGGTGTGCTGTCCTAGGTTCATACTGTATTTCAAGTACAGACAGCTTTTCTTTCTGTCCACCCCCAAAAAATCTCTGATCCTGAGAAACCACAAGACTTGCAGTCAGCCCACAACTGAGTGAGACTTTTGGAGATACTAGGAGGTGGTGAATACACTTTGCTCATGGTATGGATATAAATTATTGAGGCTGCAGAGCCTTGGTAGTAAATTAATTTAAAATTACCCTAACATATATATATATATATATATATATATATATATATATATATATATATATGCATATAATTTTACAGTGTACACAGGCAGTATATAACATCAAAATGCTATGCTATTGCTAGGACACAGTACCTGATGTCCACTACTTAACAGAGGAAGGATTTATTTTAGCTCCCGTTTCAGAAACAGATCTCGGTGTGTTCGTGATAGGCCGGCGGTAGTGGTATGGTGGCAAAGGGCCCGGTGGAGAGCAGCTGTTCACAGAGAGGAAGTGGGGTGCACTTGGTTAGAATACATCCCTCTGGGCCCCACCCTCTGTAAACTGCCTCTCTTGACAAGATGCCATATTCAGTGGCACAGGAAATCAGTGGGTTAAACCCCTGAATGAATCACCTTTCAAACACATAAGGTTTTATGGGGGAGATTCCAAACCTAAGCCATAACAGTGACTTCTTGTTTTCTGGCCTAGTGACACAGCAGAAGTGAGAGTGTTCTACTTTTGCCTCTGTACTTTAAATTGCTTCGGCTGCTGCTGCCTTTCCTCCACTTGTTATTTTCAAGAGAACACACCCAGGTTGGCCTGCCAAATAAGACCCTTGTGAAGAAGTGCTGAGCTGGGCCTGGTGGCACAGTTCTGTAATCCCAGTACTCTGGGAGACAGAGGAAGGAAGGTCGCATGTTTGAGTCCCACTTGGGCAATTTAACAGACTAGTGAGTCCCTTTTTCAACAATAGAAGTACAAAACTGGCTGGAAATGTAGCTTAATAGGAAAGCCTTGGGCTTAATTTTTATACCAAAAGAAAAAGAAAAACTGAATCTTCTGGCTATGACCACGGTAATTAGCCAGCTCCGGTGTACCTGCTTGCTGAATTCAGCTGTATAATGATTGACCCTCATTGAGATGAATTGAGCCTCACCCAGACCAGCCGACTCAATAACTGGATCTAGATTAATGAGTGTTAAAACTTATTCTTGAAAGAGAATCTCTCTCTCTCTCTCTCTCTCTCTCTCTCTCTCTCTCTCTCTCTCTGTCTATATATATATAGGGCTGAGGATATAGCTCAGCGCAAAGAGCTTGGGCACCGTCCTCAGAACACTGAGCATTCTCCCTGCTAACGAGCATTCATTATCTACACTGTAGTTTCTAAAACAAAAATAGATGGCTGCCTTAGCGCAGTTGTGTTATTATAATAAGGATCTGAGACTGAGTAACTTATAAACAACTTAATTTCTCATAGTATTATAGGACATACAATCCAAGGTTGTTGGTCTCGTGCTTGGTGAGGGCCGCTTCGGGCTCCAAGAGGGTGCCTTGTTGCTGCACCCTGAAGAGGGAATAATCGCCGCGAACTCACACAGCACAAGGACAGAGGAAATGAAGACACTCCGTCATTTCACAAGGGCCTAATCTAGTTCTTGAGAGCACCACCCTACTCACCTCCTGAAGGCTTCCCTCCTTGGTCCTAACACTTCGGTGAGTAAGCTTCCACGCGTGCATTCTGGGGAACATCCAGGCCACCGCGCTGCCTCCACGGGCAAGGGGAGGGTCCCGCTGCCTCAGCCAGGGAGGTCGAGGAGGTCACGAGACCGGAAGATTAGCACATAGTCCATCGCAGGGACTCTGCTGTGGGCTTCGCATCTTCCCTCATCCCCGTGGCTGCTTATCATGGGGACCAAGGGGAGAAGTTGAGGCACTCCAAATCGCCATGCTGATCTTCCTCTGCCACTTGAAGGAAGTACTAAGTAAGGAGGTGCAGACTAGGTCATCAACAGAGGGGGCGCTTTTACACCCAAGGCATGGAAGGCACGTCAGCATTCGTAGGGGAACAGTAACGGCCAACATGGGGCTGCCGCCAATTCTGAAGTCCTCTTTCCCGGCGTCCTGCTAGGTCTCCATCCTAGGCGAAGCCGAAACTCGGAAGTACACACGGGGCCTAAACAGCATATCCCTGTCGCTCTTAAACCTGAGTATCATGGTGGATTTGGAGGGGAAAGGGAAATGTCAAGCTAGAGTTACAAACTACCTAGTAGTTTCGAAAGTGACTCCAGATCTGCGGGATGTCTCTAAGATATTCTTAATGAGCAGAAAAGATGGGACAGGGTTTAGAGAAAAATAAAACAGTTTTAGCGCCTGAGCAAGTTAAAAGTGTTCAATAAATTTATAAATAGCTATATATACATATATATGTATATATACTATTCATTTGCATCTGCTTTCCAGTTTATGAGAAATATAAAAACATGTTAGTATATATTTATGAGTAATATGCAATATTAAGTGTATTTTAACTGTAGTTCTATGAAAATTTAGTGTTCTATCAATTACACTGTCATACATTTACTTCCATATAAACTATTATTTTAAAAATAGAATTGAGAGTTATTAAGAGGGTAGCTAATTCCATTTTTTCCATAATTGAATTATGGTTTTCTTTTTATGGTGCTTTTCCACAAGTGATTACAAACATAAAAAGAAGAGAAATTTTGACTTTATGTCCGATTTGTGCAATTCATACAACGTGCTATTTTTCAAATATTAGAGTCAATTTCAGTCCAGAAATATTTAATTTTCAGAAGAGATTAAATTGTTGCAAATTTTCGTGCTGTCTACTTTTCCCATTCCGTGGCACGGAATGTGTCTCTGTGTTAATCTTCACTGTGTCTTGTTCTCTGTTAGTCAGGGTTCTTTAAAGAAATAAAGTAGAGAGAGCAAGAGAAGAAGAGGGGGGAGAGAGGAGAGAGACAGGAGAGAGGGAAAATTGATTTTAAGGGGTTGGACAGCGTAATTGTGGAGTATGACCAGTATGATATCTGCCAGGTCTGACGGTGTGCTAGAGACCCAGGAAAGAGTGATGATGTTGCAATTCAAGTTCAAAGGTCATCTGCATCCGGCCTTTGAAGCCCCTCTTGCCTACGTGTGGTCAGTCTCTTGTTCCACATAGGCCTTCATGAAGCTAATGTTATAGAAGCTGATCTGTTTTTTTTTTTCCCAAACTCTGCTAACAGAATTGTCAATCTCACTTAAAAACATCCTCATAAAAATATTAAGAATGATATTTGAACAAATATCTTGTCATCATAAGTCAGCTACGTCTATATATAAAATTAGACTCTGTATATTTACTTTTAGTTTGAGTATTATACTTCCTAAAAAGTTATATTGTCTCACTGATCAGCTTCTTCTAAGAGTTTTTGGGGTAATTTCTTTCACTTCCTTTTTTCCTCCTTCATTAAAGATTTAGCCATTCTTTAGCAAAGTTTTTAAAGCAGACAGAGCAAAATGTTGATATCTTACTATTGGTACTTACTTTGGCACATTCAAACTCATTTTTTGTTTATTAATCTATATGAATAAAACTTATATACTCAGGTCTTATATAGGTATAATATTAGTATGTTTAAAACTATTTACATATAAATCAGCTGTTGCTTTTCTCCAGCCATATTCTCCATAACTATATTCTTCTTTTCTAATGCTATCCTCATGCTTGCTTATTCATGTTTTACAAAGCCTAATATCACAGTCCTTCTGCAGAGAGTTAATCATGCCCAAAACTCACAGATACATTGAGACACACCTGGCCAAGTATGTCCTATCATTGTGTTGTATATGCCACACTCAAACTATGCACCTGAGCTGATTCTAACTGTGGACTCCGTCCTTGTAATACTGAATTCATTACCACTCCATTACCACTTCCCCTCAGCTCTCTGCCCCTTAAATATTCTTTATTTTTGAACAGACTACAAAGACTTGCCTCCTTCTTCCCTTCCTTCTTCTATTATTTTCGTATAAAATTGGAGAGTTTTAACTATCTCTGTGTTGTAGTTATTCATTTTTAATACAATGAATATTTCTTGGTTAGTTTTTATAAAGAACTATAAGTTCAGATAAAACAATTTTTCTTCTGTGAAATGTGTTATTACCTATATGGAAAAGAAAACCTGAAGCTTCCCGTGAAATTCCACACACGGATCCCATCAGCCCTCCACATTAATTTTCTCTTATTCGTTAAGACTGATGATCTGTTCCAGAGGACGTGCATATTAATCTCACACAAACAATCTACTTACACTGTTCTTTAAGTCTTTGTTCATAACATTCCTGCCTACCTCATCCTTTTTTTACTTGTTTCTCAACGAGATGTGTGTTGACTTTTACGGTCAGACACACTTTGATGTCCTGTGAGTGATATTCTCTAACTATTCTATGTCGACCCAAGCTACCAATTTTGCTGTACAAAATAGAGCCTCTTAGTAACTAGATTTTTTATTGTTAAGTGAAGATGACATCCAGTAACCAGTTATTTATAGCTTATTGTTTTTCAAGGATTTATAGCGCTGCTTAAACATAAATTATTTACATTTCAAAATCCATTTTGACGTACATTCTCTTTTCTGAGTCTCACAAAAACTCAACCAGAGAGACAAAGTTACTAAACTTGTTTGAAAATGAGAATAGTGAGGTTGAGGGAGATGAAGACTCAGGATTACGATGCAGCCTCAGGTCACACGATGGGTGTCTTCGTTACTTTTTCATCACTGTGACTCAATACTCAACATCCACAACTTAGGGAGGAAAGATTTATTGTGGCTTAGGCTTCAGAAGGTCTCAATCCGTTCATGGGTGGGCGGCTGGAAAATGGTGGAATCACATGGTGGGGCTGCAGCTAGATCTGGAACAGGAATTCCTGGGGCACAGATCCTTATTGCAAGGTGGAAGAGAGAGACTGAGGGGCAGGCAGGAACCAGCAAAGCCTTCCCCTCAGGTCAAGATCCAAGCACCCGCCCCTCCCACCCAGGACCCATCTCTCAACACTACACAGAATAAGAACATGAGGCTCTGGGGGGACACATCAGATCCAAATCACTGCAATGGGTATAGGACAAGGTTTTGAGTACAGTCTTCCAGCTTCTTTTGCTACACTCCCAGGACTGGTGCATAGGTTGAATGAAGGATGTGTGCACATACAAATATGTTACAACCTGGGTAAAATTTTGCAAGTAATGCTTTTCAATCTATATTTCTATATAAGTTAGAGGAGCAGGGATCACACTTTAAACTATGAGCAATAATTTGCTCTCCATGTAGTTATTAGGAGATGATTGTGTTCTAAAAGTACCAGTATCTGGTAATATATAAATGAAAATGTTTATTCTTGGCTCTACACAGTTTATAATGAAATCAAAAGACACTCTTAATAGAGGAAGAAGTGATTATAGTACAGTGTAAAGAAAGGAATATGCAAAATTTCCCTTTATATTTTTCCTCCTTTATTTTTTCTTTCCCTTTTTTTAATTGTTACAAAAGATGAACAAAAAGTAGGATGAGGGGCCTAAGAGGCAAAGAAGAAAGGAATACACATTTACACGAAGTAGAAATGACACTAAGGTAACAAATGTCTCATGCTGTGTCAGAAACTGGGGTTGTGACATATTTTATTGTTACAAAATATTTTGAAATATTATTACTTTCAGTGAAACTAAAAGTGACAGAGGTTAGAGAATTACCCCAAGGTCATACAAATTATGTCAAGTTCATAATAATTGCGGTAAACCGCTGGGGATCAAACACTGTACAAATGTGTTTGCTAAAACAATTTTATTTAAAGAAAAAAGCTTCTCCATCTTTTTGTTTATTCAAATTGAGCATTGGATTTCAGTGACCGTAATGTACAAATAAAGTTCACTTTGGCACAATGTGAACTTAGGTTACATGAAAAGACATATCTTAATAAATGCAAAAAATACCTAGAAAAGCTTTGTTTTTGTGATATTACTATTTTAGAATACTTTGAAAACTTATGAAAGTCATACTCACTCTACTTTGAGAGTTCAGCCAGCCATTGATAATTAAGTAATAAGCCATATTTTTGCTAATAATACATCTGTGCTTTGCATGAGTGTTCAACTGCCACCACCAGCCATTTGATGTAGGTAGGACGAGTGCTATGTATCTGAAAAACAAAGATACCGCAGTAGGATTAGCTGGGTGGCAATATTCATCTGCAAAATTATATATTACTGTGTGCTCTGTCAAATATTTAAGTAACAAATCAAGCAAGAGCGCCTTTGTCAGCCTCTTATTTGGAACCAGATGTACCCTAGATTTTGTCACCATCTGCATATTTAATCTTAGATGTGAAAACATCATATTAATTATGACTGCCCCATTAATTGTAGCCAATTGTTTAGGACCTGAGATAGTGAGTATATCTTTCAATGCACGGGGTATGATTTTTAGCACAACTATCATATTCATAGCAAGAAGGACAATTTATTTAAAATTCACCTTGAGTAGAGCTCATTTCATCAAGAAAGCAGATACTTCAATCATTAGAGGAATCACAATCTCTTTTGTTGTAGTAATTTTTCTTTATAATACAATTTTTCCCATGGAAGAAAAACGACTTTGCTGTAATTGGTTTCTACTATACTTTATTCTTTTATGCACACACCTGTCTTCTTATCTGCATGTTTTTAAGATTTAAGGCCACAGGATTGGCTCTGGTTCATGGTGGTATCTGTGGTGCACTGGGGATTGAATTGAAATCCTTTGAATTCATTTAGGCTGTGACAGTTATGGCAGATTAATTAAAATGATTCGTAGTTACTTTCGCCTCGGTGAAAGAAGCGAACAGGTTTTTCTTAGTGAAATCCTCTTTGGCCTCCTTCACTTTCAGACCGATTACTTTAGCAATCTCCACCATGTTTCTGTTCCATGCTGTTTAATAGTGAAATTGGGTTGCTTGCATAGGGAATCTTGTGTTTGCAGGCAAAGTCCAAACGCCTGCCATAGCAAGTGTTTGCAACCTGGTACGTATCCTACAAACAAGGCTCACACTAACTGCCCGGGAATGGGATATCACAAACACAGCATGAGACTCTGTTGTTACACGTTGGTCCAGCAGAGCTTCAGCCAGACCTGCTTGGAAAACAAAAAGCAGAGAAAGCCTTCTGCCATTACCACCAAGTTGCCATGAAACTGGCTCCCAGTTCTTTCAAGGCAGTTCAAATTCACAGCAGGTAACATGAAGTTCTTCCAGTATCTTCTCTCAGATTGGTGATTCCTTCCCATAATATCTGAATCAGAAAGTGACAGTCTCCTTCTGTTTCATTATACAAGAACATTTTAGCTCCAATTGTAATCGCTTTCAAAGATTTTTGTCTGTTTTACACAATCCAATCCGCAGGCAAAATCTATGTGACAGCATTGTATCAGAGGACAGGAGCGGAGCGTTAACTCCCGTTTGCTTCTCTAGCTGATTTTTCAGTGAGTCGTCTCCCTTCATTTTCCCCTTGTATCTCTCCCCTCTCTAGACTGCAAGTCTCGTTTGATGAATTTATTGTTCACTAACTGCAGTAGAACTGAAGCTAGACAGTGCTCAGACTTGCTAACTGTTCTAATAAAAAATGTACTGAGAATAAGAGAAAGTTCTGAAAAAAAAACATTAAAAAACATACTTTCAATTCCATCGTTTTGGCTTTAAATTTTAGATTAAGGTGTTGAATGAGTGTTGTGAAAAAGATTAAGCTGGCTGAAACATTGAGTAAAATAAAATTTGATGTAATCTGAGAATTTTGTGTATAATGCCTCTACCAAAAATAGTGAAAGTAATATAATGTTATGGATGATAAAACAGCATATTTTATTTCTTTCAGAGGGTTCAGTTTTGGTGAGTACTGCAATAATTGCAAGTCTTAGTCCATAGGCATAGAACTACTGCTCAAAGGGTTATATCAATGACCCACTTTTTAATATTTGATGGTACTAGAGTTAAATTCTCTTGGTTTCAATTCAAAACAATCTTTTCTTTATTCCTTGCTGCATTTAAGATAATTAAAAAATAAGAAGAATTATTAATACTTACTGATATAGTGGAATTATATTGGTCTTAATTTTATTTTATATTTCTACTCCCTCTTCAAGTAAAGCAGACATTCATAAACAGATGTTTGTGATTAGATTTAAAATTGCCAATTGGTTATATTTCCAGACTTTGCAATGAAAGTTAATCATCTCCCATAAATCTTTCTGACTTCTGGTTTGGATCGGTCAACATTAGATATTAGTTTATCCTCCCTGATTTGATATCCTTTTTCCAAAAGGCAGAGAGGGTTGTCTACACAGCTGTGGACCAGTGTCAGGCCTCTTTCAGGCTGAGTCACTGCTGCCAGTTGCAAGAAAAGATAGTCCGTTCTTACATTTGTTGCACAGTTGTTCAAACAATGTGGTCATTAGTTGCCTTTGCACTGCAGGCTTTTAAATGTTAGACATTTCCTGAGGGTCATTTGGTGATCGTGTAGGACCTTCTGCTGTTCAGCTCCAGGGCCTGATGAAACACATGTTCTTCTTCTCGTTGTCTCTTCAGATGGCTATTGTTAAAAAATAGACACAATAAACGTAACAGGTTATTTGGGGGGAAATGATTATTAAATGGAGCAGGATTCAAAACTGAAAGGTTCCAAGGGCTCAAGAGCACGAACAATGGCTTCTATAGACTGAATGTGTAAGTAAACTAAAACAACTTCCCGACTGGATGCAGCTAGGGATTTGCCTCCTTTGGCTGAGGCTCCAAAGGAAGTCCAAAGTGAAAAGACAATGGGCTAAATAACCGTCTGTAATTGGCTGGTGACTGGTTCAAAACCAACCAATGTGAAACAACGAAGTGAAAGCTTTCTGTGTTAACCTTTGGTCATTATGACAAAATACCTGAAGGTGCCTACTTAAAGGAAGGATGATTTGTTTTGGGTCATGCTTTCAGGGGTTACAGTCCACGGCTGTCAGGCTCTGATGTGGAGAAGCTGTAGGGGAGGAGATCCGATCGCCACTTGTGCTCAGGAGCTGAGAGCTGCAGAGAATGTGGCTGTGGACAAAACGCACCCTCCAAAGCCATGTCCACAGTGGTCTGCTTAATCCACTGGTCTCCATCCCCCAAGAAGCCCTTTGAGCTATAAGCTTGGATTAATTCATTGATGAAATTAGACCTGCCATGAGCCAACCACTTCCCCAAATCCCACCTCTGTACATCAGGACTAAGAACACAACATGTAAGCCCCAGGGAACATAGCATGTGTAAATCATAACAACCTGTGGACTGGGAGAAAATATGTGCAATATTTGCATCTTAAAATGTATCTACATACAAAGTGTATGAAAAACTCAAATAACTCAACAGCAAGAAAATAATGTGATTAAAAATGGGCAAAAGATCTAAATATATAATTTGAGTGGGAAGACATAAAAAAGGCCTACAGGCATATGAATGCTTGGCATCACTGATCACCAGAGAAATAGAGGAAAACTGCAATGGGGTATCACATCATACTTTCTTAAGTAATTATTATTAAAAAATGAAAGAATATGTGTTGATGAAGGTGTGGGGGAAAAGGGAGTACTTATATACTGTTTGTAGAAATAGAAATTAGTACAGTGGCTATAGAAAACAGTTTGGCACTTCCCCCACATTAAAAATACCATTAATGTACAGTTTTTTTTCTCAAAAAATTAAAAATAGAATTAATGTACATATCATAATCACAAATCTATCTGTCTATCTATCTATCTATCTATCTATCTATCTATCTATCTATCTATCTACCTAGCTAGCTAGCTAGCTATAGAGATGGACAGGGAGGGAGAGAAACATTTTAGTTTTCAAAAAAAGACACCTTCACCTTTGGAACAAAGTGCATGAACTTGGAAGACATTATGCTAAGGGAAATGAACCAGACACAGAAACACAAATATTGCATGATGTCATTTATAGGTGGAATTTATTCTAAAAATAATTATCTTATAATTGAGAGAAGAACGTTGGTTATCAGGGACCAGTAGGGTGGGTCTAAAAGTCCACAAAACTTAGATCAGGAGAATAACTTCAGGAGATCTGTCATACAACATGTCAACTATACTGAGTAACAATGACTTACATTCTAAAAATCTCTAAGAAAGAAGTTCTTAAATATTTTCACTGCAAAACTAAGTGTTTGAGGTAATGTAAATGTCACTTAGTTCAATTAAGTCATTCTTCAATACATATGTATTTCAAACACAATATATTACACATAATAAATATATATTATTTTTATTTATCAATTATCAAAAATAATTTATTATAAGGCATGCCCGTAAGTTAGGTTTTAGATTTAGGTTCTGAAACAGCCTCCAGCTTGTTTTGCTCTAATCCCATATATCTAACAATCTAGTGCTTGAAGGCTTCTGTAACTATAGCTGGTGACTCGAGAGTTGGCCCAAGTCCAGTTACCTAATGTGCCTTCCTTATGACTCATGTCAGATTCCTGAATCCTGCGTGCTAAGTTCAGGAAATGTCAGTTCTCCCTGTGAAGCATGTCACTCAGTCGCATTGTCTTTCTTATGGCCACTTCCTGGCCACAAGCATTTGCCACTCTCAGAAGGCAGGTGCCAGTGTGCATTTTAAAGTAATAAACCGGCCTCCCTCACAGAGGAAATACATCTCCCCCAACCACCAACCTTGTCCCTTAGAGCAAAAGGAAAGACGTAACTATTGTCTCTTGATTTAAAATTTTTCAGGAAGACAACTCTCCCTTGCAGGCATAAGAAGTTACTTTTTTGGAGACTTATTTCAACTGTGAAATTCCAGGACTGTGAATCAAGCTTCCTTTGAACATGACTACACTGAATTTAGCTTTTCTTTTTTTAAACCATAAGGTATTCCAGCAGATATCCCTATGTCAGTTACAGCTTTGGACACCAGAAAGGCAGCTCAAGTGGTACTTTATTTGCAGACTACTTGATCTTTAAATATGTAAGTTGATAAATATATATTATAGGTGCCACAAATTCTATAGCTTTGGTTCCAGTAATCATGTTTAGGAAAACGATGACGTGAGAATAGACACTCATATGTAGTCTCAGAAAAGTCTAGCAATAAAAGTAGTGCCAAATTTTTGCTCATTACAAAATTAAGATCTCAGTCACTTGGAACCACTGAATCCACGTGGGAAAGAAGTGCCTGGAATCTACATTGCAAACAAACATCAGACGTGTTTTTTCATGCAAATGAAGTTTGAGAATCATTGATACAGACACCATGGATGTACTGATGAATTTTGAAGAAGATCACAAAGGGGCAGAGTCAGTACGCTTTATTCTGAGACTGGGGAGCGGGTGGACTGGAAGAGAGAAGAAGTCTTGACGGGCCGGTGGAAGATCCGGAGTCAGGGAGTCTTGAATCATGTAGACAGATCTGTTGGTGTGGCACAGAAGGCAGTGAAAAGAAGAGAGTAAGAACTGTGAGTTGGTAGTGATCAGGGCACATAAGGAAGGAGTCTAAGGTGACCGCGCGCCTTCAGCCTGACAGGAACACTCCAGCCTCTCTTCCCGGGAACACGATGCAGAGGCGGAGAGAGGCAGCTGCTGCCTGGGACTCCGCGCTGCTCTGTGGGAGGCTTCCTATCCCACACGTGTGAGTCATGCTCTGTTCGGGAGCACATGTACCCACTACAAAACTTGTGCTTGTTCTGTGCGTGTAGCACCTCCCTATCCTACTCTCCACGAGGAGGAAGCTTAGGGAAGTGGACGAAGCTCTATACTGCTAGCACTAACACGGTTAGGAGGAAGTTAGGCCCTTGGGTTAAGGCTTCACCGATCATTTACTTTAGAACTTAATTCTATTTAAAAAATTTAACTAATTATAATTCAATTACAATCTTTTATTAATATATGTATATAATGTTGTGCAAAATTCTACCATGCGAGCTACTCCATCTCATCTTCCCAGCAAACATTCAGAGCTATGCTGTATGGGAGCCATTCTTTTCTTACTCTGTGAGAGGGTTTTCTGCTGTTCCTTGAAGTAATGCACACACCAATCTCCACATCTTTAATATCGTGTTTTCAAGGTACAAACTAAATGTTGCCTCTTGGAAAATTTACTCAGTTCCCTTAGACAATTTCTTATTTCTATGTATTTTTCTAGAACTTTCTATACATTTGTCCTATTTCCCTTATTTCATGTCTGTAATCATTTATTTATTTAGTTTTCTGTCTGACCAGGCCAGAGTCAAGACAGTATTCTGTTTTGCAGCCAAAGTTACTAATATGTTTACACCTAAGAACATGGATGCCCTGGTTGAGAGAGAGTCGTGCCCTTCCAGTTCTGCTCGGAGATCCCAGGTATTATGTAAATGTGATTGCATTCTTTGCCATCCCATGTTCCATTCTCAAGTCTTGTTTGGGGAAAGAATTCCAGACAGTTAAGTGAGTTCTGGAAGAATGCAGTTAGAGAAAGGGGAGAAAGAACACAACCCTAGTTTTCATTATTCTGGGTCCTGTATGCTTTTCCTTTAGTTTGGTCTGTTTTATTTTAGTCAGGAGATAATTATTACAGGAATATCACCTGGGATCTTCTCTTTAGTGTATCCATTGTATTTCTAAATCTACCTAATTGTACTTGATGAGATGTTTTATTCAGTAAGCGTGTAGTACACAATCCTCATATACTATTCCCTTTTATCACTTCAAGAAATACAGTGAATAAACTTTATTAACTCACATCTCACAACAGCCTGCATCATCATTATCTGTGACATTTTACCTTTTCCTTCAGATCTTTTAGAAACCATTTATGGCAGAATCAATTTCATCTTCAGTTGAATTTTAAATTTGCCAGGACTATTTCAAATGCGGTTGTGATAGTCCAAATAGGCAAAGTTTATCTGATCTCCCTTCATCTTCTAATTTTGTCTTGCTAAAAAGAGATACTGATTGTGTTGGGTAGAATTTGCTTCTTCTAAAATCCCACTGTTCATTACTCAGGATCTCATTATCTGTCCAATTTTGATAAATTTCATCCAATTGTGGATGTTTTATTATTTTACTGTTGATAGGAAACTTCTCAGACTTTCATTTTCAGGTTCAATTCTCTTGTCTTTTATAAAATAGATACCCCTAGATATTTCAGGAATATCTGTCTATCATACAATCAATACTACAGTGACTGAAATTTAACATTCCTGTTATAGAAAAACCACTTGTAAAGTGCAAACATCAGGGCTTGGGGCATAGCGCAGTGACCAGAGCAGTTGCTTACAAAGCATGAGGTTTCAAGTTTGATCACTCAGCACCACATAATATTGACAGTTGGGTATGGTGTCATATACTTGTAATCCCAGAACTGAGGAGGTCGAGGCAGGAGGATTGCCCCGAGTTTGAGGCCAGCTTTGACTACATAATGAGTTGAAAACCAGTCAGGACTACTGTGCGAGATCCTGTAACAAAAGAAAATGTCATTGAAAACATGACATGCTTTTAATATGTTAGCCGTACTATTTAACCATATAATTTTATATTAAAATATTACCATAAGTATGTAAAGAACAAATAAAGAAGGATAAATATTAAAATGAGAGGAAAAGATGGCAATACACAGTAATGGACAAATAATATGTCCCCTTCTTGTCATTTAGAATAAATAACTTTTTTTTCAAGAAAGAAATCATTAACTCTAGTTCTTCCTCTCAAGCATACGAAAATGCTTAGAATAATGGTAGGGCAAGAATTAAATAAAAAATTATAATCTATATTTAAAATTTGGAAGAAAAACACTAAATTCATAAATCAACTTGAGAGCAAATATTGGAAAAGTATATGAAATTTAAAATGCTCTTTATTTACTCCCCCTCCCCCCCAAAATGTACATTCTCTTTTATGACAATAATCTTGGGCACTTATTAGATAGCTATGGATGCTTGGGTTTTTCCATGCAGGCTCTCAATTAATTCTTCTTTTAAGCTGAAGAGGTAGATGCCCTTACCCGTAACTTGTCTGTGAGTCACAGAGGCTACTTGCCCTGTGAGGCAAAGCCGATGGGTGAGGCCATTGGGATTTCAGCCAGTTCTTCTGCACTAGCTACACCAGCACCCACAGTGTCCTTCCTCACTTCTGAGTTCTTCCTTTTTTCTCTTTGTCTCTGAAGGATCAAAAAATCTGACTTTGAACTTATTCTTTTCTTTTTCTTTGCCTTTTGAACATGGACCTTCAGACTACCATATGTAAAATGAACTCATTGCATAACATAAGCGATGTTTATAAAAACCTATAGAAGGAACTCAAAATCCTTAGTGGAGCAGATACTCTTAATGTAAAAAAAAAAAATTAACAGTGAACACAATTAAACTTCACTGACTTAAGATTTAAAAAAAATACAGTTTCTCTCTGGTAGTTTTGGTGGAATGGGAAAGGTTAACCATATTGTCTGAGTAAAAATAAATCTTTACTGTATAGAGTTTAAAAATCATCAGGCTGCACATGGATATGGTAAAGTAGAAAAGCTAATTTCACATTCTGTTCAGTCTTCATGAGACATTTTGGGTTTGCATTCAATCATTTATCAGTCTACTCATTTGCCCATTGAACAAATGTTCACAACCCATTGAGTACCAGTTATACTTCCGGGTAAGTACACTTATCTTTAAGAAGAACTATAAGAAAACTGATAGGCAAAGGGAAATTTAGACACTCCAAAATCAATGAGCACTATTTTGCTCTTATATTTCCTACACTTTCTTATCAATCCAAAAATTTACTTTTGTGAAACATAGATATCAAGACTTAAAAATTTTTCCATTCTGATCAGGGACTCAAAACTAATGGTCAATAATTTTAATACTGGCTAAATGATAATGGAGAAATGATTACTCTGTTTTTTTTTTTTTAGATTTTCGGACTATTCTCACAATACATATGCATATTTTAAAAAATAATCAGGGCCACTATGTAAATATACTGAAAATTGTTCCCAGGCATTCTAAGAGTAAGGATGTAATACCACCCGTGCAATTAAGTATCTGGCAAAAATAGCACACTTTTGGTAGGAGTAATAGGTTCAATTTTGGTTACTAAGAATTTGAACTGTAAGAGGACAAGTTTTTGTCAAGAGGTTTTGTCACTATAATCTTTAACAATCTTGTTTTTTTTATCTTTGGTGTGATTCAGTGCTTTACAGCTAATCTATAACACCTACAAAATTTGTTCAATTATGAAATTATTTATCAATCTAATCTATTACATTGTACCTAGAACTGTAATTAGAAACATAAGTATAATTTTCTAGCATGTGAGATTTTAGAGCATTATTGTTATTTATTTTCATTTCTCCTCTCCACAGGAGTAGTAGACAGAATCCCTTGGTTTAATTACACTGACAAAGATAGCAAATTATTTTTCATGGTTTTTATCATTCCTCATTATTTTGTTTACATAAATAAACTTATTAAGACATTTAATTTGTAAGGACAAAGACTCCCATAAGCCACCCTTTATTGTTCCCATCTTTTATTTTCTTTGTGAAAATGTGAAGTCCTCACAGCTGCTTTAGAGATATAGAAAGCTCCGATTTGTTTGAAAAAGCTCCAGTGCACATAGGCAATGTTTAAAGAGGCTTCGGCGAAATAAAAAGTAAAAAGCTTTTAAAGCAGCTGTAGGGAGTCTGTCTCTGAGAAATAAGTCCAAGATGGTAGTGTTCATTGGAAAAAAACCATCCAACCGGGGTCATCGTTTGCTTCTTAAGGTTTGTCTGACAGCTGGGATCGACTTGGTATTACCCGAAGGTCCTTACTGACCAAGAATTAAATTCAGTTCTATTCCCAGAGTCTTCCGTGATGTTTTGCTGAAAACTCCAATCTAAGAAAAAAATCAAATAACTGTAACTGCTCAGTTACATGCATTTGGCTAAGGCAGTGAATGCTGATTTTTGAGTCGTTGGATCATCTTTTTAATCATGAAGAGAGTAAAATTTTTGTAGTCATACTTTTATTTCATATTTAAGCTTTTTTCTGGTTTAAATATTTTAATTCTTAAAATAATCATATTATGCAATATGTGATTTAAACTGACAACAAGAGAAGTAATGTTACTTTTCTTAATTTGTTTTCTTGACTATAGCTTTATGTCCTCTGCTAGACACTAAGAAAAACATAACAAAAGTCCATGGGCCAAGTCCCTGCCTTTGCAAAGATGATGTTCTCTTTGAAAAAAAGAGAAATGTGTGCATGAATAATTAGTACCCATGGAAGGAACTATAAAAGTGTATTGAGCTCTTTATGCTAGAAAACGCAGACAATAATACACATAAATATTTCACAAAAATGTATTATAAGAGCAGACAAAAATGAACATTTAAATCTGGATAAAAATCAGAATTTGATATTTAGTACTTTTTTTGAGTTTATTACCTCTGACTTTCTGAGAAAAGTCCTATCTTGTAGGGTACCTTGACCCAGTGAGAAAATAAAAATCAAAGAAGGGGAAAAATTTGGCTCTGCTTTTTTTGTTATTGTTATTGTTGTGGTTGTTGTTTAAGTGTGAAAAATTGTTCCCGGGTGTGCTGGAAGTTGGGATTTAATACCTCACATGCAATAAAATATTTAGCAAGAGCTGCAAGTTTGTCTCAGAAATCATATGATCAATGTACTCATGTGTGTGAGGAGGACCCCCTAGATTTGGGACCTTTTTCCAAGTTTTCCTTTTGTCAAACGGAATCTTTCCATTGCTGTGAGCAAATACCTGAGATAACCGGCCTAAGAGGAGAAAGGTTGATTTTGCTTAACAGTTGTAGTCAATACTTGCAGGCCTGAGGTGAGGCAGAACTTTGTTACGGGGAGTATGTGGGGTAGAGCATAGCTGCTTCTCTCATGATGGCCAGGCAGCAAAGAGGAAGAAGGGAAAGGACTAAAGTCCTGATATCCCTGCAAAGTCAGGCTTCCAGGGATGGAAGTTCTTTTAACTTGGTCATCCTCTTACCGATTTTATCACTTCCCTATAGCACCACAGGGTGATGACCACACATTCAACACATGGTATTTGGGGGGCCTTTACATTCCAAATCATAACAGGTAGCAACAGAGAAAAGAGTGGAAAATGGTGACATAAAGCTGAGTATCAACAAGGAATAGGAGAATGGAGAAGCTCATGAGCCCAGATGTCCTCTAGTTCAATGCAGCTCAATATTTATTGTGGATCCAAAGCAGCTCGTGAATTTGTTGTACTGACGTTGATGCAGAGAATAAAAGCTTAGTGTTGAGAAATTCCCACAGAAATTTGATAAAGTAGTTCTGTATCTATTGATTTAATATAAAATTTTGGTGTTTTTTATACTTGGATTGGTTTTTTTCCTAAAAACATTTTATTGAATTTCATGGTTGTATCAGTTTACAATTAGATGGTCATCTCAAATACTTTGAAAAATACTGTTCTAGTAAATACCTTTAATTTCATTAATTACAAATTGATATTTAGCATAGTGATTTTTTTCTAGCTGTAGAGTTTCTCCTGTTTTTTAAGTATGATGTTCTTGTCACAGTGTTGTAGGTAGTTGGGGCTTTGAGGACCTCAAAGTCTATCTGTAACTGTATGAGTGAAGAGTTCTTGGAAATAGGAAAAATAGAGAGTTTTTACCAGTGTCTTAAGGGCAGATGAAAAGCTTATAAACAAATGGATAAAGATTTACTCACAACAACGAGGGAATAGCAGTTGTCCAGTAAACAAAACAGAGACAAGTGCCAGGCCCTGGATCACGCACATGATTGTGGACACGTTGACTCAGGCCGGCTGACGCGACTCAGGCAAATACCAGCAGTCAGCATTTTCTTCCCTAGAGAATGACAAGTCCCACTCCTAAATTCTGGTAAATAACTTTAAGGAAGTGAGGACCAAATAAGAATCAGGTGGGAAGGGCAAGAATGCTGTGAATAAACACAATCTCTGTTGCTGCCTCCTGTTTCCTCCTAATTTTTGGAAAAATGCCTTTGATTTGTTCCTCTGTATGTGTGTGTGTGTGTGTGTGTGTGTGTGTGTGTGTGTGTGTGTGTATACATGTAAAAGAAGCACAGTTGACAATAAACACCAAGGCTGGAGATGTCAGGAGTTTAAGATGAGCTATTTTTGAAATTGGTGGCTCAAAGTTACAAAGATCAGCAATAACTAACTGATTTTAGCATTACGTATCAATGGATGCTCAATTTTAGCCTTTTGTTTTTGAAAGAAATAAGTTGTTAGAGCAAATAAACAAATTGTCTCTTAATTTTAAATATTTACTATTTTTAGAAAGAATGTTCAATAACTTTAAGGTTTTTTCAATAAATATAGTTATACTTAAGAATTATTTTTTCAAGTCTCCATCATGAATAACAAAATCATAGTAATTTCATCATAGAAGCCTCAGGTAATTATTTTAATACTTATTTTAATGAAATTAAATTATTGGTTGAGGGCATAGCTTAGTGATTGCAGATCTTGTCTGTGAAGTGCTAGGCTCTCGGTTCAATCCCTGGCACCAAACAAAATAGCTGGGTGTGGTGGAGCATACCTGTAATCCCAGCACTCAGGAGGCTGAAACGGGAGAATTGCCCATAACTTCAAGGCCAGCCTGCACTACACAGTGATTCCCTGTATCAAAGAGAGAGAGAGAGAAAGAGAGAGAGAGAGAGAGAGAGAGAGAGAGAGAGAGAGAGAGAGAGAGAGAGAAGAGATTGACATAAATTCACGTACAATAGGAGGAAATAATAGTAGTATCCCGTGGATCGCTCATTTGTCTCTTTCAAAGGGACTAATACCTTACCTATCTGTAAGACAGTCCCAGTCAGGAAATTGACTTTTTTAGACTCCATAGATTTTTTCCCCCATTTTATTGATATGTGTAAGTGCAAAATTTAAGGCTTAGAATGAATTTGAGCATTTTGCGCACATACGTATCTTGTCAAGGTGACAAGGACTTTCCCACTCTCCTTTTGTCCCTTCCCCTACCCACCCCTCCCTTCCTCCCACCTTACCTCCCTGTTTCACTTTGTTTTTTGTTTTAACTTCCATGATATACTCCATAGATTTTATTGAGATCTCACCAGTTTCACGTATGCTCACTTATGTGCCCTAACCCCACGCAAGCTTTTCAGAGCTGTGGGTGTGCATGACCCTCATTCTCCAGATACAGAACTGAATCACACACTTCCTTTGTATTATCCTTCAGCCAAAGTTATTTCTCTCTCTATTCCCTCTCCCTGGAACCCTAACATAAATTCTACAATTGCTATTTCAGTAATATTTTATGAATATATCATACAGCATGCATGGTTATAAATGGGCTTTTAAACCCAACTCTTTTTTCTTAAAGTCCTTGTCATGCCAAAAGTTCATTCCTTTTTACTGCTGAGCAGCATTTGGCTGTGTGAATATCATGGTTTTTATTTTATTTCCTCTACTTTTATTAGGATATATTTGTGATAAACAATGGCTACACTGCACTTGAGAGTGTTGTGCATATCCACATTGCATCACATTCATGTTCCCTCTTCCTCCCCCTTTCCTGCCCTCCCACCCTTCCTCCTCACTCCCCCTGCCTCAGACCATCTCACCCATTCGATTCCATTACCTATTTATACTCTAAGTTTTTCATATTCGGGAAACCATGTAATATTTAATCTTCTGAGTCTGATTCACTTCACTAAGCAAAATGTTCTCAAGTTGTATCAATCTTCCTGCAAATGGCTCAAATCTGTTTGTCTTTATGGTACAGTAGTATCTATTGTGTTTGTATATATGTATTACGTTTTCTCTATCCATTGGTATGTTATTGGATATTTCGAGATCTTCCATGGTTTAGTTATTATTAGTTTTGCTGCTATCAATATAAACATGTGTATGAATGCATTTCTGTTATATGTTGCTTTTAAATCTTTTGGAAAAATACCCAGAAGAAGTATCAACTATATCCAGTTTTAGTTTTCTGAGGCTCCTCCATACTGCTTTCCATAATGGCTGTACTAGTTTACAACCCCACAGAAATGCAGAAAGGTTTCTTTTTTCCCACATCTTTGCTAACATGTATTATTTTTGATAAAAGCTATTCTCCCTGGGGTAAGATGGAATCGCAATGCTGTTCGCATTTCTTTAACGGCTAAGGATGTTGAGCACTTCTTCATGAATTTGATGGACATTTGTACTTCTCTTGAGAACTGTTAATTCATTTCAATTGACCAGTTATAGTTTCATATTTAATTTATTTTAGTTTGCCCAATATATAAAAGAATTCACATATTCACACAAAATTTCTGAACACACAAGTAAATCATAAAAAGAGATATCAAAACATGTTTGACATATAAATGAGAAATATTTGCTTAAAATGTTGTTTATTATTTGCAAGTGACACTTTATTATCATTATCCCATAAAGAACTTAATCACACAAAGCAAGTTGTCAATACTCTTCAGTTAGACATTAAGGAATGCATGGAAGGTGGAGAGACAGGAGCAGACTGCTTGGGTGGAGAATGTGCTGGAGAAAATGCAGTTGATAAATTCGTGGTGCCCTATAAATTTGGACCTACCTCATGTCTTTACTCTGTGTTAAATAATTGCTCTCATACAGGAGAGAAGGTCAGCTTTCCCTGGGATGAGGTGATGACTCAGGATCTGGAGATTAATGCTCTCTTCAATTCAAATATACCTGTTCAGTGAGTTTTACTTCTAGACGGAAGTGCTAGGACGATACTTACTTTTTGGATAGATTGTAACAGGTGGACAGTAGGCACCATGGTCCCTGATCCTGGTTAGGCACTCATGCAGTTAAACAAGTGATCACTGAGTGGCTGATGGGAAGACTTTTTTTTTTCCTCCTGTGGAGAAAATGAGTAGAACCCCAGTACAGCCAGCTACAACAAAATTCCCAGAGTGAGTGAATTATCAACAGTAGGGATCTGTTGTTCCCAGATTTGAAGAATGAGAAATCCAAGATCAACTTGCCAGCAGATTTGGCAAGGGCTTGCCCTCTCTCTCAGAGGTTACCTCTTCTTTTGTGTCTTCTCATGGTAAAAGGAATCTGAAAAAGCTTCCTTGGGGGTCTCTTTCATGAGAGATCCATCCACCTAATGATCTTCCTAAGGTGCCACCTCATAACGCTGTTGTCTTTGAAATTAGATACTAACATGATGATTTGGGGGGGTGAAAAGTAACTAACATTCAGACCATACTATGGTATATTTTTAAAAAGGTGGAGGCCTGCATGATTAAATGAAATTTGAGGAGAAAGTAGGTGGGAGCAAGAGGTTACATATGGAGAAACACCACGCAGTACAGTGAACAGTGTGGTAGAAGTACTTGGTTCTGCAACCTGACTGAAATGAAGGGTCCACTGGTTTGTCCCAAAAACTTGAACAATAAACTGTGAGACTAGCGAAGAACAGTGAAGGGAGACACTAGTGGTGATATGCAGAACGTCAAGTCACGAGCACAAAGACACCACCTGTCTTTCTTGTTCTCTTGTTCATCTCTTTTGATACTGTATGATAGTTGTAATGGCTCCAGATAGGTCTTGGGTCAATAATATCAATATTTTTCCAATAAGCTACATCAAAAACTG
Organism: Ctenodactylus gundi; assembly: GCA_004027205.1. NCBI lineage: Eukaryota > Metazoa > Chordata > Mammalia > Rodentia > Ctenodactylidae > Ctenodactylus > Ctenodactylus gundi. The sequence continues at coordinate 386,806 of PVKB01001529.1, forward strand.
AGTTGAGTGATATGATAAAAAGCACACATACATGTAATTATAGGCCAAGATGGCTGCTCTTCTAGTTCTGAGTTTGCAAAGAAATTTGTTTTTGCACAAGTCATTTCATCATTCTCAATCTCATGTGCTCAATGCAAGAATAATTTTCATAGTAAAATTGCATTCTGTGAAAACAGAACATTTCTACAATCTTTTGAACTATTACATATCATTACTAATATTGTAATTTAATTTAAACAACATTTTGCAATTGCTTTCTAAATGTTTATCCAAAGATATATGTGTATATGATATACATATAATTATATACAGCTATTATTTAAAGCATAAATTATGTTATACTATACATGATAAATATATAATAAATACAGTGCAAAGCGCCTTCTTTTGGCTGGTGAAACATTAGCAGCTTTAAATATTTGTACTGCTTACATCTACCAAGATCAGTGCAGTGTTTTGTTTTGTTATGACACTTTTAATCAGGTTTCAGCTGTGAAAGAAAGAGTGCAGACAGGAAGGGCAGAGGTGATGCTGACTTACTGCACGCTGCCAAGTAAGGTGAAGTCCATGTGTTCGAGAGGATGCCCCATGTATTGAGGGGTGTGAAAAATGGGCAAAGTTAGATTTGAATGTACAAGGAGCTCCCACAGCCGGAGTCCTCTTCCATGAATCGAACATTCTTTTAGAGGAAATCTTCCCTTTAAAATTTCTGTCTTAGTTACTCTATCATTGCTGTTACTCAATACCCAACATCCACAAATTTAGGGGTGGAAAGATTTATTTTCACTTGTAGTTTCAGAATGTCCACTCATGAGTGGCCAGCAACAATGACAGTACATGGCAGAGACAGAGGTGGAGGCAGCTTTTCACAATACCACGAACAGGAAGCTAAGTCCCATCAAGTCCAGTCTCCCCAGAGGAAAAAACTGCAACAACTTTTCTTTTTCATTTCTTTTACATAGTTTGAGTTTCCAGTTGGGTCTCCCACACCTGGGTGGGTGCTCTTCCCTCATTTGCTGGCCCACAAATCAATCATACTCTAATCCCGAGTTCCTAACTGTCTAATACAGGATTGTTACTAATTGCCTAATCTAGGCATGGTTCTTAAATCTTAATCTAGGCTTGGTTCCTAATTGTAGCCAACTGACGTAATTTCTCCAATGGTCACTATCCACTTCTTGTCAACTTGACAACCAGACACATCTCCTTGAACCATACTTAATTCCCAAATACAATAGTCAAGTTAGTAATCACACCTAATATAGCGCAACTGTACTGTGTACAAATGGAAGTACAGTAAGTTCCTCTCCGCAGTAGACAACAGAGTCCCTCTTAAATGTTAAGACCTCCAACACACAATGACATAGGACAACCCTTCCCATTCCAAACTCGAGGAATAGGAGGATAGGAAGTCACCCGACCAAAAGAATGTCTAAACCCAGCAGGGCAAGGCTTAAACCCTGTAACTCTATGTCTAGCAACCAGAGTAAACTGGTGGGTGGTATATAAACTCCAAAGGGCCTGGGTAGCCCCATTCCTGGGGTGTTGCTGCTTGAGGTAATTTTCATTTTCTCTCCTTTGGGCTGGATCTACTCATGGCCTGCAGCTTTTCTGAACTTATGATCCATGCTCCTGGCTTCTCCAAATTTTCGGGCTCTCCATTGCACCTTGGGCTTCTCCTTCACAACTTCACACACTGCCCTCCCAGGGGCACACTGCTTGGCCTCCAAGGCCTTCCTATGAAATCTTGGCAGAAGCTCCCATGAACCCACAACTTTTGTGCTCTGTAAGCCTGTAAAGCCAGGACTGCATGGACATCACCAAGATCCACCATTGCCTTGAGCAGTAGTCTTACTCCCTTGGTCATGGTGGTGGCAGCTTCTGGGTGCCTGGATGGTGGGACTCCAGGGGGTTGAACTCTGGCAAGCACTTCCCTCTCTGGCCCTACAGGGAGCCCTGGGTACCTTCACAGAACAAGATCTTTGGCCTTTGCACTCTTTCATTGGTAAAGGGTGGGATCTTGCAAATTCCTGAGGCATCAAGAAGGCCTCTTTCTTACAGTCCTGACCAAATACTTGGCATCTGTTTAATGTTAATCTCTTCAACCAGTTCCTGCTATTTCACTCCAGACTGCAAGATTTTTACATCTGTTATCTCTGCCATTGTCTCTTATCTTTCGCCTTTGAGTTGGCTAAAAGCCGCAAACAGTACCCTAGTGGCCACCTGAATATTTGGCTGCCTTGGGATTTCCTCCACCAATTTCAGCAGTCTACATCCCCTAATCTCAGTTTCAGGCAAAGTCTCTGGACTTTGCTGCCAAACTTATTGGCAGAATGTAACACATGTAGTTTTTAGGTCAGTTGCTAATACAGTCCTCCTTTCCATCTGAAACTTCTTGAGCCTGGTCTTTCAAATCATACTTTTATCAGCATTCTGTTCTTCTGATCTCTGACCAAAATCTCCTGTCTAAGAAAGGACTAATGACTTCCCTTATTACTTATTGTTTCATAAATTCATACAGATTGGTGATGAGTTAGGGAGTTGACTGAGAAAGAAAGTCATGGAAGAGGAAGAGACCGCGAGGGAAAAGACTCATAGAGTTGCAGCCAGCAGAAGTCAGGCTTATAGCATCCACTTCCCTAAGTCACCTTAGCACTGTACCGAGTATTCAAAGGACTCCAGGTTTAAGGGAACCATCCCAGGGAAACCTTGGACAAAGTATTTTAGTCATCATTCTGTCCTAACATTAGACATGAATTGTCACTGATAAAAATAACTTTGCAGGCAATTGCTCCAGAGGAAGAAATTCGTTGTCTAAAGCAAACAATTTCATGTGAATTTGAACAAAAGCAATAATCTTCAACAAAACCTTTCAATACTAAACTTATTTCACTAGATTTTTAGTGTCTAACCCTAGCAATGTGTCTTTTGTGCTCATTAAAAGAGAGACTTTGACGTGCTTTTGTTTCCAGATGCTTTACATCTCTATTAATTTCAGTTAAAGAAAAAAAAATCTCTTACAAGCTGTCAGTTCTTTCAAATTTTAACAGTTGTTTCCTTCTTTTTCTTGTTTTGCTGGGTGGATATTCTGATAAGCTTCAATGAATAACTGGTAATAGTAAATTTTTGACTTTGGTATTTACTTCTGATTATTTCACTACTGATCATTTCACCACTTAAAAGACCAAAGTGACTCACATGTACTGAGAAGAAAACAGAACATATAGGAATATATCTAGTTATCAGACAATTGTTATAATAAGACTAGCATCTGTTAATGTAATATTTACAGTATACAAATTATCTGTGTATTATAACATCCTGAAAAGACGGTGGGACAGTTAACTTTTCTTTCTTTTTTTTTTAAATTACAGATAAGAAAGCAACTCAGAGAGTTTAAGGATGTTGACCAAGCCATGTGATCATTAAAGGTTCAGGAACAACCTAGAACTTTAGACTCCTAATTGTCTTTTCTCATTACTTTTACATGTACTTTTAAAAATTTAGTTTTTAGCATTCAAATAAATTAGAGACAGTGGTGGGCATCTACGGCACGCCGAGCGCGTCTGTTGTATTTACTGCTCTGGAACAGCTTAGTGAATTGAAGCAAGTGATGACCCACTATGAAGACCGAGTTTGGTTGGTAATTTTTTTTTTGAAAATGTTCAATGATATTTTTTACCTGTTTATTTTGTAGAAGAAGGTTAATTTGCTCAGTATTTAAAATGGAACTCATCACAGTTTTTAATGGAATAGGACAGAGAATATAAATTAACACTGAGAAATTTCAAATCTTTACATTATTGAGAAATAAGAAAGTGGAGATACTTTTTCCTTAAAGACAAAGTAACTTTTTATATTTTATCATTATAGGTCATTCATTCTTCTTATTTGAATAATTTCCACTTAACATTTTTGTTGTCGTTTGAAATAGATTTCTTGGATTTGGTACATAATAAAGTTGTATTTGAGGTTTTTTTTTCCCCCTACAGTCTTCTTTTTACTTTGTTAAATTAGACTAAGAATTCTATTTTCAGTTGAATGCTTTTCTAAGCATCATACCTTCTGAAACTAACAGAAACTGTTAGTTTCTTTACTTTTTTTACTATTTCTTTATTTTTAAGTTATGAAATTTAGCAAAATTTCTCAAATATTAATGGTTTAAAACTCAATTGAAATTTTATTTGCTTTGCTACTGATTAGAAGCAAAAGATGTTACCATTTTCCCCACTGAGTATAATGCTGGATGTCAGTTTGAAATAAACACTCCAACCCCATCTTTCTTCTCCTTTTTAAAGGGTTTTAAAATATAAATGGGTGTAGTATTTTACCAAATGCCTTTGGCTATCCCATTAAAGGGATAATACATTTCTTCTTATTTATTCTTTTTATGTGATGCATAATGTTAATCAACTTTATAAACATAACTCACTTTTCATTGTTCAAATGACTATCCTTTGGCATAACAAACTGTTGTGTTTTATGATTGTTTCACAGAGCAATCTTGGGAAAAAAACGTCACGAGCAAAGTAGAACAGATTTGAGGAGACACTCGTGGGGGCATGTTTAGCAGAGCCAGGGACATCACAGGAAGCAGAGTCCTTGAGATCTTCTGCCTCATAATTTGTGAATAAGTGGCTCATTGTGCATATTGGCTCATGAGTTAGAGTGAGTGAGCCTCGGGTTCTGCTATATCTATTTATGTTGCAAGTCAAGAAGCGTTTTGTAAGGATAGAGTGAGATCTTGAATCTGAATGGGATCTTTTTAGAGAAAAGATCCCAGGATGGCGGTGGCTGGTATTTCAACTGTTCTTCCCTCGATCTTCTGACCCAGGTGTCTGCTTCTGTGCACAAAAGGAAGAGGATATGAACCTTTAGGGCCAAGCAGATTTGTCTCTTTTCCATTCTATATTGCTTCATCTACAAATTTAGTGTTCCTACTCACCCAAAAGATTAGAGCTGTGCTATTCTAGTGCTTTAATTTTTTTTCTAGTGTTCAAAGGTTTTTTTTTTTTTTCCTATGTAGCCTTATACTTGAGGGTGTACTTTTCAAAAATAGTCACTCCAAAGCTTGAGTATAATTTATACCGTATGATTAATTTTGAATTGAACTTTATCATAACTGATTCTAATTATTTTCCTTGGGTCTGACTAGCATTAATTTCATGCCTCTTTTAGTGAACTTGTTTCTTTCTCTGTTTTGTAATCTGTTATACAGAAAATGCTTGGTATATTTTTGAAGTAAAATTTACAATTCAGAATTAGATATCGGTTTTACTATTGGAAAGTTTAATAATAATAAGTGTTAACACTTTTATTTCTGTATTCAGGTATATCTGAATAAAGATTTCCATCTACAGACTGTGGCATTTAACTTTACCCCATGAGCTCAAGAAATCTTCCTCTACCACTAAAATTCAACATACTGCTAAATTTACTACTATATAACAAAAGTTTAAAATAAATTAATGTCACTGGTATAGAAAGCAGCTCAAAGTAGTATTATTAAGTGCATAAAATAGCTAAACTGTCAAATTTTGTTGCTTTGGTATTTTTTTCAAAAATTGAAATCAATTAAAAAAGGGTTAAATTTTGTTCATGTGATGCTCTTTTGAAAACAAAAAAGACAACTTTTTACTCTATTTAATGAACTATACACATTTTTCCTTAGCAGATGTAATTTTCATTAATCAAAGGTTACAAACCTTGTTATAAAAAGTGCTCTTTTTTCAAAGCATATTCTTGTGATTTTTTATCCTATATTACTTACCATAGTTACATCAATTATCTCGACTTATCAGCATCAATATCTTACTCAATAATGTTTATTGATTTGTGAATATTTTTTTCTCTGCCTTCTATAATTTCTTCCTATTCTTTTATCATTCTCAATGACAGAGATTTAAATCTGATTTATTTTCCCCTACCAGTGGACTGATTCACATCTTTATTTTTCTCTAATTATTTGAGCATTTCTCTGAAACCTTGAAGCTCAGTTTGCCATTTTGCACATATACATGAATGCTCACTTGAACAGTAGCCATACTTTTGTTCCCCCATCTTCATTTCTGAAACTCAAAGTCATTTCAATATTGTTTTGTGCAAGAAAAAAATACAAAAGGAGACTCCCTTTGACTATAGATTAATTCTTGGAGGATTAAGAATTTAGAAGTTATCTTAGTTACATTTTCTTTATTGTGACTCAATACCCAACATCCACAGCTTAAGGGAGGAAAGATTAATTTCAGCTCAAAGTTTTAGAAGGCCTTAGTCCACTCATGGGCAGCTGACAATGGTGGAAGCATATAGCAGAGTTGGAGGCCGAGGAGCTCTTCACAGCAACTCTGACAGTATGTCATGTCCAGGAGGAAGGATGGAGCTGGTATGTCCCCTTCCGCGTCTTCTCCCAGTGATCCACCCCTTCCAGGTCAAGCCTTAGTGCTAAGCCCTTTTCAGGTTAAGCCCCAATGATCTGACCCTTTCAGGTCACCCAGTAATGTACCTCGTGCCTGTAATCTACTACATCCCAAAATGACCATGCACTTGTAACCCAAAGTCCACCACACACTTGTAACTCACCACAATCATACCCTTTCTGACCAGGCCCCAAGTTCTAACAGCACAAGGTTTCATAGTTAATCCATAACATCCAAATATATGAGGCTTTTTAGAGGAGACATTCAGGAGCCAAATCATAATATTCCACTTTTGACCCCTAAAAGACTCACGTCTACCTTTATTACATAAAATGCATTTAGCCTGTCTCTAAGAGTTTCCAATGTCTTAACAGTTTTGGCACTGCTGAAAATGTCCAAGTCCAATGTCTCCTCTGAGACTCAAGGCAAACTCTCAGCTGTGGCACCCTGTGAAAATCAGAGAAAAGTTAAACACTTTCAACATATGATGATACAAGGTAAATAATCCTTTCAAAAAGGAAGGAATATGAGGATAGAAAACAAATTGTCAAGAACAAGATCTAAACATAACAGGGCAGGGATTGAACCCTTAGCTCTGTTGCATTCCATAGTTCTGAGTCCAGCCCTTGGGATAACTGTTGATATGGGAGCTCCAAAGGGACCGGGTGGCCTGCCCCTTCATCACTGCCTAAAGCTGCAACTTTCATAGCTTGTCTCTGTGCTCACTGTGCTCACAGCTCGTGGCTTCCCTCTGCAGATGACCCACACTCCTGGCACAATCAGATTTCTGGGGTCTACATTATATTTTTGGAGTCATCTTCAAAGTTTCATTCAGCCCCTTTCAGGGGCATACTGTCTGGCCTCCTTGCCCTTTTTCTGAAATCTGGGTAAAGCCTCCATAATCTCACAACTCTTGCAGTCTGTAAGCCTATTATGCCAGTGCCATATGGTTGACACCTAGGTCTGTTACCAGATTGAGCAGCAGTCTGGGCCCCTTGGATAATGACTACTGAGGTCTCTGAGTTTTTAGATGGCTGAACTACTTGGAGAGTAACTGTCTAAGATTGCCCTACAGGATTCCCTAAGGGTTTCTTTTCAGAGTAAATTCCTTTACTTTTCCACCTTTTAATCGGTAAAGAGAGGGGTCTTGTTGATTCTTACACACTTGCAAGGCCTCTATTCCTGATTCCAAATACCTGGCTTCTTTATAATGTTAATTTTTTTAACAAACATATGTCTTTTTACTCCAAACTGCAAACTTTTTCCATTAGTTCTATCTGCAGTTTTCTCCTGATTCTCTGTAGAGCTGGGTAAAAACTATAAGCAATACCCATGTAACAGCTTGAACATCAGACTGCCTTGGCATTTCTTCTATGAGACTAAGTAACCCACTGCCCTTAATTTCAGTTTCAGGCAAAGTCTCTGGACAATAGTGAAATGAAGACATGTTTTTTTTCTAAAGCATAACACACGTGGTCTCTAATCCAATCGACAACAAGGTCCTCCTTGTCTGAAACTTCTTGAGCCAGCCTTGCCAACCTGCAATTGTTTCAGCGTTCTGATCTTCTAAGCTCTGACCAGAATCTCCTACGAAGCTCAGCTCACAGGATTTCAAGGCTCATCTCGCTAGCATCTTCACATCTTTCTGGACTCTTCCTAAAAAACAGTTCCAAAGTCTTCCAAACCACATGGTTAGATAAAGCCATATGACCAATGACCTAAATTCTCTGGTACTAATTGGTGTCTTCACTACTTTTCAATACCTGATATCCATGACTTAATGTAGGAAAGATTTATTTTAACTCACAGTTTCAGATGGTCGCAGTCCACTCATGGGCAGCTGGCAATGGTGGAGGCACACGGCAGAGCTGGAGGCAGAGGAGCTCTTCATGGCATCACAGGGAGGAAGTCATGTCCAGAAGGAAGGATAGAGCTAGTGTATTCCCTTCCGGGTTGTCTCGCAGTGATCTGCCCCTTCCAGGCCACACACTCAGTAATGGGCTACATGCCCTTAATATATTATATGCTCCCAGTCCACCTGTAGTCCAATACATGCCCATAATCTACCCCTCTTGACCAGACCCCAACTCCTATCAACATATGGTTCCATAGATAATCCACAACATTCAACTACATGATCCTTTTTAGGGGGGACACTCCGGACACAAACCATAACAAAAGGTTTTATTTTTGTTCGGATGTTATGAAAAAACAGGAAAGCCAGTACTTATTTAGTTTGCTATGGACAAATTATTTTGACTAAGAGTGAGACATTATAGTCTCCCTTAGTATCAGGTTCTTTTTCTAATGTGAAGGGGTCTTTTTCTATAATTGGCTTTTAATACATTTGTTGACAGATGACTGTTATTTGTAAGTTGTCTAACTGTCATTTCTTTCTCTTGTTATCTTTTCTTGTTTATATGCATTCTGTATTATAGGATTGTTTCTACAGGGTAGCCTTTTATTCTAAGAGCTTGTTGTGCTGTGTCAAGTCAGCTGATTTTGGTTCCCAATGCATATTTTATTTCAGTTTTCAAATTTAAAAAATCTGATCTCTTCTTGTGTTTTGTCTATTTGATTAAAGCATGTGTGTACATCTCATTGAGAGCATGATCCAGGCGTTAGTTTTTTCTTATTTTCTGGAGTAAACCTGTTTCTGTAAAAAGATTTTTTTTTAACATTTTCAAATTATACAGCATAAGAAGCGTGCAGCAAATTTTATCAAGCATATGTAAGGCTATAACAAATTGTTTAAACTTAACACCCATGTAATTCCAATAGAGATCAAGGAATTGAATGTGACCAGCTCTCCAGAAGCTCTTTGTATGACCAGCTATACAGGGCTCAGTGTAAAATTGAAGTATTCCGAAACTACTAAAATTTTTAAGGCACTCAGTGCAAGGGCTTGCACCAAGCATAGACCTGTGTGGGCATGTGACCCTGTGTACTGCACAAGTTACACACCTAACTTTCAAAGATCCTGTGAGGAGTAAAACAATGTATTTGTAAACAGTCTGTTGAAAAGGTGCATACATGAATTTTGATCAAATGTAACTTTATTTTCTTGCTTTCCTTAGTTAGGGTATTCTCTTGCTCCTGGTAGAAAACTAAAGCAGGCCCAAGATTATTATGTAGATTCTCAGATGGGAAAGAATTCTATAGAAACTTAATAGTGTCTCATTAAAATAAATTAAATGTCTACTATTGTATAATAAGTAGAACCCTTAACTTCTATAGATTAATTTTTCTTCTCTAAGAGTGTACCTGCTTTAGACTGCAGGTATATAACAGAGAGAGAAGGGTCCTACACCTGTATCACTTCCTTACTGCCTTTCATTCCTCTGGATTTTAAGTGGGAACGAGATTAAGAGGATAGGGCAGTGCTTTCTTTATTTGTTAGAAATAATAGAATTTTTTCCTTTTTCCCCTGGCTGTACTTAACAGCTTTGTCCTCTGGAGACAAACTTGCAGGTTTCTGCTGTGATCTCCTTTGACCCTCAGGCACCACTTTTAGCCAGGACCCAGGATGTTCTCATGCCAGTCTTTTCTCCTTCCTGGTTTATGCCTTCTCCTTAGGGAAATGCTCAGGATATCCTGCCTTGTTGGATCTGGCTGTGGGGTAACCCTGCCACTCAGAGAGGTAAGCACACCAGTTCTAGACTTCTGCTTTACCCTAACAAGGGTCTGACGTCAGTCTGCAGACTGATGCATGGAGAAGTCAGGTATCGGTCCTCTAGAGCTTCTGACTACTGCAAGCTCCCTCAAACCATGCGAACATGAAAGTAGTCTTTCTGTTCTTGCTCAGCGTCAGAGGAGATTGCCCAAACAGGAAGATGGGGGCCTAAACTCACCTCATCCATGGAGTAGGTTGAAGGTTCACTGACTTCTGTTTCAAGGAAAAAAAAATCAAGATGGACCAGTGAAAGGTATGAAGAGGTTTCTTAGTCAGAACTTAAAAGTATGCACTCAGAGAGAAAAGAATATAGGCTATTAAGAGAGGTGCATTGTGATCAGGGCTTGGGCAAGGGTGATGTATTTTTGGGGCTACCCTCAAGAAAGGATCTAGGGCATGTATTTCTTCTAGCCATGAGGTTACCCATCTGATAGGCCATGCTAGAGTACAATCATTTATAAGTGTCTGAAGCTGAGATACACTGCTGCCTGCTTTTTTGGGGAAGAAGCACAATTTATAGGTGAATAGCCTAGACTCAGAGACCAATTTACAGACTTATTGTGTCCTTCAGACTCTCAGACTTTTTTTCCCGTTGGAGTGTGTTTTCTGAAAGGAAAAAAAAAAAAAAAAAAAAAAAAAAGGCTTGAGTAACTTCTGTGCCTTGAAGGTGCAGTGTAATTTTTAAATTATGACTTTTCTGGTATCCTTTTTACCTGTCTTTATGCCTTCTGTTCTACCTCACTTTTCAAAAGTATCTTGTCTTCCTCTCACAGTCCCTCTCTCCAAATAGGTTTGAGGTCAGAAAGAACTCTGAGAACGGTGAGAGCTGCCTCCACAGACATGCACTAAGTCCCCACAAAGATACATGCAATGAAAGCTCAGTTTCAAAATCCAAATGTGTAAAGTGTGAGATTACATCATTGGGGTCTGAGGAAAGAATATTTTTCAGTCAGGTTACCAAGTGAAATGTACACTGCATAAAATTCTTCAAATCAACAATCACTCATTTACTAACTGACCTCACATCGCCTTTTGGACTTTTTGACAACAGACGTCTAGGTAAAGGGCAAAGCCAGCTCTCAGTGGTATGTGAATTTTTCCTCTCTTGGGTTATGTCATGTTTACAGTATTTCTCACCAGTCTTGTTCACGTCCTTTCTGACTGTTTCCTATGAACTTGAGAATCTCCAAAAAATCGTGAAGAAGGTTTTCCTCATCCCAATATGGATTCTGCTTAATTTTACCGAGGGAATTAATACACTTTCCCTTCATTTTCTGAAACCTCAATATTGGAGCTTCAGCCTACTTACATTATGTATCATGTTTAAAATTTTTAGAATATGCAATTAATCATAGATATTTTTCTCCTTCATATGTGCATTTTTTTTTATTGAAGCATTAAGCACATAGACTCATTGGAAGAGGTCTCATAACCATTTCACTCCCAGCCTGGGTGGAAAAGATGTCCTTTTAAGAATGAAAACAGAAAATTTGTTTGTGTCACCTGCAAAGTGGTTTTGTGGTACACATTAGATATCTTTTAAATGTCATTTCTTCTTTTTGGGAAAACTGAAAATACTTATGGGATATTCTTGGAATAAAAAAGTGGAGAGAATATAATTACACAACTTGATGAGCCCCAAACTTCTACACAAAGAGGGAGTAAGAGGCTTGGATTGGGAAACTTTAGATGGATTCTGAAGATAAATATGCAAATTTGATCTAAGACAACTGACCTTCTGCTTTAACTATTCAAGTCAACTAGACCCTAAGAATTGGTTGACTTGAGCAGCTTGTGACAGCAGACCCACGAAATGAAGACAATTGGTTCCAAAAGGGAGCAGGCTGCTCTCAATCCTGACTCCTTAAGAAGAAATAAGGAGAAGGGTGTCAATCCCTTGAAGGACTCAGCACTTCCCAAAATTTCCTTGTTATTTTTTTTTAAATCACTAAAGTGAGTAGAAAATTCTTCCCAAAAGGTATTTTTTCCCTTGCAGTACTAACGGCTTGCTTGTGCTAGGCATGAACTCTGCCACGGAGCTACATCCTTAGCCATTTTTACTCATGGTATTACATTGACACAGGGTGATCACTATGTTTGCTCAGCCTGGCTTCAGACGGCCAGGGCTCCTATCTCAGCCTCTAGAGTAGCTGGTGGATTATGCATTTCAGCAAACAACAACAACAACAACAACAACAACAACAACAACAACAAAATGTGTAGTATTCCATTGTGTATAAGTACCACAGTTTGTGTAGCCACTGGTCTGTTGATGGGTATTTTGGTGACTTCCATATTCTAGCTATTGTTAGTCGTGCTGCTATGAAATTACGCATCTGTAAGGTTTTCACGGGCAAATGGAAGAAGCTTGAGAATATCATGCTTAGTGAACTGAGTCAGAAGCAGAAGGTGAAACATCGGACGATCTCTCTGATATGAGAGACCCAGACCACAATTATCTCATGGAACTTTCAACGAAAGACAAAGCGAAAGAGGGGAAGGGGGGTGGTGAAGGGAGGGAAGGGAGGGTAGGGAGAGGAGCAAAAGGAGTGCGGGAAAGCCCTTGTCACTTTGACAAGAAATGTATGTGCGCAAAATGCTCAACTCCATTGTAAACCTTAAATTCTGCACTTGTACATATCAATAAAATGGTGGAAAAATGTGTGAGAGAGGTTTTTCTAAAACATTTCTATGATTCTTCTCATGTAATTAAATATGTTCCAAAATAGGGTGAACTAATTCTGCATTGTTGTCTTCATCGACAGTCAGTCAAGCGTTTATGGTAATGTTTAGCTACTGAATAAATATTGCTGAGCCTCTATGCTATTGGTAACTTTGAAAGAATGAGAGAAACAGCAGTGAAGTTCCATTTTACTTCTCTAAAAATGGCTAATCTTGAGAGCTCAAAAACACATACTGGCAAAGCTGTGGGGGAAAGGAACCTGTGTGTATTGTTGGAGGGGACCACAAAGTGGTACAACCCTTATGAAAACCAATATGGAGAGCCCTCATAAGGATGAAAATGAATATCCCACACGAAACAGCTATATTTCTTCTGGGTAGAGACATCCCAGAGCAAGTGATACAAGTAAGCCCATGTTGATTGGCGTGCAATTCATAATAGCTAACTCTTGGAAATAGCCAATGTGTCTATGAACAGATGAATGGATAGAAAATGTGACAAGCATGTGTTTGTGCATGTGTGTTTGTGTGTGTTTGTGTGGAGTACTACTGTGCCATAAAGAAAGTTAATTTAGAGGCTTGTAGGCAAATGGATGTGTGTATAAAAAATACAACAGCGAGGTTCTGTATGACTTTCACCTGGTTTCTCTCAGTACTAAGAACCTGTAAACATAGCGTACAATAAGACCTTTGGGATATTGACATTAATATAACCTTTCTGATTCAAACTTTGCCAGTTTTATGTGCACTGACTCACAAGTGGGTTCATCTAATTCCATTCAGTTTTTATCATGTGTGAAGATTTATTTGGGCACTACCATAGGTGAGATGCAAACAGTTCCACAACTCCAGGAATTTTTCATTCTGCCTTTAAAGACATGGTCCGTTGTCACTCTTGCTCCCGGCAATCTGCTCTCCATTTCTGTAATTTTGCCATTTCAGCGAGGTTATATGAATGAAACCTTATAGTATGTAACCTTTTAGGATGGCGTCTTGCTCAGTTTGATCTCCTTAAGATTCACCAAGTGGTAGCTGTCTGTAATTCCTTTCTCTTTTACCTTTCCCTGAGGAGCATTCGACGGTACAGCTGTATTATGACTTGCTTAGACATTCATCAGTTAAGGGACATTTGTGCTGCTTTCAATTTTTGATTTGTATGTGTGAGGCAGTTATGAGCATTTTTACACAAATTTTTAATGTGAACTGAGTTTTATTTTCCCTTCATTAAAGCTCAAGGGTGGAATTGCTAAGTCATGTAGTAAATCATGTTTAGCTCTGTGAGAAACTGCTAAGTGTTCTTGAGAAGAGATGAACCTGTGACATTCCCAAGCCAATAGATGAGGGACTTGCTTCTACTGCAACCTTATAAGTACATGATATTGTCATCATTTTTTATTTCATCAGTTCTAAGAGGTGCTTTCTAGAAAAATAGTATTTAGTTTTATTTAGTTTATTTAATACATATTCAAAAGATCCACCGTAAGTGTACAAGTGAAGCTTGTGTGAATTATTTTATTGATACCTACTGAACTTTAGCAATCTTGTTTAAGAGTCTTTTTAATAATGGTTCTTTTAC